>JARHVA010000026.1:6317500-6380000 GCA_037957365.1 Torreya grandis | reverse complement strand
AATTGGTAATTTGGGATGACAAAGGCTAATCTAGGACTAAAAGATAGATAAATGATAGAAAATATGAAAAATCAGGTAACTAAAAATCCAAGGCTCAGAATGATTGAAAGACTAAAAAATGTATCCAGAGTCAAAAAATTAAAAATACAAATCAAACTAGGGATTTATAAAATATAATAATGTAACTAACATAAATGTAAGAGAAGTAATAATCCGTGATCAAAAAAAGATGTAAAAAAATAGGAAATGATTAGTGTGAATAATACTGATGAAAGAGAAGTAGTAATCCATACTTAATCAAATATGGAGAAATGATGAAAATGGGAGAAATAAATATGACTAAATATATTTAATAAATTTAAACTATAATTCTCAAATAAAGTTGAGAGATATCCATTAAATATAAAGTAATAACCAAGAGAGCATCTCACAAAAAATTAAATATGTAGCTTCTATTCTAGTGATAAATAGACTAACAATTGGCATATTCTGAACATGTTAAAAAAGAAATGTATACATTGGGAAAATATTTAGAAATAGACATGAATTTAATGGGAGGAAATGAAATAGGTGGTGGGGGAGAGAGGGTGGTGCCAAGGTGAAAACATAGTCTTTACTAGAAACAAGACAGCCACATCAAGTTGGTGAGACTAAGATACTTTTGACATAAATAGCCTTTAGATAACCTGAGTAAACCATGCAAGTGTGGGATAGTTAGTTAATTATAATTATAATCCCATGAATTCTATTATGCATGAAAATTAAAATAGATGTACCTTCCCACATCATGTTCTCCATTCCTCAGGACACCTTATAGACTCATCTATCTATTAAAATGATTGGGTACTTGGGTGAGAAATTAGGTTGCATTATAAATATATGTGATAATTATACCTCTTATCAAAGTCTAATATCCTACCACACCCAATAGACATCAACTCTATTATGAGGCCAATAGTGGAGTTTGAGCTTCAACTAGGATAGGTGGTGTGCCAAATAACGATCACATCTTTTGGTGTGATTTAACTTTTGAGATTATTTTTGAATTTTAATAATTTCCTTTTGTTTTAATATATGTATTTTAAATATTTTTTATTTTTTTAATTTTACTTCATACAGATTCATAAAATTACACATTGGTGATAAAAATGAATATCAGAAGAGAACTTACACTTGGTGGCTAGATAAGAGAACCTAAATACCATAATGTCAAAGACTCTTATACTTGCACGTGAGAAAGGGTGAAATATTGAAAATAAACTTGGTGTGCCCTATTATGTGATAAATTAAGAATAAAAAACAAAATGTAGGAAAAATGAAGGACAAATCCAAAATACCTAATCTATCCTAACTTACACATAACCTCTCATTAGGAAGAGGAAGTAATTAAAATGTAAATAAATAATGAAATACATCAAATATACCTCACTTTTAAATTAAATTTACCTTCATTTATATATATGAGATGAGCCCAAATTAAAATTGATTAAATTTATACTTATTTTAAATAAAGAGCTAAATATAGTTGTAGTAATGGTGAGAAAGATAATAGACAAGGTGGCATCAATTGTTTACAAATTCATAAGTTTAACTTGTATAAAAGTGAAGTTGATTATGTATAAGGTGGTGGAGGAGATAAATGGATTGTATTTATCCATGATGGATTAATATTAATGGATATGAATTGGTGTGAGGATGGGTAGTTGAAAATATAAATTAAAAATTCATAGAATTTTAAAGAGAGGAATGGGTGAGGGGTTACATAAATCTTAGAGATTTATAGAGTTCACTAAGGTTAGATAATGAAGATTATATGGTGATTAAGGAGAGTATTTATATGAATCATAGTGGAGGTAGTTGGTGGTAGGTGAGAAAGGAATTTAAAATTCTAAAATATTATATAAGTAGAGATTAGTGGTAAATACGATGTTAATAGAAGAATTAATTGAGATGGAAAGAGTTATAATGTGGGTGTGATGTAGGAAATTTAGGATAAATGTTAGGATGATGTATATTAATTATTTATTAAGTTATTAAAATAATTAATAAGTAAAAATAAGTAGTGGATGAGGTATAAGGTTAATTTTATATGTATACATGCCCAAAGTGATGTGGATTAGGAAAGATAATGTAAATGAGCATAGAATGATTGGGTTTCCCTAAATCACAAAAAATGTTTTAATGAAGAAGGTAAAATTATAGGTATGCATGAATCATCATCATGAGAAATGGTATATGTGAATCAAGACATGAGAATAGATTATTAGAGTTTTACCACAAAATAATATGATTGACTCTAAGTGTAGGAAAAATTACTCTTGATCATTGCCTTATCTTTATTGTTAGATATGTAGCTAAGGTAAGGAGAAAATTTAATAAAAAAGGGAATGAAATGATGTGTATTTTTAAGGATGGACTTAAATCAAGGTCTTATTGTACAACTCACAAAGTGAAGAGTCAAGAGGCATAAGTAAAATAAATGAACCAAAGGGTAGATAAAGTTATAAAAAAGAAACAAAGACTTGAAAATACTCTAAGGTTTATTAAATAAGAAAATGGGTGCTTATGAGGAACAACTATGTCCTATCCATGGTCTTATGATGTAAACTCACAAACTAAAAACCAAGTGGTGTTAAAAAGATAAAAATACCAAGGGATTAAAGTTAGGAATTAAGGATAATGTGTAAAAAGAGAAACCCATAGGTGTGTAAAGAAGTGAAGTTGATGCTATGATGAACAATAGAAAGTCTAAGTAATACCTGCAAGAAATGTTAACTCCATATTATATATAAGATTAATTATAAACATGAAAGTAAAGCATAAAAAGATAGAAACATGTAACTAGGAAAAGTATTTCTTTAAAAACTAAGCATTGGTTATCTATTTGAATGTCTCCTTTATTATTTTGTACTCTTTATGTACTATGTCCAAGAATGTTTTTGACTAGGTAAGGACCCTACTAGTTTTGGGCATTATCTAACTTAATCACTAAGTATCCAACATTGAAAGTATGGACATTGAATTTTTTATTTTTTTGTCTAGTGACATGAGCTTTGTATTGATGCTTATGTTGTAATTCACCCATTTATCAGTCATAAAAGAAGTCTAAGGAATGAATATGGGATTCACAAAGCTCATCATAGGTAATGATGCCATGAAGATAAATTATTAAGGAAGGAAACTCAATTACTAGTGGTAAGACAACTTTAGAACCATATATGAATGAGAAGGGAGTTAACTTAGTGGCAGTATGAATTTTAGTATGATAATCCCAAAGTATAGGATAAATCTTGATATGTTAGAGCATGAATTTTTAATAGTATTTTGTTAGTAGCTTCATCTTAACTGTTACATTGAGGATGATATGGTGTGGAAAATTTGTGTGATTTTAAATTTTATATATAGTTATTTTATGTCTTAGCTTTTTAAATTCTTACCATTATCAGAAATCATGGTGTGAGGAATTATAAAATGAAATATTATTTGATCAAGAATTAATTTTTAACTAGTAATGCTAGTAACATCTACAAGAGGCATAAATTTAATCCACTTGGTAAAATATTCAGTAGTAGGAATGATGAATACATGGACATCATGTGATCTAGGTAATTGTCCAATGATATCTAATCCCCACATAAAAAATGGCCAAGAAGGATCTAAGGTTTAAAGTTACGCTAGATTATAATGAATGAGATCACTATGAATTTGGAAAGGATTATGATTTTTAATGAATTTAATGGCATATTTTTTAAGAGTAGGATATAAATATCCCATGTGTAGGCATTTACGGGTTGCAGTAGATTTGCTACAATGACCACCACAAAATATCCCATATGTTTGATCAAGAAGGGTAGGAACTTCATCTTGAGTAACACAATAGATCAAGGTACCTTATAAATTTTGATAATATAGGATTTCATATTGAATGATTTATTTGCATGTTTTCTTTTGAATTAAGGTCTTTTCACAATAATGTACCTCTAAAGGATAAGTATGATGCTCAATGAATTGTATGATTTGTTTGTATCATGAGATTTGTCGAGTAGTGACAAGATCAATGTGATAGATAAGAGAATCATTCTTATAGTTTAAATTATAGCATGAATTCCTTCTTTATTGAATGAGAAATTATGAATCATTAAGTGCTTGATGACGGTGTAAGAGAGAAGTTGATGAAGCAAGAGAATCAACTATAACATTTTTTTATCATGGGATTGATTCCATAAGAAATGTTTTGAATTATTTGGCAAGAATGGTAGCAATTTGATGATATGTGATGAGATTTTCACCTTTACATTGATAATCACCATTGACTTGATATATATGAATTGTGAATATCCTAGGGCATGTAAATATGGGATGTCTAAATCAATTGCCACTTGCATACCTAAGATGAGATCTTAATTATCATCCATGTTATTAGTGACTTCAAAGTTTAATAAAAAATCTAGAGGTATGAGTTTACCATAGGGGTTAACTAAGACACAACATTCCCTAGATCTTTGAATATATTTGTCACCATCAAAATTAAGTGTCCAAGTTTATTCATGCAAGTCAATTGTAACTCTAGGTAATTCTTCAATGATTACTTTGGATTAGATTTAAAAATAGAAGTATCAAGTTCTTCTAGGTTTTATACCTTGAGATCATCGATAATAATATGAAAATAACCTTTAAGTGAAAATATTGATTAATACCTTCAATATAAAGAATATCTTAATCAAGAAATATGTCCTGAAGGTGATTAGTAGATGATAAAGGGGTGGAAATAAGTTGATTGGTGATGAATTGGCCCTTAATTGTTTTTTACATGAAAATTATTAATCTAAATTCTATTAAGAGAACCATGCATTTGCCAATTCTATCTCTAGGTAATAAAGACTTGGAGAATAAATGGAAAAGTTAATTAGAATATACAATAACATAAGTAGTTTGATAAAGTGTATAGTATCAAATCTTTTTAGCTGTGAAATAAATGGAGAGATATTCACATTCTACTTTTGTGTAACAAATCTCATAATCTATCAAAGCATAGATGTAATATATATCATATTCTCATCTTGTTTCATCTTTTAGAGTGAGAATTGACCCAACTAATACAGGGGTATATGAAGTATAAAATATTAGAGGAATCTTTTGAAGGTGGATGAAGAGTAAGAGGATGAAGTAATGATTCATTCATGTTATCAAAATATTTTTGACTTGTGTCAGTTTATTCAAGAGAAATACCCTTATTAAGAAATTAATTTACCAAATAGATATGATAAGCCATCTCAAGGGAAAAATAATTGGATTTCCTTGAGTTTACCAAGATATGTTTGTATATCTATAGAAGAGTAAGTAAAAAAAAGTGAGACCTGGGATTCATTTTGGAGGGAGAAGGTTGATGTTGGAAAAATAACCCAAACATATGATTGAGTGAAGTGAATTTAATGGTTTACATTTAAATGGAATCGAGCATCTAGGTAGATCAAAGCAAAAGTAAATCTAGAAGCATAAGGATTGAGTTTGGAGACATGCAATATAACATGAGGCATTGTAAATGAAAGCTCAAATAATTTATAAGTGTGGTGATGCACTAAGTATCATGTCAACATACTAGGAGATATGGATATGTGAACTTGTGCCATTTGATGATGGTGACTGAAGATACTAGGTTAATTTGGCTAGTGGCTTGGTGAAAGTACTATGCAACTAATCTATCATAGCAAGTGATGTCATTATCATGTGTGGGTTTAATATAATTCACATCAACACCAAGGGAATTACCAATTTGAGTAGATAAAATGTGAGGGGTTAGAATCCCTTAATTAGGATAGCTTTACAAAACACTATCTAGGGAATTCAAGGAGCTCCCTTGCTAAGGTAAATGGATATCTAATGTAAGATTTGGGGTTAACAAAGTGAACAAAGGTTAATATGAGTGATATAAGTTAAGATGTAACTTGAGTTAAGTTAGAATTATATGTGTGATTTTGACCCAAGTTAAGAGCTCACATTGATGCTATGGATTTATAATTTGGATGTTTAGGCATGTTGGGTTAATGTTGGGGTGTGAGGCATAGTATGGGAGTCCTCAAAATTGGTGTTTCATTATAAATGGGTAATGTGGATCATCCTAGTGATGCATGGGTTAATTGGCATGAGGCATGTTGACTATAGTTTTAATTGTAATAGGATTGATATTAATCCCTCTAAAGGAGACTATATATCCTAATATTTTTCCAAAAGTAACATCGAAAACTCATTTTTATGGATCAAGTCTAAATTTATATTTGATGAGTCAATCAAAGATGATATCAAGGTCATGAATATGATTTTCAATATGCATGGATTTGGAAATAATATCATCCACATAAGTTTCAACTATTTTATGAATGAGGTTGTGAAAAATATGGTCAATGAATATATATGTAGCTCCAACATTTTTGAGGTTGAAGGTCATTTTAACGTAAAAAAAATTTCCCCATTTAGTGGTGAAATATTTTTATGCTAATCTTCAAGAGTGATATGAATTTTAGTATATCCTAAAAGAACATTTATGAGGGATAACATTTCATAGCTAGCCATAAAATAAACAATGGCATCGATTGAAGGTAAAGGAAAGTTGTCTTTAGGACATGCTAAGTTAATATTATGAAAGTATATTCATATGTGAATGACCATAGTGAATTTATTATGAACATGAATAATGTTGGAAACCCATTATGATAAATCTATAGTTTTGATGAACTTAACATCTATAATCTTTATGATTTATTTGTGATATAAGGTAGAAATATCAAAAGAGAATTTACATTAATTTTGATGCCCGAGTGTTGCATCAGGATAGTTGATGATGTTATGGACCACAATACTAGGACCAATACCAAGAATGTCTTCATATGACCAAGTAAAGTCTTAAAAATATTTTTTAAATAAAAGGCTATAGTTATTATGTTATTCAAGATGAACTTCTTTAGATACAAGAGTTGGTTGAGGAGTGGCCATGATACCATAATTTATTTAATAAGCATGCAATTTCCATCTTGGAAATGATATGGAGTTGGATGAAGCTTGGATATAAGGTGTGTTAAAAATTTATCATTGATTTCATGGTAATTTCATGGAGGTGTCCTAGTGATTGGATGAAGTGATTTGATAGCCTAAGTGACAATGACAAAGTGTGCAATATACCAATACTAATATGTTTAAAGTATGTTTAGTTGATATCTAGAGTTTGAGTATTTAGAGATGATTGGGGATGAGTATGGAGTATTTAGCATGTGTAAAAGTTACCTAAGATGTTTTATAAGATATGAGAGCTTATGTGCATAAGTGTAATTCATCTAGTTGTCCATAGTTTTTCATCTAGACACTTTGGGTCTAGTGGCAAAAAATATGAGTAGGTAGTTTGATGACAACACCATTAGTACATGGGAATGAGTCAAGGGTAGTTGGTCATATGTTTGTGATCAAATTAGTTCCTAGTTGATATGCACTACATCTAAATTTATGCATTGAAGTGTGGTCAAAGATATGAGGGTGCAAAGTTGGCTTTTTAGTCAGAATTCATTGTTTTCTCATACTTAGCCAAATTTACATGTGTTCAAAGAGAGCCAAGTAAGCATATTGATAAGGTAAACATTCAAATGACTAGAGGTGTCAAGACAAAATTATCATATGGGTTTATTCATTTTTGTGCCTAGTTTTTATGCACTAATTCTCAGATCATGTGACTAAGCATGACAAAAGATATGCATGTGAAAAGTTGGGATCCTAGGTAGTTTAACTGGGTTTTACCATAATTAGCCAAATTTACATGTGGCCAAAAAAATACAAGTAATTATGTTGATGAGGTCAAAATTCACATGAGTGGAGATGTCATGACAAAATGATCATATGATTTTATTCATTTTTGTTCCTAGTTTCTATGTGCTAATTTTTATATCATGTGACTAAGCACGATAAAAGATATGCATGTGCAAAGTTGGGATCCTAGATAGTTTGATTGTGTTTTCCCATACTTAACCAAATTTTCATATGGAAGGAATATTCGAATATGCATTTTGATAAAGGCATATCTTACACATTTGGACATTTCAAGAGAAGGTGATCATATGGGTTTGTTTAGTTTTATGCTTAGTTATTTTTCATTAAATTTGAGATCATGCATTGAAGCACGGAAAAGGTTATGTAGGAGAAAATTTGGTCTCCCAGATAAATTTTAAGCATAGTTGGATCTATGAAAAAATATTTTGAAAATACATTTTAATGGCATTATATCTTGCATGTGTAAAGGTTTTAGGTTTAGTTTGTCACATGGTTGGATTCTCTTATGTGAGGAAATTATATGGTCTAAATTTGATAACATGCAAGTGAGTGAGGAAAAAGTTATGAATGTACAAATTTGTCCTTTTGGGTGTATTTCAAAGGTTCCCATACTTGGTCATTTATACAAAAGTTAAAGTTTGAGCAAGATCAATAGTACACATTGATCAAAGAAAACATGAAGCAGTGAGATGAGGATAGGTGCACAATGTTTAAATAATGATAAAAGGTAAAGGATAAGGATATAATAATGAGTAGGTTTTTTAAAAAAATGATTGAATAGTGAGCATTGATAGTTAAATACCTGGTTGATCTATAGAGATTGACATAACACATAAAGTCAACATTACAAGATTACATGAGATGAGGTCAAAATGACTAAGGTTTAATGTTTAAACATTGGAACTTATGAATTAAAGTTTGGTCAAGATAAATAGTGCATAATTGATCTAAATTTGAGAGGACATGAGATGCAAGCATAGTGTTTGAAGTTTATCTATGACCATTTGGATTTGAATATTTGAATTTGTGAAGAAAAGACCAGTGTCTAGTTTTTGGGCCATATCTTTCAATTCAAAACAAATTTTCTCATGCTATAAAAATAAAAGATGAATAGGACTCTATGGATCATCTAATGAACCTAATTTAAAGATCCAAAAGTGTGTATAGATAAATATATTGAGCTCCAAAGTTGACTATGTTTTTGTGCATGTTCTACAAGTAACCCGAGAAGGATGTTTGAGCATATGTAGATGATATTTAGATGTTTCAAGGTAAATTAGATATTGGGGAGTGTTGTAGACTCCATAAGGATGCTCTATGTGAATTATGAAGGATTTACCAATTATATACATTATGAACAAATGTTTAAAATTTGATTATTTATTCATTCATGGTGATTATATGCATAGAATATTATTTAAGCATTTTGTGCTTAATTAGAAGGGTATTGTGATGGATGTTTGCACTTAAATAGGACCTATAGATCATGTGGAATGGGTCCATGCTTTTGGAAAGTGTTTCTATGTTTTAGTTTTCTTTGAGAAGTGTCAAAGAGTTGAATGGGTCTCCATAGGACCTAAAAGTGATTTAGGCCTATTTGAAAGTGCATTGTACTTAAGTGTGACCCGTGTGAGATGCCTTAAGGGTGAAGGAAAATTTTATGGCCAATAATTAAATATTGTGATCTTGTTAATTCATGATTGATCTTTAAATTAGGAAACTAAATGAGATGGTTGTTAAGTTTTTGGAAGACTTGAAGAGACTAGTATGTGAGAGAGTTAGAGAGTGAAGGAAAATAAAGGAGAGTGAGAGTGCCCAACTATTGGGTTTATGAGTAGAGAAGATTAAGGATTGTGCATATGATTTATAGGTCATGTTTCCAATGATAGTATAGTGTTATTTTAATTTGAAGTTGTGCAAAGAAATCTGAGTGTGTATATGGGGATTGTTTGAGTGAAGGAGAGAGATTTTTTCATGCTTATGTGTGAGGCCTACATGAGTTAGAGAGAGTTTGTGTAGTTTTTAGATAATCATAGGTCCATCATTAGGCATTGAAGACATTAGTTCTAAGGTGGAAGTGTTCATTTCAAGGAGGGTCTAAAGGACTTAATCTTCCTTAGGGGTAGTTACTCCTTATGAAATAGGGTTTCACTAAAAACCTATGGTTATCAGGACTTGATCGAATAGGTGGTCAAAAGGACCTGATCATTTTAGGGGTAGGTGATCCTTGTGGAACTATTATTTCTCTAAAGGATTTAGGTTAGAAGGACTTAACCAAGGTTCTTGATCAAAAGGACTTGATCATTCTCTTATTTTTTATCATCTTATAAGATAGTAGTTTACGTGTTTGCAAGCTAGAGAGTGGGCTTTATTTCCCAAGAGGGTTTCCCATGTAGATATTTTATTTTGTATGTAATATTACATTATGTTCATTGTTAATAGTTATAAATGATATGTATGCTTCATGAATGTTTGTATTTAATACTTAAGTATTTGAAAGGGTTTAAAAAATTAATTGGATTTTTTTCCACCATTGATTTAGCCCCCTCTTAGTGGATTGTACCTCTAATAATTGGTATCAGAGTTAAGTCCTTTAGTAAAGGCTTGATAGCTTGAAGGTGATCCAAGCTATAATGACTAGTTAGAATGTGCAAGGTGGTTTCTCTACTAAGTAAGCACTAATGTTTAATAGATCCAATTATGGTTTTTAGAGTGATAAGATGAATACATACATTATGTCCCTAGGGTTTGATATATGGAAATATATTTTGGATGGTTATGTTGCTCCTGCTATTCCTCCATCTAGTGTTGTATACAATAAGCTATTTGAAAACAACTCTAAGGTAATGAATTCCATCACTTATGGTCTTACAAAAATTGAGTTCACCAAAGTAATTCATTGCACATTTTCCAAGGAAATATGGGATAAATTAAAGACTTTTTTTGAATTAGATTCAAAGTTTAAGTTGGAAAAGTTGTAGACTCATTGAAGGAAATTTGAGAGCCTAAAAATGAAATAAGAATATTTTATGGCATCCTTTCTATAGAGAGTTGATGAGATTGTAAACACCATCAAAGGTCTTGGAGAGAACCTTGAAGAGGCTACTATAGTTTAAAAGGTATTAATTTCTATATCCCTCAAGTTTGATCCAAAAGTATCTACTATAGAATAAATTCATGATCTTACTTAGTTGAAGATGGATCAATTGCACGGCACCCTTACTGCATATGAGATGAGAGTATGATGATATACCACCAAAGAAGGAAAAAAACATTAAAAATAGAGATGAAGATAAAAAGGGAGTTTCAAGGTAAGAAACCCAAGGAAGATGACATTTTTGATATTGATGAGGATGAAATAATTGCTTTGTTTACAAGGAAATTATAAATGGGTTCAGGGAAGTATAAGGGTAATTTTCCTTTCAAATGCTTTGATTGTGGATAGGTAGGAAATTTTGATAATAAGTGCCCTCATAAGTAAAATAAAGATATTTATTAAGAACATTATAAAGTTCATAATGATGGAAAGAGATAATTTAGGTTTGATAGAAAAAAAAGGGATTTAGAAGGTTTGAGAACAAGAAGTATTCCATAGACAAGAAGAGTCTCTACACCAAAGAAGATTATAGGTCATCAAAAGAGAGTGAAGTTAGTGAATCATAGCATGATCATGAAGATGATGGTCTTATTTAAGATTAAACCCTATTTATGGTTGAGGAAGGAAGTTGATCACATCAAATGGAGTCTATTTGGAGTGATTCAAATGATGATGAAGATGAGGTGGACTATGAGACTGCATTCACAAATACTCATGAAGAACTAAAGATTGAGAAGAAGATCAATAAGGATATGAAATATAAACTTAAGGACTTTGAGGAGAAATTCAATGTGTTTGAGGCAAGAATGGATGAAGATGCTAAGGAGCATGAAGATATGGTCAAGCATCTCAATTATCAATTGGAAATCATGTCTAAAAGCCTAAAAGCTAAAAAAGATGAATGTGCAAGGTATGTATTTAAAAATGAGTCATTGAAATCTGATTTAGAGAAGGTATCTAGTAATTCAATGTCATTTGTGAGATTTAAAAAGAGCTCAAGTGATCTATACAACATTCTAAATGATCAAAAACATGTAAGTGATAAAATTGGTCTTGGATATAAATAAGAACTAGAGACTGTAACTCAAGACAAGATGAAGACTAATATGAACAAGAATAATTAACATTTGAATATAAATCATTAGAAAAGGAATGATGGTGTAAATAAATTGAAAACAAATCAGATCAGATAACCAAATGCCATGAGGTATGCAAATTTCAATGGCTACTACTATACTTGTAATCAGTTTGGGCATAGAGCTAGAGAATGTAGAAGACCTGCTAAGAATGAATTTGCATGAAACTATGATGGGGGTCATCAGTCAAAAGGTGTAATCAAGGTTGAGTGTTTAAAATATCAAGATGTGGGATATTTTGTAAGACATTGTCCATTTAAGGTAAGACAAGATGAGTTTCCTCCAAGAAATATTGAGTGCTACAATTTTTATGACATAGGACATATTATAAGATTTTGTCTAAATCTAGAAAGGTAGAAAGAGATTTTTGAAAAACAATATGGTGTGATTCAATTATGAATAAAGAGGTCACATTGCTAGGTTTTGAAATTAAAGGCCTATAAGTTAGAATAGGTTCAATTTGGCTCCCAGAGTACATGGAAGAAGACAGGTTAACTCATGGAGACCAAAGGTGGTAAGTAGGAGTTATGATGAGTCTACATGTCCAAGTAATATGTTTTATATGGTTTAGAATGATTTAGAAGTTTAAGAGTGTCAAGAGATCTCATTATCTATGCATGTTTAGAATAAAGAGACCAAGCTCAAGGAGAAGACTAAGGTACTAGTTGAGGCTAGTCCTAAGATGTGTATGGATTTAAGTGAACATCTTGATATTGTTGAGAAAGCATCATGAAAATAACATAAATTTTTTGTACCTAGTGATGAGGTTCCAAGCTACAAGTTTGATGCTTCAACTGAAAAGGTATATCAAGATTCCATAGTTGTTCCATGTGTTGTCAATTCTATGTTTAAAGAAAAGGAGAGTGATATAGAAGAAGAACCAGTTGTCATAGTTTGGACTAAGAAGAAGAATAAAAAGAGAAAGAAGTATTATATCTATAAGAGGATTCTAGTAGTTACTGAGGAGATGTGGGCCACTCCTGGATTCACTTTGTTTTAGAGCATTATGGTGCAAAGGATGTCTCTACCTATGCTTCTTAAGAGACTCCTTTCAGTGGATAAGAAAGTGTTGTGGTGTTATTAAGATGGTTCTAGAAGAATAGAGTTGGTTATTCTCAATTAGAATAGGTATGTCTAGATGGAAGATATGTTGTGGTGATGTCAAAATGATACCATAACTATATATGGTCAATTTACAAGGTCAAATTGAATGTTTTCAAGTGGAAAAAGAGGATTTATGATTTTTCAAGATGATATTTTTGCATATAAAGGTATGTTGACCTTATTATATCATTCTCCAGGTGGTTTTATGGTCTAAAGGTATGTTGAAGTCAATTCGGATATTTTTGTTTGCTCCCAAGTTTCATAGTTTATGTTAAGAATATACAGGTCCTAAATTGGGTTATAAGAAGACTATGTTCCCAAAGGTATGGAGGCTTAAATTTTGTTCTAAAAGTATGTTATGGCTGTCTCCAAGTGTTTAAAACGTTTCAAAGGTGGAAATTTACCAAAATGAGCTTTATTGACTCTATTTGTTTTAAGATTCTAGGGTTTTGGCCTTTGCTATAAAAATGGCTTGCCTTGTTATTTGAGGTATGAGGTTTATTACTATGTTTAATAGGCCAAATGGGTTGTCAAATTAAGGTTAAAAAAGATTTGAAGGTTTATGGTTCTCAATTTATTCAAATTTTTATCAAGTTAGAGGCCTAGTTGGATCATTGATTTGTGAAGGTAGTATATTGCAAATGATGAGCTAATTGTTTCAAATTAGTTTCCTAGAAGGGGCATATGAGAGTGCTCTAGATATTAATTTTCAAGTCTTGAATATCTATTTACTGAAAGGTGTGGGCTATGCAAGTTCTAAGTAGGGTTATAAGGAGTCTAAGACATGCCTAGTGTGAAGAAGATTACTTTTTCCTTAGTTACTCCAAAAGAGAATTGTATGTTTTTTTCATGGAGAGTTATTAGGTTGATTGAGATCATTTTTATTATTTGGTGAGTTGCATGAAGTTATGTTGTTGGTCCTTATGATAGCTTGAGAGAGAAGCATAGTAAGCTTGTATATTGGTTCCTCATGGTGTACAAAGATCTAAAGATGCTCAAGTGGTGAAATTGCTCAAAAATCTTAGGGGGAGACCCTCTCAAATGTCTCTTGGTAAGTTCCATAAGATTTCAATGTTTTGTGTGTTATTTATTCATTAGTTTTAGTGCTTGGTTGAAGAGAGTGTTGACATAAAGCAAAAGGAAGTTATCAAGACAAGAAAAATTAGGCTCAAGGTAAGGGCGAGTTTGTATCATCTTTATAAGATGATCCTTTCCTATTTATGGTCTTTTCAAGTCCTTAGGATAAATTGGTGCCCACTTTGTCATTGTGTCAAAGGGGGAGAATTGTTTTGTTGTGGGAGTGCTTGAAGAAAGAGAAGGTGAGTTGTATATTGCTATATATGATGTTTGTTGACATCAATGACAAAGGGGGATATTTTTTGAGAGTTTTCAGTGATGTCATGGTGATTTCATGGAGGTATCTTGGTGAGTTAGATGAAGTTATTTGATAGACTAAGTGACAATGACAAAGTCTGTAATATATTTGTCCTAGTATGCTTAAAATATGCTTTATTGATCTCTAGAGTTTGACTAATTAGAGATGATTAGGGATGAGTATGGAGTATTGAGCATGTGAAAAAGGTCCCTAATATGTTTTCTAAGATTTGAAAATTTATGTGCATAAGTGGAATTCATTTGGTTGTCCATAGTTTTTCATCTAGACACTTTGGGTCTAATGGCATAAAATCTAAGCAAGTAGTTTGATGATGTCACCATCTCCATGTGGGAATGAGTCAATGAGAGCTGGTCATATAGTTGTGATAAAATTAATCTCTATTTGATATGTTCTAAATCTAAATTCATGTGTCGAAGTGTAGTCAAATATATGAGGGTGCAAATTTGGCTTCTCAATCAAAATTCATTATTTTCCCATAGCTATATTTATATGTGGCTAGAAAGAGCTACGAAATAATGTTTATGAGGTTAGAACTCACATAAGTGGAGGTGTTAGAACAAAATTATCATATGGGTTTGTTCATTTTATCCCTATTTTATATGCACTAATTATTAGATCATGTGACTAAGTACGACAAAAGATATGCATGTGCAAAGTCGGGCTTCCAAGCAGTTTGATTGTGTTTTCCCATACTTAGCCAAATTTGCATGTGGCAAAAAAGAGATAAGTAAGCATGTTGATGAGGTCATAATTCACATAAGTGGAAGTGTTAGGACAAAATGATCATATGGGTTTACTAATTTTTGTGCCTAATTTTTATACACTAATTCTCAGATCAAGTGACTAAGCATGACAAAAGATATGCATGTCTAAAGTTGGGATCTTAGATAGCTTGATTGTGTTTTACCATACTTAGCCAAAGTTGTATATGGAAAGAAGAATCGATACATTATTTGATGAAGGCATATCTTGTACATGTCAAAATTTCAAGAGAAGTTGATCATATGGGTTTATTTAGTTTTGTGTATAGTTGTTTTATTTTAAATTTGAGATCATGTGCTAAAGCATGACAAAATTTATGCAAGATCAAATTTGGTCTCCCAAACAAATTATAAGCATAGTTAGCTCAATGACAAAAGATATTGAGAAGGTCTTTTAATGACATTATATCTTGCATGCAAGAAAGTTTCAAGATTAGTTTATCACATGGTTAGATTATCCTATGGGAGGAGATTATATAGTCTAAATTTGATAACATGCGAGTGAGCAAGGGAAAAATTATGACTATGCAAAGTTATCCTTCCAGGCATATTTCAAAGGTTCCCATACTTAGTCATTTTTTCACAAGTTAAATTTTGATCAAGATCGATGGTTCATGTTTCTCCAAGAAGATAAGAAACAATGATATGAGGAAAGGTGCATGATGTTTAATGACTAAGCAAAGGTAAAAGATAAGGATCTAATGATGAGTGGATGTTAATATAGATTGATCAAATGGTGAGTATTGATAGTTAAAGACCTTGTTGATCCATAGAGATTGATGGAGTAAATGGAGTCAAAATTACAAGATGAGGTCAAAGTGACTAAGGTTTAACATTTAAGCATTAGTACCTATGCATTATGTAGACACCTAAATCTAGTCACCAATAACTTCCAACTAAGCTTTTGGCTAATTTCCACCCAAAATACATAATTTGGTCTAGAAACACTAAAACATGCTAAATAATGTGAAAATGACATATTCAAGTGCCAATTTTGGCTAGGGTATCCCTAAATGAGGCAATGCAATTTATGGGCTAGCTAACTTTGATAAGATTATTTTGAGTCAAAATGCCAATTTTGTACCTACGTGCTCTAGATTGCTCTTTCCTATAAAATCTATTACACAAGGCATGTGCCTTTTTAATTTATTGTTTTTAACAACCTAAATGGGATAATAGATACAATGCATCTGATAGTGCCTTCTAATTCCAATCCAATCAAAATTTGGACCAATAACAAGGTATTTTTATCAATTTGAGTAATTTGTGCAAAAAGTGCTTAATCATGCTTAAGAGCTAATTAATCCAAATCAAGGATAATTAATAATTTCATGCAAGCTTGTTGAATAATTATTTTTGGAAATGAATATTGAATATCTACATCATCAAGTGACCTCATTTCTTCGGAAGACATTCCTAGGCCATAAATACCATAAATATTAGGATTGATGCCCTTCATGCCTCATCAATGCCTTTCATGATGCCCTCTATGTCTCTTAATTTATCCTTCTTCCAATGTCACAATGAGTATAATTATAAACTTAAGTCCAAAAATTGGATTAATCCTCAACCATACATCTCAATCTCAAAATGGATGGTTTAGATTGATTCTAAAAATTCTCTAAAATCTATAAATAGAGAGGCCATGAGCATCATTTCTAAGTCATGATTATGCAAAGTGATAATGCACAAATGGTTCCAAAAGCTTTAAGAGACTAGTGTTACCATGCTAAATTGATTCCAAGCCAAGCCAAGCCATAAGCCAAAGGTGCCAAGGAGAGATGAAAGTAGTCAAGCTTCCATTGCCAAGGAATTCATGAGCACAAGTCAAGCAAGCCACCACTAAAAAGGCATTTGGAGCATCCAAGGAAGGTAAAAGAATTATTTTGTTTTCATTCCTTGGTTTTTAGTTGTTTTTATCATTTATTTTTGTTATCAAGCTCTCCTTAGTGTCTAGGACTAGAGATGTTATGATATTAGTGTGCTTATTTCATTTTGTTTTCATTTTGGAAATAACACCATACTAACCATCTTCTCTTGAGTCAAATTCCTAGATCACATAATGGCACGCCCGATGGGACTAGACACATCTCACACCTAAAGAAGATCATTTTTCAACTCTAAAATATTTATTTGGACCTTGAAAACTCTTGTAAATTGATTTTCTAACTTTATTTTGCCATTTTTGTTTGCCACAGTTTTACATAGTAACTGAAATCAATAGGTAATACCATCATCAGTTTCATAGATTAAATGACATCAATTGGGTAATCGACATTAGTTAGCAAAGGCAACTATCATTGGTTGTAATAACTGATGTCGATCACTATGTTTTTTCTAAAAACATAGACCTGAGAGCTATTTTTCCAAATTTCATTATTTCAAACCAAAAAGAGATTGAAAGCTAAAAGGAATGCTAACATTTTTGCTATAGGATCAAGCTAGATATTTTTTCAAAAAATGTTTAAATCACCTTTTGGCATGCTTAAAAATCAATTAGGAACCTTGTTTTGGGTGTTTAACAAAGAATTTAGATGTTTTTGGTGAATGTTTTCAAAGTTTGTAACTAAGACCAATGGGTCAAATTAAGACCACCAAATCTTTCATTTTGGGTTTAAAATTGAACATACTTGTCAACTCTTGTTTGCAATAGTTGTTTATATCAAATATATGTTTGCAAAAAAGAGGGATGTTGCATGTATGCTCTTTTATTTATACCCTATAAGGAACCCTTCAAATTAAAAGCACCATTCTTATTGAAAATAGCCTAGTCTAAGGCTTAGAAAGAAATTAAACTAAAGCACTCCCCAAAAACTCATCAAAGTTTGGGTGACTTTGAAAATGACCCTAAAGTCATTCTATTTAATGATTTCTTTATTTTTATGAAAACTTGGCTTGCAAGGGGGACTTCATCACCTCCCATAAGTTATTTAAGTAAGCTTTGACCCATGGTTTCATCTCCTAACATTGACTTTATTTGTCTCCTTTAAAGTAGCACATGGGATGTAGTGGAAATTTGGACATCACACTATAGTGAGTGAATAGCAGGATATCATGGTTTAAAAAAGGACTAGACCTTTTTGTAACAAGACAAGTGATATGGATCCAAAATATATGATTTTATTTTTCATGGTTTGGCATGAAAGTCATTGTGCAATTGATTCCCTTAGATCATTAAAAAACTTGTTAGATCTTAGACAAATCCTCACTTGCCGCAAAAGTATTATTGGTGCAAGGTGTGCCTCAAGGTCCATGTCATAGTAATATCATTTGAGAGAAGGGGGAGTGTAAAAACACTACTATATAATGCACATTTATTTTTGGATGAACCCTTCAAATCCTCTCAAATGATGTATATTGATGAATTCTAACAATACCATGCGACCTTGTCAGTTTAGGATCTAAGAGTGGTTAATTAGTTGGTCTTGTCCTAGATTAAAGTCTTGTTTGTAATCAAAACTTGGTGTAAATAAACAATCCATAGTCAAAATTTTCCTTTGAATGTATAGGTTTTATGCTACCCATGTGAGATCATCAATTTGCCTTTTTCAAAAGTTCATCAAAAGCTTGAGAGTCATATCATCCACTTTGGCATAGTTATGCTACCCAATTGAGTCTAGACCTTTACCAAAGTTGTTTAAGTCCTTCACTTATAATCTAAATTTAGAATTACACCTTTACAAGTTTATAGGGTTGATGTGTTAAGTGGGTTCACCATTTGCACTAAACCTGAGGTAACTTAGGTTTAATTTTGAATTTAGGTAGAAGGCCATTTAAAGACTCATAATAATTATCATCATTTGATAGACTCAAGGCATTTTATGCTAGGCACTTTCACTTTAATTCAATGCACCACAACATTTTGAGTCAAGAAAATTAGGGTTATGCTATCAAAATTGTGGGAAAATGTCTTTGTCTTGAAAAGTTTTTGAAACAAACCTTTTTTTATACCTTTTGGTTAGTATAGCATCATTATGCTACCCAAAAAAATTCAAAAATTATTTCATAGACCTTTTTGCATTGATTTCCAACTTTGTTCCTACATTTTTAGACCAATCCAAGTGTACTTTTGTGATCTTTTGTCTAAAATAGTTTTACTAATCACCTTTATCTAGCTTGTTTGTCAAACTAACCAAGTTTTATACCATTTTTTTTGTGAAAGAATGAACTATTTTTAAAGTGCCTTTTGTTTCATACCTTATACTTAGTTGATCAAGTTCATTTCCAAGAATCAAATGCCTAGTGTTTATTAGAAGTGTTTTAAATCCATTAGATTAAAACTTTCACTTATTTCAAAGTCTAGATTTTGACATCATTTGGCCAAGAGTCCTAGCACATGCCTTGTTTGAGCCTAGATTTTGACGTCGTGTTTGGCCAAAAGACCTAGTGACTTTTAAATTCCTAGATTAGACTAATTTTAAACAATTTGACCTTAGAGATTGACAGTTTGATTTTTGGTCCATTTACTTGCTTACCTTTGTGTGAACAGTGAACCATTAAATACTTCACACTATCTTGTTTCCTCACATATTTTTCCATAAAACTTTTTTGATCCTTTTAATGAATCTAGACCAAGTTAAAACATCATCTATTTTAGACATTGTCCTTTTTAGATTTTGTAGACCTCTTTGACCTTCTATCACAAAAGCATTGAATATGGATCCCAACATGTATTCCTACACTCATAGTGGACTCATGTACAATCTAGGGATTATTAATTTAGTTGCACAAGAAGAAATGGTGCAACACCCCTATGTGGATAATATCACTTATGAGATGGATTATTATCCATCTTATAATACTCAATTAGGGACACAAATCCAAGATCCATTGCCTAACTATCTGGTTAACACACCACCTTATTTAGAACAAGACCAAGAGCAAACTATACAATACCAATAGTGGACGAGCCAGTACTTCAATAGTCATATTATACTAATAAAACTTCCACGTATGATCCATTTTTGTTTGAGTGACATTTTTTAGAGAATAAAGATGAGATTTTGGTTAGAGCCATAGAGGTAGGGGCCAAGTTTCTAGTAGACTTCCCCCATGAAAATTTACCAAGTCTAGTGAGAGTACCCCATAATATCATTTACAATCAACATGATTCTTCTAGCAATCCTATGGGTCCAGTCCAAGTAATGTATCAAAACCCCAATATATCTAATCAAGGCAAAAACATAATGGAAGATCACTTTAACCAAATGTAGATAACATATCAAACCTACCTGAATCTAACACATGATTTCAATCAGATGAACATGGTAAGGAAGACTCTTATTGACCTAGTTCCTTCAACAAAAGTGTTGATAGAGTTAATTGGATAAGAGAATCTAAATTTTAACCCATTCATACAAGCCACTTTGATAGATAACTTGATGCATATTCCCATTAGTAAATAAGTATCTTCACCCTATACACTGAATAGTGAGCCAAATGTAGTAGATAATGTGTAAACAACATCCAATCCTAATCAAAGTGGTACTCATGTGAAAATAATTAGCAAACAACATGTGCCTATAGTTAATCCTATGAATAGGTCATCATACTAAGACAGGATTTTTTACATCCCAACCTCAACTGACCGCTTCCTCAAGTTTATAACCTATGTGATTAGGTAATCAAAAAATGGCTAATGTCATGCCTCAATGATAGAATGTGATGAACCCTACTCCTTCTCAACAAGTAATGAGTATTACTCCAAAATAACAAGCATAATTTAGTGTATCAATGCAATAGAGGATAAATACATTGCCACCTCAATCAGGGGTAACTCATGTTCCATCTTCCAGGTACAATGAACATACCTCTTCAATCACAGACTAATATGTCAATCCAAAACTAAGTAATTACTAGTCAACAATGTGTAAATATGGGTCAATGATAGATGCCAAATCTATAACCTTCTTTCATTTCCTCATAGGGATTCATGCAATAAGGAGGTCCCCATATTTCTTAGGTATCTACTAGACAACTGTTGGTTCAAAATATACCACAAATCTAGAGATAGGGTCTTGGTCCACAAGCTCCCACTCAACATCAAGGTTTGATTAGTCAGTATAATGTCCCTTTTAAACCATAGTAATCATAATATAGTTGTATCCCTCCATCCCAACCAAAAAATCCTCTAATTCAAAACCTTTATCGCCAACCCAAACTATAATATCACACAACCAAGTATACAATTTCAAGTACATCATAATCTACATATGCATTTTCTTGGTTTATTCACCAACTAAACTAATATACCCCAATAGGTATCTCTATCACACCCTAGTCAAAGTGTCCCCCTTATGACCTTCCAACCATCTATTCAAACCAATATCCTCCCTCAAACTAGTATTCCTTCTAATTTCCTATCCCAAGAATTACAACAAATAAAGGATGTAATTACTACCATTCAAGTTGGTAAACAAATTAAAAAGTTCAAATTAGATGATGTATGCTCCTATCCATTCAACATGGATTATTTGCAGATACTATTTACTCCAGGATACAAACCATTGAAATTTGATAAATAAAAAGGGAAAGGTGATCCCAAGGCTCATTTGACCAAATTCTTTGTCACATGTCAACCAATGGCATATAGTGACATATACCTTTTGTTTTTATTTCCAAGAAGCTTGGATGGACACGCATTGGAATGGTTTTTAAAGTTGCCCAAAAATTTAGTAATGGATTTTGATGATCCTTTTGATAAGTTTGTGAAACACTTTTCCTATAATCTTAAGCATGAGATTTCATTAGTGGACTTAATGAAAGCAAATCAAAAAGATGGTGAGAGTTTTCTAAGTTATTTATAGTGATAGAGAGCCCTTGTAAGCTATTTCACCCATAGTTTACTAGATAAATAATTAATCATTGTGTTTACCAAAAATTTGCATAGTGAGATAGCTTATCATTTAGAACTACAATGTGCACATACATTCAAGGAGATCATTGATAAAGGTTTGTTGATCGAGTAAGCACTCATCAATAAAAGAGTCATCAAGATTAATTTAAATTATCAAAATCAAGGTACCAATTTGAGAAATGACCAACATCCCATTTGAGCACCAACGTCATAACTGACACATGCCAATAACCATGAAAGAAAGAAGCAATTCAATCATAATAAGAATGTTGTGGGAAATAAAGTAACTGAATCCCATCATGTCCAAATGGTGCAAACATCATCTACACCACCTTTTCAGCTTACTCCTACCCCAAAACCTCTCCAACCAATGATACAAGCAAAATAACCAAGACCTTCATAATTAATATAGTAGCATTTACCATTACAAACCCTTCCTAGAAGAATCATGCCTGCACATCATGTTTTTAGTGACCTATGAGAACCTATTAAGTCTATATTTTGTAAGCTTGATGCCACTAATTTTATTAGTTGGCCCATACCAACACATTATTTGTAAGGCATTCCTTATCCTGATTGGTACTGTGAAAATGAATTTTGTGACTATCATCAGGTCAATGGGAATAATCTATGAAGATGTGTCTAAATCAATCATTTAATTGAGAATATGTTGGAGAATGGAGATATAAAATTGGATAATGGTGCTTCCAATTCCAATTAAACTCTTGGTATCCATCAAAAACCCTTTCCTTGATATAACAATCAATAGTAGTAGAACAATCAACAACAACAATAATGGCCAGTGTAGCAACAAAATCAAAATCAAAGGCTGAACCAACAAAATTAGCAAAATTAATAGCAAAACCAATAATGATATAACAATAGACAAAACCAAGGTTATAACAATAACAACCAACAAACCTACCATGTAGTTTTGCATGACTATAATAAGGTTGTATGTCATATTGTAGGGGGTAGTGTTAATACCATTTCCATTAATCCTATACTAAGCAATAATTAGCCTAGACCATTGATAAACAAAAACACTCAACCAAATTACATGGATAATCCTTCTTTGACTTGGGGGTGCATACAGGCAAACTAGCAAACTAGGACTTCCCCTTTTGGACCTTATATCAACAACTCATTCTTACCACGTGACCACATGTAAGTGCATAGGCAACCGAGACTTGTCATGTCTATTCCCACACCATTTCCAACATCAGTTAAAAATAATGATCCAATATTCAATCCTGATTGTGAAATCACAACTTAGAGGTCAAAGATTACTATCCTAGGCCCATAACCATCCACCACTTTACTTATCATCCAACCAACCATTTAGCCTTAGAATAAACCATTCACTACTGACCAAGACAAGAAGTTTGATACTATGGAACAATTACAAATGACATCAGGACAAATTTATATTTTAGATTTGTTATGAACATCAATAATCCACAAGAATATCTTGAATGAGTTTTTGACCCAATCTATTGTTTCTAGTAACACATCCAACCAAAGCTATATGTCTTCCCTTGGTCCACTCCATAATAATCCATTATACATAGAAGTTTATATAAGATAGCATAAATTGAAACATGTCCTTATATACAATGGATCTACCCTCAACATCATGTCTCTAAAGCTTATCAAGCTTCTTGGGTACATAATGGTAGATCTCCAGCCAAAAACAATAACTATCAAGGCCTATGATAATTAGGAAAGAGAATCACAAGGTACCATTAGTTTGTCAGTTATCATTGGGACTTTGATCCATGATACACTTTTCCATGTGCTTTTTCTTGAGTTATCATACAACATGCTTCTAGGTAGGCCTAGGTTACATGAGATTCATGTAGTTCTATCAACACTACACTAATATATCAAGTTTTCACACTCAGGGATGTAAGTGAATATTCTAGGAAATTTACACCCATATGAACACTAAAAACATCTTGAGGCCAAATTTAAAAGCTACAATTATTAGTATGACATGAATATAAGCTCCAAATAGGATAAAGAAAAGGCTATACTTGTTGATTCTTCATCAGATAATTTTATAGATCTTGATACCTTGGATTCCCTTTCCCACATGCCACCTCTTGAAGCTTCTAATCATTTCACCATTTCAAATAATGGACTAGGAGAGTATGTGACCCATGATACATTTCATATTGCTAATCTTCCTTAGAAAATGAAAACCTTTGGGTGACCTAAAGTCACCCCACATATACATTGGTAACAAAAGAATAAAGATAAGGGACCTATCACATTTATACCAGATCTAGCCTAGGCCCTGACCCTCTTGAAGGGGATGAATCATGGTTATACAATGACAACCAAGATAATGAGGTGAAGATATGCCCAATAAAATTATAATAAATGACCTCATCTTACTCTCTCTTTCTATTAAGTTTGATTGCATTTTGTAACTTTTATTTTGATTTGAGATGAGTTGGGATGTGATTATCCATCTTTTGTTGATTGTGATTCTAATATTTTAAAAGACTTGTAATTCCTAACAAGTGTGTTGGAAAATTATAGTTTTGAAATAAAATAGGTCATCATCAGGCTAAAGAACAAATATGAAGTGAATTGCATGTTTTTGGAAGCATTAGACTCAATTCAGATTAGTTCTGGAACCTACAAAATCTATTCTAGAACCATCATAGTTAGTTCCAAAACCTACATAATCTATTCCAAAACCATCACAGTTAGTTTTGGAACTCCACCATACTATTTCAATTCATCGCATTTTTAGACTTAGCTTTGGAACTCTATATTATCTTTGGTACTCTTATAGATAATCTCTAAAACTTTTGTGGCTAGATATGGAATTAATGAGGATCTATTCCAAATGACTAGTGATCTATTAGATTAATGATCCCATTAAATCAAGAATAGATTCCTAATTTTCTAAACTTGCAGAATCAAGACATTTATCACACAGTAGGACATCCAGCCACATCTTGATTCAGTATCTATTATAGGTATGATTTAGTTCCATCATATCTATGAAATAGTTATAGCCATCAAAGCATCTATATATACAGACCTAAGAATATATAGAGGGGAAAGATTAGTACTTTCATAATATAGAACATTTTATCAATGAAATAGCCATTTCTATTTTGAAAGCAAATTAAATTGTTCAAATCTTGTTCTAGGTGGAGCAAGGGCCCACTCCTCCAAAGAACCAGGATCTTCATTTTTGTTGGTATTTATATTTATATTCATAAAATAAATAGGTAATTCTATTATTGTTGGTATTTATATTTATATTCACAAAAGTAAATAGGTAATTCTGTTAAATTTATAAATTCTTCCAACTCCTTAAAGTTAAGATTTGTTGTAAATTTATTCCTATAGGCATTTTAGATTAAATTTTCATTTCTGCAATGTGTGTTTATTTCCAGCAATCAATGTCATTTCTGGAACATGTGTTTGTTTCTATCAATCAATTTCATTTCTGTAACGTGTGTTTGTTTCCAGCAATCTATTTTCATTTTTGCAATGTGTGTTTATTTCCAGTAGTCTATTTCATTTCTTCAAAGTGTGTTTATTTCCAGCAAGTTTGCATAGTTTGATTCCAATAAGGTTTTAACCAAAAAATCCTTAAGAAATTAAAAAACCCTTAAAATAAAAAAAATACAAATACCTCCATCAAATTACTAAATCATTATGATTCCTCTTGTTGCATATAGCTTTAGACACATCCTTGGTTAAATATGATATCAACAAAAAGTTGATTAAATGAAGGAGATGATGACACCCATCATTTTTGGCACCATTGCTGGGGAAAACTAGTTGGAATTTTCTAATTAGGTGTCAATAAGAGCAATAATCATTCATTAATAATTAAATAAATTTTCCCTAATTTATGAGTAGACCATGAGATTCCAAGGGTAGATTTCTCCCCAAAATATTTGAACAAGAAATTCCATCATCCTCTAGTTTAAGAAAGGATGTTGAGAAAAAATTGGAGGCACCATTATCTCTTATAAGACAAGAATCAAAATTCCCATCTTTGGAATTTTTGGATCAGTCACTAGAACCAAGCAAAACCTTAGGGAGGAGGATTATTTCTCAAGATCCATTGAGGGAAAGTTTTGATTCTCAATTGGGTAGTCAACCCCTTATTCCTGACTTTTCACCATCCCCAAAATAGACACATAACACATTGATTGGGAAAAGGAATTAGAAAATACCAGAGAGATGGAACGAGAAGTTTGAAGAGAAACTGAGAGAATCTTTACCTATCCCATTCATATCGAGGATAATGAAACTACTATGAAAAACATTTCACCTGCACACTTACCCACATTTAAAGGAATGTCATCTAAGGATCTTGACCAATTTTTGTTTGAGTTTAAAGTACTGTGTCAGGCTTATGATTAAAAGATAGATAATTAAAAATTGAAGTTGTTTCCTTCTACCTTAAAGGATGCAGCAATGACGTGGTTTATAAGATTAACATCTAATTCTATTACCAATTGGGAAAAAATAGAAACTGTCTTCCTAGACAAATATCAAGATTATTATAGAGGAAGAAATTGAAAGGAAGAATTTTTCAAAATCAAATAGGAAGAAGATGCAAATATGGAAGACTATTTCGATAGATTCCTCTTTATGAGTAAAAGATGTGGATTTTTACTTCAAAAAGATTTAAATAAAACCATTTTTATCAAAGTTATGGATGATGAATCTAGGGAAACCCTTGATTTAATTGGCGGAGGAAACATTGCTCAATTAAGAATGGATGAAATCATAAAAATTTGTAGAAACTATTCAAGAACAAGGGGTGGACCTAGAAAAGGGAAAATAGTTAAAAATTAAAATCTAGATATGAACAAATTGATGGATGAATTGGCAAACTTTAAAATAGACATATTAGTTCAATTAACATCCACCATGGATGGATTGCAAGCTAAAGTAAATGCCCAACTTGAACCATTAGCCATGTATTATCTTAGATGTAGGAAGAAGCATGAAATAAGGGAATGTTCTTTAGATAAAACAAAAGTATGTCTTGTCTATGAATCTAAAGAACATGATACTCATGCTTGTTCTCTTCTTCCACTCATAAAAAATCAGCTCAAACAAACCAATACATCATCCACCATAGAAGAATTAAATTTTGTTTAGAGACAACCTAACTAAGGATAGTTTATGCCAAGACCAGCTCCTAATCCCTGAATGATGCCATGGGTAGCTCAAATAGCACCATAAATTTGGGGATATCCCCCTTGGGCCCCTTAACTCACATGGCATCCTTAGGATTAGGCAAGTCAATCTTGGTATATTCAAGGACATCAGTAACCTTGGGTTGGTCAAGTAAATCCTTATGCTTAGCCATAACCTAGATGGAGCCCTAGCAATTATGTGCAAGGGAAAACATATCCAAATCAGAACCAACAAGCCATAATGGGACCTCCAGCACAAAATCCATAGATTGAAAACATAGTCAAAACCCAAATGCTAGCACAACCAGTAGCAAACCTAAGAAACAAACAAACTACTCCTATATACGAAATAGAACTAGAAAAATTAGTTGATTTAAATATAATGGATTGTAAAAATATTCAAACCAGATTTGGAAAAATAGTTAACAGTCCACCTATTATAATCACTGAGATGATAGAAGAAGCTAAAACCCCTAACACAATTACACCTAAGGAAGATGACAAAGAAAGAGATAAGGAGCCAAAAATAAATTCTATAGAGATTCCATTTCCAGAAAGACTTAAAGAAACCATAGAACTTAAGTAAACTAAATTGGTGCAGGAACCAAGAAGATTGAATATTGAAATACCATTATTACAAGTAATTAAGGATATTTTAGAATTAAACAAGTTAATCAAATTGTTATGTTTTTAAAAACCTGGAAGAAAGAAGCAGTACCTCAGGACTATTCAGGTAGACAGGAAACTTGTTGATTTATTAGCAAGAAAACTCCTAATACCTAAATATGGAGATCCTAGAAGCCATGTTATTTCTATTTCTATAGGGAATAAAGATATACATAAAATTTTGATTTATTTGGGTGTAGCTATTAATGTAATGACAATGGACACTTTGAAAACATTACCATTAATAGGCATACAACCTACTAATACCATATTACAGATGGCAAATCAGTCTGTAGTAAAACTAGGAGTTATTGAAGATGTGGTAGCAATGATGGAATCATGGGAATATCTAGTTGACTTCCTTATATTGTAGCTAAAAGGTAAAACACTTAGTTATCCCATTATTTTGGGGAAACCATGGTTAGCTACAATTACTACCTTAATTGATTGCATGTCAGGTGATATGACTATTTTGAATGGTAAGAATTCTAAGGAAATTTCATTATATCCATCTGCATGACCTTTTATTGATAATCAAGCAAAATTATGGGTTGATAATCCTAATATTAACGAGCAAAATCTATCTTCTTTGGCTATGATAACATTACAGGATCATATACGAGAAATAGATGATATGGTTAATCCTTCATTAAATGAACATCAATCATCATTGGAGTAGTCAAGATTAGTTTTGGAACCATCATAGTTAGTTCTAGAACTATCACAGTTAGTTTTGAAACCATTACATTTAATTTTAGAACCATCACAGTTAGTTTTAGAACCACACCAATTCTCTACAAGTGAAGATAACTTCACTCCAGAGGAATTCAATTTCTCTTGGGGAGAGGAAGGATCTGTAGCATCAACTTTACAAATATCAAGAGATGGTGAATTTTTTTTGGAAAATAGTAGTAATGAGGAGTTCGATCTACAAAAAGATAAGTATCATAACTCTTCCTATTTTCCTTTGTCTAGCATTCTACCTCTAGGAACTTTTGGAGATGTTTCTACATATCATATATTGTTACCACATGCCTATCCACTAAACACCTTAATGGAACCCTTTCAACAAATTAGTTCATCATATCCTGGAACCAAACATGTTTAAATTCAACTAGGAATTTTTTTGAATATTAATAGCTGGTTAAAGAATGATGAAGAAGCCAAATTATTTGATGTTTTGAAGGATCATACTAAAGTGTTTGCTTGGGACTATAGAGATGTAAAGGGAATTCATCCAAGTATATGCACTCTTCACATTTATACTAAAAATATTATACTAGTTAGGCAACCTCAGAGAAGGATTAATCTAGCCTTAAGGGATATAATCAAACAAGAAATTGAAAAACTATTACACGCAGGTTTTATCTACCCTATCTCAGATAGCCAGTGGTGTCTCCTCTTGTAATTGTCCCTAAAATGAATGGAAAATGGATAATTTGTGTTTACTATAGGGAACTAAACAAAGCCACCTTGAGAGATCATTTTCCTTTACCATTCATAGATCAAGTCTTAGACAACCTTTTAGGTAAATAGTACTTTTCCTTCTTGGATGGATTTAGTGGATACAATCAAATCAAAATTGCTGTTGAGGATCAGGACAAAACTACATTTACTTGTCCATGGGGTACCTTTGCTTATAGGGTATTTCCATTTGGACTATGTAATGCTCTAACAACCTTTCAAAGAGCTATATTAGCAATTTTGGTAGACCTAACAAATGACTATGTGGAGGTATACATGGAAGACTTTACTATGTATGGAGATACATTTGATGATGCCTTAAAAATTTGGACAGAGTATTAATAAGATGTGAACAAGATCACTTGTCTCTTAGTCATGAGAAATGTTTGTTGATGGTTGATGAAGGGATCATATTAGGGCACCATATTGCAAAAACAGGAATTTAGGTTGACCAAAACAAAATAAAGATTATTTCAGACTTGCCTACTCTACAAACTCCCATAGATATCAAATCATTCTTAGGACATGCTAGATACTATAGGCATTTTATCAAGAATTTTAGTAAAATTGATGCCTCCATGTTTAAATTACTTACCAAGGACTATGAATTTCTTTGGGATGAATAGTGTCAACATGTTTTTGAAGAAATTAAAGAGAAATTAGTAACTACCCCAATATTGCAAGGACCTAATTGGGTGAAACCTTTTCACATCCAAACTGATGCCTCAAATACCTCAATTGGTGCAGTTTTGGGACAAAGAGATGAAGAAGGAAGAATGTATGTTATTTACTATCTCAATAAAAATCTTACTCCCACTGAAAGAAATTACACTACCACTAAAAAATAATTTCTGGTTGTGATCTATGCAATCAATAAATTTAGACATTACATTACAGGGTATAAGATATTTGTACATACAGATCACTTAGTAATTAAATATTTAATGAACAAACCTGTGATTGGAGGTAGAATAATTAGATGGTCATTAATTCTACAAGAATTTGATATTACCATTGTGGACAATCTAGGCAAATCTAATGTGGTGGCTGATTTCTTGTCAAGATTGACGAGTATAGGGGAACATGATCTAGTCAAGGATAACTTTCTAGATGAATAATTATTTTCTATTTCAGCTAACACACCATGGTTTTTTGACATGGCAAATTATCTTGAAATAGGGAAGTTTCCTCCTTTCACTAAAAAATAAATTAAAAAATTAATCAAAACTAGTGCACAGTTTAAGTGGTTAAATGGAATGCTATTTAAATGTGGTCCTGATTTGGTTTTACACAAGTATGTAAGAGAAGATGAAATTTTTGACATCCTCCAGGCATGTCATGATGAACTAAGTGGAGGACACTATTTAGTGAAAAGAACATCTCACAAGATACTTGGCACTGGTTACTATTGGCCATCTCTATACAAAGATGTGAAGAGATATATCAGGCGGTGTGATCCTTGTCAAAGGATGGGACAACCAACCATTACCAATGAAAATGCCTCTATAACCACAAGTTGTGATTGAACCATTTGAGAGATGGGGATTGGATTTTCTTGGACCTTTTAATCCTTGTTCACAAGGAAAAGAGCACATTCTTGTGTGTACTGATTATGTAACAAAATGGGCAGAAGTGCAGGCTTTAGCAAATGCCACTAAAGAAGTAGCTATTAATTTCTTTTGGCATAGAATTATGGTAAAGTTTGGAGCACTAAGAAGCTTAGTTTCAAACTAGGGACCATAATTTATGTCTAATATGATCCAGGATTTTATAATTTAATATCAGATCAATCATAGGAAGTCATCTCCCTATCACCCATAAGCAAATGGACAAGTTGAAGTAACAAATAGAGAATTAGAAAACATCCTCACTAAAATAGTTGAAGCTAAAAGAAGAGATTGGGTAAAAAGACTACCTGAAGCTATTTGGGCTTATAATACAACTTGTAAAACCATAACAAGGTTTTCACCATATGAGTTAGTCTATGGGAAAAAGACCTTATTGCCTATTGAGTTTGAACTATAGACATTGAGGACATCAGCTAAGGTGGGAATTGAATTCGATGTATCTCAAAAGGATTGAATCCTTTAACTCAATGAATTAGATGAATTCATAATGGAATCACTTCACTAGACAGAGATAATCCAAGGTCAAAGGAAGCAATGGCATGATTCACATATCAAGGAAAGACAATTCAAAGTAGGAGATTGGGCATTATTGTTTGATTCTAAGTACTAATAATTTAAAGGTAAATTAAGAATCAGATGGTTGGAACCTTATCAAATCAAGTAGATATTTGGCAATGGTTTTATCCAGTTACTTCCCATTGATGGCAATAGAAGAATACTCTTGGTTAATTGACACAAGCTAAAACTTTATAAGAAACCTCCAACTAAGGATGAATTCTTGAAGCAAGCAAAGAATTTGATCATATGGAAGAACCCAGTTCTTCTAAAATGATCAAATAATCAGATGAAGAGATCTAGAATAAAGGGAAGAGAATGAAAACTAGTAAATGACATTCTCTTCCTGAAAAAAAGGAAGAGAATGAAAACCAGTAAATGGTGTTCTCTTCCCAAAAAAAATTCAGAGATCAATTGAAAATTAGTAATGACAGTTGATCTTCTCGAATAAGTGGCTAATTCAAATAAAACATTTTTCTTTTAACTATTTTATAACCATTTTTTAGGGATGATGTGTCAGCATGATGGAGGGATTACATCATCAAGGATGGTAATTATGTTTTTAACTTGTTAAAGGTTTAATGAAAGTTTGCATGTGTGATTAGACTTGATTTAGAAAGATTAGTATGATGAGTCATCTATTATACATCATAGTTAAATGTGCAAAATCATGTGAAGGATATTGATGATGGAATGAGTTGGTGGATAACCATAAATAATATTTTTTATGATTGAAGCAACTGAATCTGCTAGTTATGTAGCTAAGTACAGTAGTTTTGTAGCTAAAATTGATAAGTTTTGTAGCTGAGTACAATAATTCCACAACTAAATTCACCAAATCAGCAACCAAATCTGCTAGTTTTGTAGTCAAAATCATCAGTTCCACTGAGATGAGAAGCAATTTTCAACTAACCTATGAAAGATTCAAAGAAGAGTGAATCATGGGAATAAAAAAGAAGTCAGAACCAGACAATGATACCCAACTCCTTGCAAATGAAGAAGTAGCAAATATCTTTCAATAGGTAGGATGGTTAGAGTTTCTAAATAAATTTCCCAAATATAATGATGAATTGGTAAGATAATTTATTATCAATTTAGAACAAATAAGGACAAAGATTAGGAAGATTTTCATTCTTTTTTCTATGAATATCATAAGTGAGATGTTTGGAATACTGATAATGCATGTCCCAAACCCTATCAAAAGGATATTGAAAGCCCTGGCTAAAACCCTATTGAAAGAAGGGGAAGCTAAACCCCAATATATTTATAATACAAAAAAAATCATCAAAGGATTAAGAGGGCCAGCCTACCCAAACCCTTTGACAGAGTAGCATTCAAGATAGTTAAATATTTAACCTATGATGGACAATTTGGGACAGTAGGAAAAGAAGTCCTAAAAATCCTTATACACCTCAGATATGGAGCCAAAAAACTAGAATATATAGTAAACCTTCCAGGGTTTCTTTTTGACTCCATCCATACCATGGCCCAAATGTATTCTTGGGGTGTATGAACAATTAGACATCATGGGTTAGTGAATTTAGTATGCCAACACCATTTCCTTTCCAAGAAAAATGGGGAAGAAATGTGGGACAAATTTATTGGCAAGTTTGGACAAAACCCTGGTATTCCTAGAAGAACAGTAACAACTCCTCCTGCTCCTTCAGTTTATTTAAAAATTTCTACCATTGTTGAAGAAAAGAAAAGATTAGGGGAAGAGGAAATACCAACAAGAAGAAAATTAGGAAGAAAAGTTAAAATTGTAGATGCTACTATACTTTATCAAGCCATTTCTTCTTCTGTTAAGGCTATAGAAGAATTGGTACCTGTCTCTGACAATGATAGTTCACCTAAGCCTGAGAAAAATGTGAAAACTAGAAGAAGTTATAAGAGGAGACCTATGTCTACACATTTTGAGGCTCCTCAAGAAATAAAACATCATAAAAAGTCTAAATAAAGTTCAGAGGATCTAGAAGAACAAGAAAGGCTAGAAACTAAAGCTGCTGATATTTTGTGCAACATGGCCATGACTCCTCCTGAACCAAGTCAAGCAGAAAATGAAAAAGAAGATGAAAGATTTGAGGGGGTAGTTTTCCAAAAATTGAGTGAGACTGTAGCACCATCACATGCAGAAGATGAACAGGCATCTTGGAGAAGGAAAGGGAAATCCCCTATGGTGGAAGAGCAATGCTTAACTCCCCAAGAACTTTCACAAAAAGAACAAAAACAATAGATTAAATAGGCTCTATTTTTGTCCAAATTAGAACTCATTATCAAGGAAAAGGATGAGGAATTGAACTTCCTCAAACTCAAGTTAGAACAAAAGGAAATGCTCCTTGTAGAATTAACAAACCAGTTCACGGCTAAGAATGAGGAATTAGCAGAAACTAAAAAGTAACTAATGGAGAATGTACAAGATAGGCCTCTATTTCAATAGTCTCTACATAGATTGAAATGACTTATTTGCCACTCAAGTAGCTATGGGATGACACATGCAGAGAACTCAGTGAAATCAAAGCATCCAATATATACTTGAAAGGTAAACTGGCAGAAGAAGAGAAAGCAAGGAATGAATGGGAAGACAAATTTTACAAGGAGGAAAATGATAAGTATAAATGTCTTGTGAAAATACAAATAGTTTGTATAATGAGTGAGAAGCTTCTTCCATGCAGAAGACCTTCTCTTATTTATAGCATGCTTTTAGAGGAACAATTCATTCGCTGGTAGTTGGCAAGGATAGCATGTGGCCTTCCACATGAAATAAAAGATGAAGCTAATTTCTCAGCCACCTACTCCTTAACTAATATAGAACAGAAAAACCTTCTTTGCAAATTTTACCTCTACAATTTTATGCTAGAAAGAAATATAGGTTTTATGATCAGTTTGTATGTAGGAGAGAGCTAGATTAACGCATTTGTCTCTATTCTTCAAAATTAGATTACATGGAAATAAAGGGAGTCAGATCATTGGTCAAAGGCTAGTTCATTTGGTCTCTGTATGAGAATTCATTATGGTAATCCATCTGCCTTTTCTACATATTTCCAATCCCATGCATCTAATGATAAATTCAAGGGACCTTATCTTTTCATTTTACAACAAAGCATGGATGTCTTCACCTCCTATGAAAGGGAAAATTTTGATAATATCTATGATGCATGCTTAAAAATATGGGAATTTCTCCCAATGGCATTGAAAATAAGGGAAGTAATATCCCCTTCAAATTTGATCTGGAGTTTAGAAAGGGCAAAAACTTTATGCACAATAATTCCCTGGATCAATGAAACTCCCCTGAGCATATGGATAGGAATGTAGACAAGGCCACCTCTACTTCTCACCCACATATCTCCTTGGAAAAATAGAGAACCTCAACATCCCACTCAATTTGAGGAATGGAAAAGAAAAGTAGAAGCAGGATCAGGGTATAGTACTTCTGAGTCAAAGCATTGGGATATTCAATTTCAGCCATTTGATCTAAGAAATCAAATGGAATGCAGGATATACAATCCTAAATTTGAAGAATGAAGTTTGTAAAGGGAATTACAAACAAGTAAGTATGGGGGAAGTGATGAGGCCAAGATATGACCAATAAAAGTATAATAAATGACCTTATCTTACTCTCTCTTTCTATTAAGTTTGATTGCATTTTGTAACTTTTATTTTGATTTGAGATGAGTTAGGATGTGATTATCCATCTTTTGTTGATTATGATTCTAACATTTTAAAAGACCTGTAATTCCTAACAAGTGTGTTGGAAAATTATAGTTTTGAAATAAAACATGTCATCATTAGGCTAAAGAATAAATATGAAGTGGATTGCATGTTTTTGGAAGCATTGGAATCAATTTAGATTAGTTCTGGAACCATCACAACTAGTTTTGAAACCTACAAAATCTATTTTGGAACCATCACAGTTAGTTCCAAAACTCCACCATACTATTTCAAGTCATCGCATTTTTGGACTTAGCTCTAGAACTCTATATTTAGCTATGATAATCTTATAGATAAGCTCTAGAACTTTTGTGACTAGATATGGAACTAATGAGGATCTATTCCAAATGACTGGTGATTTGTTAGATCAATGATCCCATTAAATCAAGAATAGATTTCCAATTTTCCAAACTTGTAGAATCAAGACATTTATCACACAGCTAGACATCTAGCCACATCTTGATTCAATATCTATTTTGGGTATAATTCAGTTCCATCATATCTATGAAACATTTATAGCTATCAAAGCATTTATATATACAAACCTAAGAATATAGAGAGGAGATAGATCAATACATTTGTAATACACAACATTTTATCAATGAAATAGCTATTTCTATTTTGAAAGCAAATTATTTGTTTAAATCTTGTTCTACGCAAAGTAAGGGCCCACTCCTCCAAAGAACCAGGATCTTCATTTTTTTTAGTATTTATATTTCTATTCACAAAAGTAAATAGGTAATTCTGTTAAATTTATAAATGCTTCCAACTCCTTAAAGTTAAGATTTGTTGTAAATTTGTTCTTGCAGGCGTTTTAGATTAAATTTTTATTTCTATAACATGTGTTGTTTCCAACAATCAATTTCATTTCTGCAACATGTGCTTGTTTCCAGCAATCAATTTCATTTTAGTAACATGTGTTTGTTTCCAACAATCTATTTTGATTTCTACAAAGTGTGTTTATTTCTAGTAATCTATTTCATTTCTACAAAGTGTGTTTATTTCTAGCAGGTTTGCATAGTTTGATTCTAATAAGGTTTTAACCAAGAAATCCTTAAGACATTAAACCCCCCCCCAAAAAACAAAAATACAAATACCTCCATTCAATTACTAAATCGCTACGATTCCTCTTGTTACATATAGATTTAGACACAGCCTTGCTTAAATATGACATCAACTAAAAGTTGATTAAATGAAGGGGATGATGACACCCATCATAAGCTAATTGTTATTAAAAGGCAAAGATTCTATTCCCAATAGGATCATGGAGCATCATAATTATGAATGAAGAGGCCTCAAATCAAATTAGTAAGGAACCATCGAACCAATTTCCATGACTAAATATGAAAGACATTATGGACTTAGATTTACACCACTTGGGGGTGACCCCACATATCTTATTCAAACTCCATCACCAATAATTAGTGATGATGATGTTAATAGTGAAGTAGAGTCCGATCATAGCCTCACCTTTGATAACCTAGCTAAAACCAACCTATTTGATAAAAATACCATTTTTACCCTTACCATGGCCATTCATCCTAACCCTTTGCCATTATATTATCCCTAACTAATAGATTGGGACCATCAAGAATCTAGTCTATCGATTGATGAGTTCTAGAATGATGAGGCATTTTGTGATTTCTTAGGCCTTAGAGACAACATTCCATTGGGAGATCATAAATCAAGATTCTCAATCACATTAAATCCCATCGTGTATTTTAGAGAGTGAGTGAACACCCTTAGCCAAAAATAAATAAGTAAAAAATTGAGGTCCTAAAGTGAAAACCTCTTTGAGGCATTTTTTGATCAAATAAAAAGTAAAGATAAAGGCCATTCTAGTGGCGAAAACCTATTTTAGGTTCCATTAGATAGGGGTGTTCATTCTTCTTCAAATTCAGACTAGGAGACCACCAATGATGAACTTGCCTATGGATCAGTGTTCAACTTTAAGCAAAAACAAGTATTTGATCAAATTCTTCAATAATTTTTGACTATTTTTGTTACATGTCCAGATCTCCCATTAGGGGACTCAGATTCATCATGCCTAGGAGAAGTTGAAGAGTAAGTCCTAACGAAGGAACCTGCCATAATTCAATAGTTCAAGTCATTGCCTACTATCCTAGAATATGGTTCAACCCTTCTAGTCAAAGATACAATAAAGGTAAATATCAAGACTCCATCAGACCTGAAATGGTTAAAATTAGGAGCATCCCTCACTGAGGAGGAACATGATGTCTTTACATCTCTATTGAGAGAATTTGTAGATATCTATGCATGGGCCTATTCTAACATGCCATATTTAGACCCCACCTTGGTTTTACACCATCTTGTGGTTAATCCTAATGCCAAACTGATAAAATAAAAGATACATAAGATGCATCCTTGCATTGCTATATTGGTAAAGAAAGAGTTGGAAAAACTCTTAGATGCAGGATGTATCTGATCCATTGACTACTCAAAATGGATCTCTAATGTGGTCCCTATTAGTAAAAAGCTTAAAGGAATCAGAATATGTACTAATTTTTGAGACATCAACAAAGCTTGTCCTAAAGATGATTTTCCATTACCTAATATTGATATGATCATCAAATTTATGGCTGGTTATGAAATGATTTCACTCATGTATGGCTTTTTAGGATATAACTAGATCAAAATAACACCAAAAGACCAACATAAAACAACATTTACCATTCCATGGGGAACATTTTGTTATCAAGTAATTCCATTTGGCTTTACAAATACTATAGCTACATATCAAAGAGCAATGACTATCATATTCCATGATATGATGCATGATATTGTTGAATACTATGTCGATGACATATTAGGAAAATCCAAAACTAGGGCCAACCATCCAGTAATGTAGCATAAGATATTTGAAAGATTACAGGAGTACAAATTTAGACTCAATATAAAGAAATGTGTGTTTGGTGTAACTTTAGGTAAACTACTTAGCTTCATCGTGTCTCTTAGAGATATTGAAGTTGATTCAGCTAAATTTAATGTTATAATCGAGATGCCACCACCAAATAATTTAAAGCAACTCCATAGTTTATAGTGTAAGATCCAATCAATCTGATGCTTCATCTCTTAGTTAACAGACAAGTACCATTCATTTACACCCTTTTGAAGAAGGGAGTTACATTTCACTAAGATGATCACTACCAAATATCTTTTCAACAACTTAAAGACTATCTTGTTAATCTGCCTATTTTTTACCTCATATGCTAAGAAATCCATTCTTATTATACTTATCAGCCACCAATCATGCTCTAGGGGCACTCTTGACTCAACATGATGATAATGGAAAGGATCACATCATATACTACCTAATCCATACCTTGGTTACATATGAACATAACTATGCACCTGTTGAAAAATCTTGTTTGGCCATGGTCTTCACAGCTCAGAAACTATGCCATTACATGTTGAATAATAAGACCATGGTCATTTCAAAAGTAGATCCACTCAAGTATCTACTATCTAAAATAGCTTTGAAAGGTAGAATGGCTAAATGGATCATGCTTCTCAGTGAGTTTGACATAGAGTATGTTAATAAGAAGTTAATCAAGGGATAAGTTCTTATAGATCAACTTGTTGAAGCACCTCTCACAAATACAAAGCCACTCATGTTTCAATTTCTTGATGAATCCATAATGACTGTCATTGACACACCCCTTGAGGAACAGCCTTGGAATATATATTTTGACGGTTCATTTACTGTACATGGAATAGGGGTAGGCCTATTTTTTATTACTCCATAGGGGGATCTAATCCCTAAATCATTTAGAATCAACTTTCCTTATATAAACAACATGGCCAAGTATGAAACACTTATTTTATGAATTTGACAAGCAGTGCATTGGAATAAATCACATCTTTAAGTTTATGGTCATTCTTAGTTAATCATCAATCAAGTCACAGATCATTTTTAGACCAAAGATGACAAGTTGGTTCTATATAAATCCATGGTTGATGATCTTAAGCAACAAATTGCTAATATTTAGTTTGAGCACATACCAAGGGCTAGTAGCAAAACTATAGATGCCATGGCTACTATTGGTTCTCTGATTTGACAAATAGATAAAGCTAGAGAGTATCAGTTTCTCATCAAAAATTTATCAGCACCATCTCATGAACCTTCAACCATTGCCATGATTTATGATATTGTTGGTCCTAATTATATCTAGTATTCAAACCTTTACAACTACCTTCATGAGAAAGTTATACCACCTAACCTATCTCAAAAAAAAATTAAAGCCTTCATTCATAATTCCACTCATTATACTCTACCTTGATCCACCGTTTATCATCATAATTTTAATGGAACCATGCTTCATTATTTAACTACGGTAGAGTCTATGCTAGCGTTAAGAGAAGTTTACAAAGGAGTGTGTGGAGCTCATTCTAGTGGGTCAATCTTGTCCAAAAAAATATTGCAAAGTAGTTATTATTGGTCCACAATGGATGTAGATGCCATTGCATATGTAAAAAAGTGTGACAAATGTCAATGGCATGCTAATCTAAATCATGTCCTAGCAAAAACTCTGAAACCAATGTTGACACCATGGCCATTTTCTACATGGAGAATTAAACTCATTGGGAAGATTAACCTCACTTCATTTTATGAACATAAACATATCCTTATCACCACCAAGTATTTCACTAAGTGGGTTGAAGCTATACCCCTCACATGACTGGAAAGCAAATTTCCAAATTCATTTTTAGCCATCTCATTTGTTGCTATGGTATCTCTTCTGACATTGTATCTAAAAATGGAGGATCATTTAAGAATAATGATGTAGACTAGATATGTGTTGAATACAACATCACAAAACATTTTTCTACAACATATTACCCTCAAGATAATGGCCAAGTTGAGACATCTAATAAAATAATTGTTAACATTCTCAAAAAGATTGTCAATGATGTCGATCATGATTGGCACTTGAAGATATTCCATACCCTTTGGGCATACCATACTAATCATCATAGCCCCATAGGAGCCACTCCTTACTCACTTTTTTATGGTACTAAATCCATCCCTCCCATTGAGGTCAAATTGCCTTCACTATGCATCTCTTTCAAGCATGTCCTAGATGATCATGACTATCGAATAGATCACCTATAAGATCTAGACCTACTTAATGATAAATGTACATCCACTCTCAACAATCTTCAAGCATATCATAATTGACTCAAAGGCCACTATAATCGATGTGTTAAGTATAAAATATTTGAACTTGGTGATCTTGTTCTTAAAGAAAACCAAAAGAATACCATCATTGAGAAAAAGCATAAAGGGAAATTCAAACCAAATTGGATAGGGCCTTTCATCATCACTGTAGATTATGGATTAGGAGCATACATGCTTGCCACACTAGATAGTGATGAAATTCCAAAGCTGATGAATATTATTCATCTCAAGTGATACCATGCTTGAGCACTAAGGTGTATTATCTATAAGGACCATTTCAGTTATGCCATCTTATCACTATTCTTCTTTGTGTAAATACCATCCCTATCCATCCTCTTCACCATATCTACTTTTTGCTTCCATTCTATCAACCCAATGTGTTATAAAGCCTAGCCCATTTGACCTTGGTTTTTTTTCATTCATTATGCAGTTTTAGCATTGAGATATCTACTTAGTTTCATTAGTTGGTTCAAGTACTTTAGATAGAAATCATATTTTGGGATAGTGTGATAGAAGTTTGGATAGTTACATTCTTCATTTATTATTTCTTATCAATGGTCTTGCTACTAATTATAACCACCTTTGGGTAAATTATTACCATTGATATATGCCATTGTGTCCTAGTTATAACCACCTATGGGAAAACTAGGGGTAACATTAAGCCTTGATGTACCAACTTGCCACATCCCATGACATGTTGTGCCTTTTTACCAACTGTGCCTATTTTATTTGAATTAGTTGTTACACTAGTCAAATTCCTCTATTGTAAGGAAGGAACTATAGTGACTTGAGGTCCTAGTTTGGGACTGTGTAGGTAGCACTCAATACTTGTTGAGGTCAACTCAGTCACCTTAAGCCATGTTTTTATAATTTTGTGGGCAACCTAAGCCATGCTCTCACCATTTTGTAAGTAACCTAAGCCATGCTCTCACCATTTTGTGAGCAACCTAAGCCACGCTCTCTCCATTTTACAAGTAACCTAAACCATGCTCTCACCATTTTGTGAGAAACCTAAGCCATGCTCTCATCATTTTGTGAGAAACTTAAGCCACACTCTCACCATTTTATGAGAAATCTAAGCCACATTTTCACCATTTTGTGAGTAACCTAAGTTTGAGTGCTCTCACCATTTTTTGAGATTGAACCATTTAGTGTCGCATCATTCTTGATTGAGTTGAGATACTTTAAACAATTCTAAAAACATTTCAAAAATTTGTTAGAAAATAAAAAAAACATTGACCACTTCTTTGCCTTAAAGATTCTAAGAACCCTTACTAAGTTACAAGCAAATCATCTGTCATTTAGTTTCTCTATCCTTTTTAGCATTTTCTCTCATGCACTTACCATTTTGAAAGACCATTCCTATTCTTCTATCACATCCATTCCATTTATTTTCCTTAGTTATCATATTCTTCTCATTCCCTGGGAAAACTAAATTTGGCCTAAAGTTTTTTATTGGATATTACATCCATAGAACTATGTAAGCAGCATCCACTTGCCTAGTGCATATGGAGATAGCTCAGCCATCCCCTTCCTTTTCTTCCATTCCCCCATTTTGTTTTAGATTAAGGTAAAAGCAAGTTTTGAAGGGACCCAAAAACCCTTTAATAGAAATAAAAAGATAAAGCAATTATGTCCACCAAGAAGAGCATTCCTAAAACCTACTAAAAAATAGCATCAAAATCAGGTTTTACAGGGACCTAAAACCATAAACCTAAACCAATAAAAGTACCCAAGTTTTACAGAGACCTAGAAGCTCAAAATAAGTTTATGACTAAGAACTAAGTATCAAGATCAAAAACAAGAACCAGTTAAAACATCCAACAATAAGAACCTGGATAAGAACAAAATCAACAAAGAAGACCCTAGTCTTTTATTGCAATTCCAGGATCATCTTAATAGCCTCCTTTCCAATCATAGCAGTATCCTACATGGAGATAACAGTTGAAGTAGTAGCATCTTGCAGGGCTTTCTTCCTCAAGCTCTACCTAATCCTCTTACTTAGACCCTCTAAGGATATTATTTCTTCATTTGCTCTTTTTCCAAGGTTAGCTACAACAACACAGATGCTTGATGTTACCTGCTCCATCTTAGTTCTGCTTTCCTTGATGAGCATTCTAAGATTATTCTCATAATATTTAAGTTTTTTTGGGATATCTCTCATTTGCATCTCCAAATGGTTGATTTTGGTTTGATCAACTTCCTGATTGTGTTGCATTATTTCCACTTTCTTCTTCAACCCCATTAATTCATTATAGATCCACGAATCAACTTGGAGAATAGAATCGGCTTTGAATTTGGCAGAATGTAAGAAGGAAAGCTTAGTATCCCTCTGTCAAGAGTCAAAAATGTCTTCTATATTATCATGTGGAGGGGAATCAACCTTTTCAATTTGTTCCTCCCTTTCCATCGGTTCCTCCTCTTTAGTCTGAATAGGGTCTTCATGCTGAACATGGTCCTTTTCCTATTCCTCAATCTCCATAGCAGGAGTAGAAACTAAAACCATATGTTCCTCCTCTCTCATAGAAACTAGATCATCAATTAAAATATTCTTATCTTTAAAACCTCCCCCCAACATAGTCTGATTATCCTCATTATTAGAATTGCTCTATTCTGAGTTACCCTCAGTTGTATCCCCTTCATTCCCTTTATCAAATTTTCCTTTAATTTCTAGATATCCTTCCAAATTAGAACTAAACTCCCCAGCATCCATTCCTTCCTCTTCCTCCAGGACATCCTTCTTAGAACTTTTAGTACTTTCCAACTCAAATTCCTCTTCAACAATTTATTTTTTAGAACTAGAGGGTTTTGGTTTTGCCTTTTTTATCCCTTTAACTTTTTCATCCTTTTTACACTTTGTGTCCTGAGAATCCTTATTTTTGTCAGAATAAAGAGTCGAAGCTATGGAATTATTTTTACCAAAACCCTTTATGATAAGTATCAGGCCTTCATGTAAAATGGGGTGAGACTCCTTCTTCCTATGGGCAAACAAGCTTTGAAGCAATGAAAAACGCAGATAGAAAGGGAAAGAAATTCTATCCTTATGCCTGAAATGGTTTAGAAAAACAAAATGAAATTTGTGAACTCTTTTACTCCTACCATCAAGGATAAAGTACTCATGGATGCAGCATAACACATCTCTCCAAATTCCTTTTATCTACTCCAAATCAAAGAAATCTCCATTCTTTTTCAATTGCTTCTCCTCTGCATCCGTCTTCGGAAATTTTTGTAGGCCACATTGGAGATACTGGTCTATTTTGAGAACTTAATACCACCCATGGGAAGCCCCATAACCTCTACAATGAAATCCTCAGTAAGCTTCACAGTGAGTCCATGAAGAGTTACTCTATCATCAATCCAATTTTTGAAGAATGCATTAGTGATGTGGGGTTTACATCCATGCAAATGCTCCAGATAACTAACCACCTTGCCTTTCTAAATAATCTTCCATACATCCTGTCTAGCCTTCCAGTATTCACATTTTTTGGGCTCTTGCTTCCGTGATTCACCCTTCATATTGCAAAGCAAATAAAAGAACAAAAATGCCCAAACACTAAAAATAGAAGGGTTAAAATGGAACCAATTATTTATTACTTGAAATGGAGTTTGCCAATATGATGACACATGCAATAACCACATTACATTCTCATAATGTACCTGCTCTAGGAAAGTAATCTATCCACCATAAGGCCACTCCACCAGATCATTAAATTACTAATCCAAACTTATCTTTCCTTCTTTAGAATGGATGGCATCATAATTAATAGGAGCTTTGAGATCAACGTGTTTATTTAATGCATCATGCCACCTCACCTTATGCCCCATTTGAATAACATGATTAGCTATCCAGTCAGCTACCCCATTGGCCTCTCGATATGTATGAGATATGGCCACTTTTTCAAATTTTTGAATTAAGGCCTTGATTTCCATAATCGTAGCCTCAATAGACCATGAAATTGAATTTTTATTATTTAGGATATTTATAATATTCAAATAATGACCTTCTAACCATAATTTGGAAAATCTCAGATTAACAACTAATTTAATGGTGTAGAGGGTTGTAGTAGCTTCAACAATATGACTATTCAACTTACCAATTGGGACAGCAATAGCATCAATTACATTTCCCACATTATCTCTCAATACCCCTCCACATCCCGCTCTTCCCAGGTTTCCTTTAGCTGCTCCATCAAATTTCCCTTTGATCCATCCATTAGGAGGAACATACCATTTTATGATCGATCATGGATTATCAATTTTCAAATTGGACCTTTCAGATCGTAAAGGGTTATCAATTTGGAAGGTTTGATCAGGATCCCTCTGTGATTTAAAATTCTCCTTGATGGCTCTAATGATATTCTGCCCAAGCACCCATCCTGGAAGTTCTTATGATATTCCCCCATTTTGTTCATTTGTTAAGTTGTCACCTATTTTCTAGGGGCAATGTTCATAGGGTTTCTATTGTGTTATTTATTTGTTTGTTTCTACTTATTTTATTTGTTTGTCTATTTATTTATTTGATTTTATAACTATTACCTTGATTTAGTTTATGTGTGTACATTGTCATCATGGTTTCTATCATTGGTGCATTATTTTTTACTTGAGTATTAGATTACGAAAGTCAGCCCTCATGCATATTTCAGCCAATTCCTCATGATGTTATACCATGATTCATACCGCCATGTGCTACAACAAACCTCAACTTCAAGAAGTTTATTCAGTAATGGCAACATCTCTTCGACACTGACATCATGATTCTATCCTAATCATATCCCAAATAGAGTAATTAAATACTAAATAATTTCAATATTTATTAGTTCAAATGAGCATCTCTCTACTAGTAGGTTGTTCCAATTCATCATTATCCTCTGTGTTAAGTTATCATCATCCTCGGCCAATTTTATTCTATTTTCCATAATTAGGGTCCAATGATTATAATTATCTATGGGCAAATCATTGCACACCATCCCACCTGCATTTATTAATGATTATAACCATCTTTGGGAAAATCATTATGTTGTCACCACTTTACTTTTTTTGCCCATACAGGGGCATGTTATTATCTTGTTTATCTATCCTAACTAGGGTAGCTCCATCTTCTCGATGATTATAACTACCTTTGGGAAAAACATTGTGTTATCATACTATGTTTCCACTATCGGGGTACAATGTTTATAACCACCTTTAGGAAAACCATTGTACACCATCCCACTTTAATTATTAATGATTTTGACTACTTTTTTAGTATCATTATGTTTTCACCCCATCATCTTTCCTTTCTTTGATCCTCTTGTTTTGCTTCTTATCGAGGGACCGTTTGCCAATCTACTTGTGCCAACTATCTCAAGTGGGCATCATACAATTAGTTTATCATCATTGTAGTTGTAGGCATATAGGACCTTTTCATTCCTTAAGAAGACATTACTATGCTTATAGCTTACAATGCCTTCCCAAATAGGGTAAAACTATAGACACCTAAATCTAGCCACCAATAACTTCCAACCAAGATTTTGACTAATTTCCACCCAAAATACATAATTTGGTCTTAAAAAACTAAAACATGCTAAATGATGTGAAACTAACATATTTAAGTGCTGATTTTGGCTAGGGTATCCCAAAATGGGGCAATGCAATTTATGGGCTCATTAACTTTGATCAGATCATTTTGAGTCAAAATGCTAATTTTGTACTTATGTGCTCTGGATTGCTCTTTCCTATCAAATCTATTACACCAGACATGTGCCTTTATTATTTATTATTTTTAAAATCTTAAATTAGAATGGATCCAATACATCTGATAACACTTTCCAATTCCAATCTAATCAAATTTTGGATCAATAACAAGGTATTCTGATCAATTTGAGTAATTTGTGCACAAAGTGCTTAATCACGATTAAGAGCTAATTAATCAAAATCAAATATAATAAATAATTCCATGTAATCTTGTTTAATACTTATTTTTGGAAATGAATATTGAATATCTACATCATCAAGTGACCTCATTTCTTGGGAAGACATCCCTAAGCCATAAATGCCACAAATATTAGGATTGATGCCCTCCATGCCTCATTAATGACTTCCATGATGCCCTCCATGCCTCTTAATTTACCCTTATTCCAATGTAATGATGAGGTTAATTACAAAAATTTGATTAATCCTCAACCACACATCTCAATGTTAGAATAGATAGTTTAGGTTGACTCTAGACATTCTCAAAAATCTATAAATAGAGAGGCCATGAGCATCATTTTTAAGTCATGATTATGTAAATTTATAATGCATAAATGGTTCCAAAATATTCAAGAAACTAGTGTGACCATGCCAAATTTATTCCAATCCAAGCCAAGCCATAAGCCAAAGGTACCAAAGAGAGATGGAGGTAGCCAAGCTTCCATTACCAAGGACTTCATGAGCACAAGCTGAGCAAGCCACCACTACAAAGGCATTCGGAGCATCTAAGGAAGGTGAATTAATTATTTTGTTTTAATTCCTTGATTTTTAGTTATGTTTTTCATTTATTTTTGTTACCAAGCTCTCCCTAGTGTCTAAGCCTAGAAATGTTATGATATTAGTGTGTTTATTTCATTTTGATTTCAATTTGAAACTAACACCATACTAACCATCCTCTCTTGAGTAAAATTGATAGATCACACATTAAATTTAAAAAAATATTAATGGTTTATAATTGATCTAAATCTAATAGGACATGAGATGCGATCACAATGTTCAAAGTTTAACTATGACCATTTGCATTTGAATATTTGAAGTTGTGAAGGAAAGACCAGTTTCTAGTTTTTGGACCCTATCTTTCGATAGAGAAAAAATTTGCTCATGATGTAAAAAAATATATGAAGAGGACTCCATGTCACATCTAATGAACCTAATTTAAATATATATAAGTATGTATATAAAAATATATTGAGGTCCAAATTTAACTATGTTTTCATGCATGTTTTGCAAGTGACTTGAGAAGGATGTTTAAACTTATGTAGATGTTTCTATGTTTCATGGAAAATTGGATATTAGGGAGTGTTTTATACTCCTTAAGGATTTTATATGTGAATTATGAAGAATTTACCAATCATATACAGTATGAACAAAGGTTTAGAAGTTGACTATGTATTCGTTCATCGTGACTACATGCAAAAAATATTGTTTAAGCATTTTGTGCTTAAGTAGAAGGGTATTGTGATGGGTTTTGGAAATTAAAAAGGACATATAGATCATGTGTAATGGTTCCATGATTTTTTAAAGTCTTCTTATGTTTTAGTTTTCTTAGAGAAGTGTCAAATAGTTGAATGGGTCTCCATAGGACCTAAAAGTGACTTAGGCCTATTTGAAAGTGCATTATGCTTAAGTGTGACCCATGCAAGATGCCTTAAGGGTGAAGGCATGTTTTTTAGTTGACAAGTAAATATTTTTATCATGTTAATTCATTATTTATCTATAAATTATGAAACCAAATGAGATGGTTTCTATGTTTTTGGAAGACTTGAAGAGACTTGTATATGAGAGAGTTAGAGAGTAAAGGAAAGTAGAGGAGAGTGAGATTGGAAAACTTTTAGATTTATGAGTAGAGAAGATTAAGGACTATGAATATGATCTTTAGTTCATGTTTTTGATGATAATATAAGTGTGCATATGAGGACTATTTGAGTGAAGAAGGAGAGAGATTATGGCATGCCTATGTGTGAGGTCTATATGAGTTAGAGAGAGGGTTTTTGAAGTTGTCAAATAATCAAAATTCCATCATTATGTGTTGAAGACATAAGTTTTAAGGTGGAAGTGTTCATTTCAAGGAGGGTCTAAAGGACTTGATCTTCCATAGGGGTAGTTGATCCTTCTGAAATAGTGTTTCACTAAATACCTATGGTTAAAAGGACTTTATCAAGGTTTTAGGTTAGAATGACTTGACCAAATAAGTGGTTATAAATACTTGGTCATCTTAGGGATATGTGTTCCTTGTGGAACTATTGTTTCACTAAAGGCCTTAGGTCATAAGGACTTTTTAGCACTCTAGATTACACCCTAGCTAAAATAAGGAGTGTTCAAGTCCTTTCCTTAAACTTGGACTAACATGGAAATGGTCTAAGGCTATGGGTTGCCTATATCTAAACTAGACCTCTAAGATTTTTAATGAGGCTAGCTCCTCTGAGGCATTATTTTGGACCTTCAATTATAAAACCTAATACTAGTTAGGGTGAAAAGGGATAATGAGTTTCATAAATGAAAACCTAATCTAAGTTGTGGTGATGTACCATGAAGATTGTTTATCCACTCATACTTGAGCATCTAAAACATTAGTGAGATAGAAACAAATAATAGGATCTATGACTCCAAATTCCTATCATGCATCACAATTTCATGTAGAGGTCCATTAATGAGAAAAACTTGAGTGAGATGATGGAGAGGTCTGGTTCAAGGCACTAATCCATTCAACATGTCCACTATTAGCTTCAGTCAAATGATATCAAACACTATACATAACTTGCATAACTAGACAATATACCAACTATGTGAGATTAGGACTTGGAAATGGAGAAAGATCTACCACTTAAGAAAATAAAACTTGACATGAATACACCAGTTAATTTACATGACCATCATTCATCATTTTATAGAACATGATTGATGTCCCATGGACCATTAAATTTAAACATAGGTAGATTTTTGCTTGATCTTTAACTCAATGTTCACGTGAACATATTATGTTTTTTAACCAATTTTTAAATCTTGAATCTTGAAGTACAAGAAACATGGAGGTCCCAAATTCTAAATATATGTTCATAAAGCTATAAGGAGAAAACCTATTTGATGTGATGATACCAAAATCCTCCCAAGTGGAGATATTACGTACTCAAGTTTACTGGTCCATAAATTCTTCTACATGACATCTTGGTGATGGTCTAACCCTTAAACTTACATAATTCATCCTTTGATCATTGTTTTAAGGTGTTGATAAATTCTTTAGATTTGTGCAACTAGGTCTATGCTTCTGAATGCTCAAGCACTATAAAAATCTACTTGGATATTTCTCTTTGTAAAATCTTCATATGTGGGCCAAAATGGCCAACATCTTTGGTGACTTACATGCGTTACATACCTATCTATGAAAAATAACCCAAACCATGTGCCTAGTCCATCCCATTAGGCATAGAGTCTATACTTGGATCTAACATATTGATTTGGTGCCAATCTTGGTTGCCAATCTTTCTCTAACCTCTTTTGAAATAAAAATAAGGACCAAAAGGAATAAAAGAATAGAGTGCCCAAGGCACTTATTAAAAAGGAAACTAACCTATAATAGGGACAATAAACAAATGTGTTGCAGAGTAGGATGATCCACCTAACTATCCTAAAATGTACATGGAACCTAATTAACCATGACAAAACATGATCCACCTAGATCAAAATGGAAATCTAGAGACTCACCCAGTTTGAGAGATGTTATAGGTTGTAGATTAAGATGTTTACTAAACATGACCTTTAATGAGGTGCTTTTCCTACCTACCCACTTATTTAGCATCTTTTGGAGTGAGTCATCAATAAAAAACCAATCACCAATAGAGACAAACTGGTCTTATTCTTTAGGATCCCTCTCACACTACTTATCAACTATAATCCTTACAAGTGACACCTTATCTAGGCATTATCCCTGAGGTATTTTGGCACCTTAAATGACCTTTTTCTCCTCATCATCAACTACAAACTCATTAAATTTTTCATGGAAGAGCTCCACCTGTTGTTGCCAATCTTATGAGAGTGGTCCAAGATCAGGTTGAGGTATTGAATCATCTCTAAGAATAACAACCTTCACCTTGGTTTCAAGAGGTTACACTAGGACTACAACCTTTTTAGGAATGAATTAAAACTACTCTCCTTCATATTTTATTGTACATTTTATCTCATGCACAGTTTTAGAATAATATTTCATATGTTTGTCTTCATTTAATATGTCCAAGTTGATCTTTTATTCACCAAGAGGTCACTCATGATGTCTTCTTGATCTATCATGACTTAAGACCTTTCCTCTTCACTTGCTTCCCTCAAGATAGGTTCTTTTTCAAGAAAGGGCAAGGTGGAAGGTTGATGGATAGACTCATGGGATTGAGGTGAAGGATGAGATGTGATGGGTTTGGGAATGGAGGAAACATTCTTGTAGCTTGAAACCTCTTTCTCATCTTCATTAACCTCATTCATCTTATCCACAAATTATTCATTCACCTCATAAAGGAGAGGTTCTTTCTCTAAGAGTGGTATGGTTAACCCTTGGAAATATTCAAGGAGATGAGATAGATCTAATTGTTGGGCCATAGATACCTGATTTGCTCTTGAATTTACTCTTTTTGGATCATCATCACCTCATATTTTTGATCCTTTTCCTCATGAATGACTCTCCATGAAGGAAATTATCTAATATTTTGAGGGGATAGGAATGGAGGCTACAAGGTCTCTTGTCTGAATTCAACAAGCACCACTTCCTCCTCCTTCTACCCACTACTTTGAATGGATTTCCAAGATGGAAATGATCTAGATTACTAAAGAGGGAGGAATGGGGATTGAGAAACTTTGGGTTTGTTTGATTGCATGGCTTGGTTCCAAGATGGGAAAGATTTTGGTCTCTCTTTAGCCTTTTGATTTTGATTCTCCTCCTCCTTCCTTGCTTCATCTCTAACTCTTTGATTTTCCTATCAATATTATTTTTTAATATATTCTCTTTAAGGTGGTTAAGAACACAAGAAGGCTCTTGAATATTGATGAGGGAATTTTGCAGAGGTTCATATATTTATTTATCTTGGGATCTCAATTCTAGATCTACCTTAATTATTCTACCCCATGACTTCACCACTTGATTCTAGATTGAAACCTTGAATCAATTCATAAGGGGTTCTTGAGGAAGGATGGAATCTTGGACCCAAATAATAGGTTGTTCCATAACAAGCTCTTTGTTTCTTTGAAATCTCCCTTGGATAGATTTCCAATAAGGAAAGTTTTGAGGAACATATGAAGAGCTTAGAACATTTAAAGGAGCACTTGGAATAGTATCTTAAGGATTAATAAATGGCATATAAGAAGTTTGAGGTGGTATATATGTAGGCATAAAAGGTTGGTGAGGTTGGACCTATCATTCTTCAAGGCATTTTAGCTTATCCTCAATGCTTTGAATGTAACCCCCTACATCTATCATCTCACATATAAGATTGTTCCAATTTGATCTCTCAATAGGTGCCCATTCTTCTTTTATTTTTTGTAATGACTCTCTCACATCATGAATTAGGTGAGTAGGGACATTTTGTCCTTAACATCTCTATGAGAATAACTCTAGTGCATGATTGTCAAGGCTTATTAGAGTTTTCTTAAGTGTTAGTATAGATGTCTCATGATAGGGTTGATGAAGAGTAGTATTATTATGGCTTTGCTATCCATATGGAGTATCAGGGTAATATCCTTGCATATATGACTAAAATAGGTCCTCATAGCTTTGAAAAAATACTTGGTAGGGATGATTAGGCTCATATGGATCATGAGGATCATATTGGGACTATTGAAAATGGGGTGGATAATAGGGATATTCACCATATCTATTCATATTGACCTCATATATAAAATGAGATGAAAAAATTGATTAGAAACTTCATTTAAAATTACTTAGTTTTCTCATAACCAGAAGCTTGATTTGAATTTACCATTGGTGATAATGTGCTTACTTCCAAAAGTTGATAGAGGAAAGACACACCAACAATCTTCCTCTTCTTTTCAACCTAGTCCCACCGAGCATACTAAGACTTGACCAAGTTTATTTATCAAATTGAATTTATCAGTCTCTTTTTATGATCATTTTATAGGATAGTAGTCCATGTGTTTGCAGTTTTGAGAGTGGGTTTTATTCCCCAAGAGGGTTTCCCATGTAAATCATGTGTTGTGTATGTAATTTTGAATTATGTTCATTGTTCATTGTTATGAATGACTATATTGAATGTTTAAATATTTTCAAGAGTATAAAAATTTAATTAGATTATTTACCACCATTAATAAACCCCCCCCTCTCAATGGATTTTACCTCTAACAAGGTGTGTTTTAGGCTCAATACTAGCAATGAAATTATTGAAAAAAGTATCTTTTTCTAAAAATGGCCAAGTTTGTAATGTTATATGGAAGTTAAAGATCTATAGCATGGATTAATTCTAATATATCTTCATCATTAGGAATCATGGGTAGATGTCCGTAGTATTTGACATCGACTTCAATATCTAGAATTGTATTACCTTCATCATCAAACTAATAATGTATTTGTCTAACATAAGTACCCTTAACATCTAAGGTAATACTTATATGTTGAGTAGAAGATGGAGAATTTGATTTGACTATATCAAGTTGATATATATGGTCTAGTATAGAAATGTGTGATGAAAATAACTTAGGTTTCCTTGTATAGTTATAAATAATAGGGACATGATCGACTATATCAAATTGGTTAGTATAGCCTAATAGAGGTGATAAGTCAAAAATAATTATATCGACCAAGTATTAGGTGTGGTTGATGTAGTTGGATACTAATGATTGAACTATGTAGGGCTGGTTTAAAATTTTAAAAATATGAGAAACAATGTGAACACTATCAATTTGGTCAACAATGTTATATCCTAAAAATTGGGTTAAACAATATCAATATGATCAATATCATAATATTTTATAGTCTTAAAATTTCTTGGACAACCCATGATGTATCTATCAAGGGTATATTGGTATGGGTACATAACATTTATGTTATAATTTAATTTAATTAATGACATGAACATCACCATTTAAGTCATGCATTTTGGCTAAGGTATTTTGATAATGCATTATATCCACATCTCATGATTGGACTTGGTCCATAATATAGACATCATCATAAGATGGATAACTAATGCATGCATTAGTTTTAATAGGGATATCAATAGTGGATACACCTATATTACTAAAATTATGAGGATACATGGATAAAATATATTGAAAGAGTTTATCTACCCCATATTCATTAAAATTGAAATCATTTTCTGTGTAAGAGGCTTCATATACATTTCATGGGGGTAGATTATCAATAATATCATCAATTAAGGTAATGGTGTGATCTCGTGAAATCAAACAAGGAAGGATCCATTCCACTATATAAGGGGGTAATTGAGTGGTCTTGTAGACATTTTATAATTCATTAGGTTTGTCATCATTAAAATTTTAAAGAGTGACATGTAAATCAAAATGGATGTTGATGAATTCAAGACAAGGACTATTAATATGAGAAATTATAAGAATTTAGTATTGATATTTAGGATTTAGAAGTTAGATAATCCAAGGTTTTGGATATGCTTCACACTTATAATGTTTTTCATTATGGATAAATTTGATACATTAGCTATCATAAGATGTAATAGATCTCATATGATGAGTCCATGGATTTATTTTAAAGGAAGATCAAGAACCATAAGTTTGGTTTAGTTTTTTTAGTTTCAATCATGATGGGGAGACAAATATAACCAAGAAAATTTTTACTAGTTTTATCAAATCCATGATAATTAAGGTGAGTTTTTTGAGGTTTCATTTAGAATATCTAATTTGTTTAATTAGCTAAAGAGAGGTAACATTAATTCCTGAAGTTTCATCTACCAATACTTATCTAACTAAAGTACTATTGATTCCAATTTTAATAAAGAGGGGTGGATCATTAGCTTGAAAAATAATTTCATCATTAATCATATCATCTTTAGGGAGTTATATGGTGGGTTTTGTGGAAGAAAAATTGATTGAATAGTGTGAATCTTTGTGGGTGGAGGACCATCAAAATTTAAAGTAGGTATGTTATAATTATTAGATGGGGGACCTTTGATTTCTTGTAGTTTTTTCCTAAGGAACTTGAGATGATAAGGATAATTTTTAATAATTTACCTAAGAGGAATTTTTCAAGGCATTGATTTAAGTTCCTCTAAGAAGTTATAATGTGTTTTAGAAGAGGAAGAATTAGCACAAGGCTTGGGTTGATTATAGATGATATTATTTTTAGGGATGGAGTAATGAAATTTAGGTTCTCATTAATAAGTGGTTCATCACTAGTTATTGGTTTTGAAGGTGACAAAGGATTAATTGTAGTATCTCTAAGAAGTTATTCCTTGGCAAAAAGATTCCTATGTTTGGTGATGGGATCATTTTGAGCATGCTTATGATAATAATTATCCTTATATACATTCACATACTAATAATTAGTATAATAATTCATCACCAAAAGGGTTTATGAGTTTATAATTACTAAGAAAGTGGATGGACATATGCCTACATATCATGCGCTACATCACTTTGGAAGGGAAACATACAGTAATATTTTCTAGTACTTCCTCTTGATTAACCACTATCAATCTCCCTATCTTCATTCTAAAATATTTAAGATCCTCAGTCTTAAATTTTAAAAACAATCCTTTGGCAAATATTATACAAGGATTGATTCTATTATTTGTAAAAAAGGGGGAACCCCTATGGTTGAAAGTGGTGAAGGAAGCAATTAACATTACCAATGAACATGAAGACTTAGGTAGATAAGAGGAATTTTTCATGGAATCTAAGTCTTAAAAATCTAGGAATGATGGAGAACAAAATGAAGGTATTAGAGAATATTTTATGTAAGAAGAGATAAAATAGAGAGTTAATGATATGGGGGTTCACAAATTCATGACATTAATTGCTAGTAGGGGTCAAGTTTTATTGAATCTCAAGATTAAGTAAGATATTGAGTAGTCCCTTGAAAAGATACACACCAAAGTGGCCATCCATAAATTTTTTTGTTCAAAAACCTTGGATGAATTTGAAAAATTAAAAGGTCTTCTAGTTCAAGAAACCTTTGATTTGAGACTTGGCAAGGAGAATGTCAGCATGAATGAGTTTACTCCCCATGGATATAAGATCACTCACATAGGCAGAGTGGAGGAAAACTATAAGGAAACTAAGCAAGGGAGGGAGGAAGCCAAGCTTGTTGATACAAAGCACAAAAATCTAGATGAAGAGAAAGAATAGGCTGTCGAGAACTATATGAGAGGGAAGAGTAATAAAGTAGATAGCACTAAAACCAAAAAATGATCTATTACTCTAAGTTAGAATAGTTGGTCTCATTTGGCTTAGTCTTTTGGTCTACTATGGGTTTTTTGTTGAATCTTGGGGTCTTTTAGGCTGAAGGTGGTTTATTCCATTAGGGATTAGGTTTTATTTTGTTTTGTTATACTAATATATCATGCTTATCTTCTTCTTTATTTTTTAAGGGTATGGGACCCATAAACCCATTTATTTAACCCATCTAATAAAAATAATTAGTATAATATTTATCATAATTAGCACCAATAACACAAACATTTTCATTTGGATTTTTTATTGAGATTTGAAGAAGATTTTTTAGAATTTGGAGTTGTATATTTGGAAAATTTTCTCTTTTTTTAAGTTTTAAGATAATAATTATGACAAGTCTTGATCATAGAATCATAATCAAAATCATATCCTAACATAAATAAAAATACAAATTTTAAAAGTGTAGGACATGTCTCATGAGAGTGACACATATCATCATGGAACCAACATAATTTTGTATGATCATACCATGATGGAGGAGTAGTGGTAGTGTGAATGAAAGTTTTAGATGGATATAATAACTTCCTAATTTATGACACATTCAAGGGTGAGTGGGAATGAGTTTGAATATTGGATTTATTTTATCCTAATTGTATTTTAGGATTCATAGAGTCAGAGTTGGTAATGATTATTTTAGTTTAATTTTAGAAAGAATCCTTGATGTAACTATGAGAAGGTTTAAGTTTAGTCATGAGAAAATATTATCTTTTGGATTGATCAAAATCATCTTCTAAATTTTGGTGAGAGAAAATATAAACCTTGTATTGAACAAAAGGTTTCAGGTTAGTGATATAGAGTATGAAAATATTATCATCACTTGTGTTAGGATATTCTTTGTGAGATAATGATTTTACATCATTTTATGAAGTTATTAATAGATTCGTTAAGTAATTGATTAGCATTGATGAAATAGATAAGGGTATTTTTATGAAGATCAGTGTGTTGAAATTACTTAACTATAGAATTGACTAAATATTATATTTCTAAAATGGAATGTTGAGGGAGTTTATATAACATTCTAAAACATCTCTCGTAAATTTTTTGATAAGAAGTTTAATAGTATTAAAGGTATTAGTTTAGACCCATCCCTTGTAGAGATTAACAAAATATTTAAGTAAAATATTTGAGTCCTTATTCCTATCATATATAATAGTTGGATAGAATTTTCTAATATATATATATATATATATATATATATATATATATATATATATATATATATATATATGAATTTAAAGGTTCATTTTAAATATGTTGAAACATATTTTTATGCATGAGAGGTTGAAAGATGATATTCCCTTTGGAATCTCAAATAATAAGGGGAAACAAATTATAATTATGTTGAGACGTGATGATGGGAGGTTGACTTGCCATTTTTAGGATATGATTTTGCTTTTGGAGCATTTTGAAACTATTAGTTATTTTCATAACATTCAATATTTTGAACCTTTTGTGCAAGAATTTAAGTTATATCAATAGGTGGATTTTTATTATTAGTAGGGGGTGGTATCCTAGTATTGACAAGAGGAAAATTATCAATGTTAGTGATAGGATTATTCCCTAGGTTAGTGATAGGATGATTCCCTAGAGGGGTCTTTCCAAGGTTAGTGTTGATTGCTCCAATGGTGAAGTAGGGAAATTTGGATAAATTACCATTCATGTTAGGGGTATAAATGGTATTATCATCAGGTTTTTTGAAGATATGGGAATCATATAGATCATCATTTTGAGTGATTTGAACCACTTTACATTTGATATATCTAGATGATGTTGGTATTTTCACCATGAAGTGTGGTCTTAATTAGTGGACAAAGTAGGTAGGAAAGATAAACCATGCAAAATTTGAATGGGTTAAGACTATAAAGAAAACTTATAATAGGTGATTTCATGATGTTAATTATATTAGATAATTGATATAATATGTGATGGATTACAAAAAATGAATTTTATCAACTTGACACAATATATTAGTTTGGATAATAATTGTTAATGAACTATATTGACTGAAATAGACTAGATTAGCCAAGGTCAGTGTAGTTAGGGATAAGAACAGATAACTTCCATAAAGAGAATAATTATATCAATTTGGGTTAATGGAGTTCAAAATTATAATGTTAAGATGGAGATGTAAAACATAAACTATATCAATCCTAATCAATGTAGTCAGTAAAGGACAAGTAGAAACAATTATCAAAAAATGTACTATATTGAATATGGTTAATGTAGTTACACAAGCTAAAGGGTATAGATAATTCTATATTGAGCCCAATCAATGCAGTCAATTTTGGGGAAATTTAATAATATTATGAATAAATTGTATTGATCCTAGGTGATATAGTTTGATAAAAAAAAGGTAGAGGAAAAGTAAAATCAATAGACTATATTGAAAATGGTTGATGTTGTTTTTTCACACAAATAAATATATTTCCATTGGTCATGTAGTTAGAACACACAACATATAACTATATAGATGATGGCTGATATAGTATGTAATACAAAATGAAATAGCAAGCATAAAATTAGAAATTTAACTATTTTTACTAACCATTTATCAGAAATGAAGATCAAGTGTATGTACTAAAAGGATGTGACTAATTTTTAGGCTCTCAATATACTTGCTTATCCATTGGATAGTGTTAACACAATATTTTAGAGCACTAACTATAAAATATGTATCATTTTCATAGCCTACTATACCCATTTTCAAGGGTAAGCTAAATTTAACTTCTTATCATTAACCAGTAACTATTTCACTATAGTTTTAGATGAATGGCTACCTTCTTAAGGTTCAATGAAAATTGAATCCTAGGCATTAAATTTATACCATGAGGTGCATGGAAAATAAATTCTATATTTGGCTTTGCATTATGGATATGACTATTGGGAAAGCCCCTTGCACCACAATGTTTATAAATAATAGATAAGGATTGTAAATAGAACATCATGTATCCCTTCACAAACATAGATAAGTAGTTTGAAAACTACCATAACATAGTTTCTAAGGAAATCCAAACAAAGATAAAATAAAATTCACAAAATCAATGTTGGAAATTATTTTATATCATTCAGTGAAAAAATAACTAGTCAACTTGAAAGTAAATGTGTGATTAATTGTTAAAATGGAAAATTTTCTTTACCTTGATTATGCTAAAAAATGAAAACACACAAAATTATATTAACACAGGCTGATGTATTTTTTCACATAGTAAATAACTATATCAATGTTGGTTGATAAAATATATGTAAATATCAATAAAAATAGGAAGAATAAAAAAATAAGACAAATTTGATTAAGTTTTTTATAAAGATGCAAACACATAACTATATCATCCAAGGTCAATATAGTTTGACATAGAGATAAAATGAATTTAGAACTAAATCAGATAGTGGAAATATAGTTGTCTAATAAATTTGACTATAAAAATTAGTAACCAAAAGTATATTGAATAGGGCCAATATAGTTGGTTATTAAATTACTTGGTGAATACAAATAGATCAGAATTGGCCAGTATAGTTAGTTGATTTAAGAAAATAATGAAAATTTGAGTGTAATATTATATCAACCTGCATCAATATAACCTTTTATAAAAACACAAAGTTAAAAATGTATCAACCTACATTGATGTAGTTTCCTAAAAACATAAAAATTAGACTAGATCAACTAATGTCTATGTAGTCTAATAAAAAATATAGAGGAATAAAAATGTATTGAACCTTGTCAATATAATTTGTTGAAAGAGAAAAATTAATTATTATTTCACATCAATTTCGTTAGAATGTATGCAATGATCTAGGATTGACCTAAAACTTATCCCATCTAAGAGATATAGACTCATATAAGGTAAATCAAATATATCCCATTGATACTTAATGTATTGGGATATGACCAAATGGATTTGTTAAGTTGAACAAGAAGAGAACTTATTACATAACATCAATAGAGAGGGTTAGAAAGCCTTTAGGAAATCAATATAATTAAATAACACTAGCTAGGTCTCCAATATTATAATTAATTTTAAAATAATATTGCCAAACTAGCAACACAAATAAGGTGGATTGTTTTAAAAATAAGATTAAGGAACCATGGTAGGCAAATCAGGGCCTAGGTCACCTAAGGTGGGAAATGGAAAGTTAAAATCCACACAAATTATAAGTGTAGAAGAGATTAAAACAAGAAGTTATGCATTCATTCAAATTAGTAATTATGAAAATTATATCTATCAAATGAAAGATCTAGGACTAGAATATACTTACCTTAAATTAAACATGTCAGGCCTCAATCTCTCCCTTGGCTAATGGTGATTTTAAATATATTGTTGTGTTTGTAAGGATCAAAAAGATTAAATCAAACTATAATCTAAAATTACTCCTCATATTATACCCAAGACTCCACAAGATAAGTTTTTTTCCTCCAAGACAAGATATAAGCAATGGATTATCTAAATGTACAATTAAACATTATTACAATAAATGACAATACAAAAATAAAATTTATTCTCTATTGGATTGAAATGGGAAATTTTATTTATAGTGATGAGTGATCCTAAACCTTCTCTAAGTTTTAGTTGATGCCATTATCCATCCTCAATTTAACTAAAAATATGATGGTTTAACCTCAAACTAAGTCAATTAGGGATGATGTAATTACAAATCATTTGATGTAACTTTTAGACTACATCAACCTGGGTTGACTGAGATTTAAAATTAGTGGGAATCAAGAAATACGACATCAAGCCAGATCGATATAGTTAAAAAATATGGTTCTTATTATAGTTAGGGGTTATATGGATAATATTTATTAGGGGATAAAGTATGAGGGAACTATAGTGGATATAGGCATGATATATTAACAACAATGTCTCTCATAAAGCACCTTTACTGTATCCACCCTTTTATCGGTGCACCCTTTAAGGTGTGTACTTAGGGAGATTAAAACTCAACAAGTTACAACAAGAGATAAATAATCAATAAGTGACAAATTTTAAATATATTGTGTATATATCATTTCTATAATGGAGGAGTAACCTCCCTTATAATTAGAACCACCCATTTTAATTGTAATATTTACTTCCTCCTTCATGAGTGGAAGATCCCCATCCCTATTTATGTTATTCACAATAGGAGGATTTACACCCTTCTTATAAAATATTGCTACTCTATTTCTTGAGTTCATTTTCAAGGAAACCCTTGCCTAGAACTTATAAAAATTAGAAGATACCATGGTTCAAGTGAGATATTATCTATAACTAGATATGAAATATGTTATTGGTGGTATTTGTAGATATTTCATGATTTTTATGAGAGTATATATCATTATAGCATATTATTCATGCCACATTTTCACATGTTTTTATTTCACATTATTGACTTTAGCATATATATTTATTACTCTCTTATTTCTTATACCATGTTCTTTACTTTTCATCACTTTAACTTCTTTACATAATTTTTATAGTAATAATCTTCTATTTAGCAATTATTTCCCTTACGATTATTTGGTATCTTTTTATAGTCCTCCATTTTTGGGTTTTTTATTTGGTCATTGTTTCCCTTTTTATTATTTTATATATTTTTACATCCCCCAACTCTTGGGTGTTTCTTACTATTGATTCTTTTACTAGACCCATTTTAGGCTTGTATAACTTCCCTAATGACATTGTTTCCATATTTTAAAGCACCTCCATTTTAGTGTTTTCCTTTGTCATCCCCATTATTTAATATAACTTAAATTATCATGTAATTTCACGTCCATTATTATTCCCAAACATTTATGAGGAAAAATTATCCCTTCTTGTGGTTAGTTGCTAACATATCTTCATTATATCATAATTTACACACAATTAGAACTTCAAGGATCCCAATCTATCCCTCTAATTTCACTTTGGGCACATTTTGGTTGGTTTAAATATTTCACTCTTTGTTAAGGTTTATGTCTAGGAGTATCTAAGTGTCTTGGTCTCTAGGTTATCCTATTTAGTAGATAGTTGTGGGCTCTCTTATGTTAGTCATCATTAACACACATGGTTGGCCTTCAAAATCCATATGGAGGAGGAAGAAAATAAAATATAAAAGATTCAAAATCCATAATTTCATATCACAAAAAGCATCAAAGGTAATAATTAAAATTCAAATAAATAAAAGATAAAAATAAATCACAACAAAATATGTGATAACATTCATTGTCAAACCCCATATCCTATTCAAACCTAAAAATCCAAATTTGTCTTCATGATATATTTGAGGTCTATTAGGGTGTGATAGGATAGTAGATAGGGGTATGAGGTCTCATAATTATAATTTGTGCCACCTACATTTTCACACAAGTATCTAATTTTCCACTATATTAATGGATCTATAAAGGGTCCTAAGGAATGGGGAATACTTATGGTAAGGTATGATCCTTTTATTTGTATTTAGACTTCTTGGGATGATATTTATAATTCAATGGTTATCCTAAGCTTATGATTTCTATGTGGAGTTTTCTAAGTCCTTAATTCCAAAAATAATTTCTTTACACAATTAGATTTTCTTTCTCTCGCTAAAGATTTCTCAATCATCCCTATGGCACCTTGCTTCAATATATCTCCATTTTATCATTCCCAATATCCCTTTGATGCATATTGTTACTATATAATAATGTCCCTCTTCTTTATATCCCCTTTTTTATTTTTCTTTGATTTAAAATTGAATATTAGATCTCATTATTATGTCTCTTGGCATTTCATTTTTTGAGTTTCATTATAACATCTTAGGGAATACAACCATTCCTTCCTCCTTAACTCCT
>JARHVA010000026.1:6245000-6312500 GCA_037957365.1 Torreya grandis | reverse complement strand
CACCCCATTCCTATTGTACTCCTTCAAATGTGCACTCAAATATATTGATGTAGTGACAAGCCTCTATAATATAAATAATTATTAAAGTGATAAAATTAAAAATACCTAGTGTATTCATATTCCCCACATAAAGCACATCACATGTCACAATAGTGTAATGTGAGATGGTGCTTTAGGAAAGATACATAGCAACATAAAAGAGAATAGTAGGAAATATTGAAAGAAATAGAATGAAGATGAAAGGAAATAAATAAATATAAATGTGTACCTTCACTTACCTTGTCGAATGTAGGGATGAGGTTATGTGTGAAAAAGCTAATGGAAGGTACTAATCTAGAAACTCAAAAAAACACCTAAAAATAAAATAAAATATATATTAATAGAAAAAAATAGTACCAAAAGTTCTTTACTTTATAGGATCATAACACTTCTTTCATGTCCTAAAAATGACATACAAAAATTAAAATATGAGAAAACATAAAATTTAAAGGTAAAAAGTAAGAAATTTGAATTGGGAAACATAAATATTTCAAAAATAAAATCATTATATCATTTGATATTTTTTGGAAAACTAGATATTTGGACCACCATTTCTTATGCAAAGTGAGATTATGGTTGGAGTATGATGAGGTGGATACATTGGAGGTCAATGGGTACAAATCATAAGATCCATGAAATTAGTTAACAAATTTAATGTTTGATTAAGTAAAATAGAATAGATAATATATTTAATAAATATACACAATGAGGAAAACACATGTAGTTAAAATTTTCTCAAAAACATAAAACTGTAGATATTTTTTGATAGGTGATAGGTAGAGAACCAAGTTCCAAATTTAGAGTTAGGGGTATTTAGTAGGGCCGATAGAATAAATAACCACTATTAATAAATTTTATCAACCAAGATAATATAGTTGAGAGGATAGAAATCACAACCCTTGTTAATACCATATAGTAAGTTTAATGCAATTAAGTCCAAAAAATCATTGTATAGGTTTGTACCATAGGTGATGGCTAATATAATACAAAAAGTAATCAAAATTACTAATAAAATACAACCATGACTAGTATTAAAGAGGGAAATTTGCATGGTCAATATCGTTCACCTATTGTCAATATAATAAGAAATAAAATATCACGACTGATTGTAATGAAATTTATTCACAATTAAAGTAATAAATCACAATATAAATGAAATATAATATAATATATGATAATTCACTTTGATGGGGAAACCTCCAAATCTTTACAATAAGATATAACTCACATATAACCTGATTTGAGTGAACCATACTCATCCCTATATATAATGAATAGGGAGAGTCACACTCATTCATCCCACCCTTACATATTGATAAGTCATCTTAAGGTAATAATTAACTAATTGATGTAAATAAAAATGAAGAGTGTGTCATAGGTTAAGGGATTAACATGAATTTTCACTTAAAAATAATGTTGAACAACTCTAGATGGTGTTGCATAAATGTTACTAGAATTTAAGTTGGGCACGTCTTCCTCTTCCCCATATTTGGTTGCAATAGTTCATCATCATTGGACCCTATAATTTATTATCAACACACTTATGACCTTTGATTTATTTAATATGACAATTGAAACATAATCCATTTTCCCAGTTCTCTACAATTTGGTGAGGAGTCAATATTTTAGGTTAAGGGAAGGTTTGTGTGGGACCCAAACACTCTTTGGTAGTATTGAAATACATATGGTTGACCATATCTCTTTATTTTACCCTATAAACCTTGATAATAGATGTAGAGATAATATCAGTATTAAACATGTGTACATCATGTTTAATGTGGTCCTTGAGACCTCCAAGAAATAAGTCATTTAGGTACTCCTCAGGAATGTTATCCATGCGTAAAGAGAGGTTTGGGAATTGATAAACATAATCCTTGATTGATCCTATTTTTCATAGATTTTCCAGTTAATTAAATTGGTTATCACTCATAGTATTGATATAGTGTAGTTGTAGCTCCTTTGTAAAATCATACTAAGTGAGATTGAGAGCCTTATTCTTATTTTAAGCACATAACTATCAATACCAAATGAATTATTTTGGTTTTAGATATAGAAATGCCATGACCACATTTTGGCCACTTGGAATATGGTGTGTATCAAAAAAAAAATCTCCATTTTGTTGATCTAGGTGATTAGATCCTTCCCATAAAATTTTCACATTTTCAATTCTGGCATCATGTTCCTAAGTTTCAATGTAGTTGGATTTAGATTGGGATAGCTAAAAAATCCAATTAGGTTGGGTTATAAAATGGTGATATAGGGTTAGTTTGTCTAATTATTCTTTAAATTTATCACCAAACCTACCAAGGTATCTCATATGGTCCTTATTTCTAAATATCAGCCTTGCACCTTAGATTCTATGTTGTGCATATCATATTCAAGTTGGCTTACTTTGTGATCTATTGTAGAAAATTCTACAACAATTGATTCATTCAATTCCCCTTCTAAATCCATATCTTATTTATGAGGATTTTTACCCATAGTTTCAACACCCTTTCCTCAGCCCCTAGTTTGCAACCCTACCATAACAAGGCTTGACAATGTCGAACCTGATTTTCATCATTGATCCAACTTTGACCAAAATATTTGGAAAGAATATCAGCCTAAAATATGAAAACACAAAGAATGGACCTACCCTAAATTTATTCAATATTTCTAAAAATATAATATAATTATAAAAATTCCTTAAATTACAAATTATAGAGTGAGTTTATGAAAAATAGTAAAAAGGGGATAACTCTTGTTAAATTGATCTTAAAATATCAATTTTTTTATTGTGAATGAATTATATGATGTTCCAAATATAGTAAAATTTTTACTAAAAACATCACATTGGATTGAGATTTATAGCAAAAACAAAATTCTATGCCCAAATCAATGCTATCGTACCATTTGTAATGAACTTGATTCATATTTAAAGTAATAAATCAAAATATAATTGAAATATAATACAATATATGATAATATACTCAGGGGTCAACCTCCAAATCCTTACAATAATATATAACTCACATATAATGTACTCTGAGTGAGCCACACTCATCCCTATATGTAGAATTAATGGGGAGAGTCACACCCATTCATCCCACCCTTACATATTGATAAGTCAACCTAAGGTCATAATTAACTAATGAATGTAAATAAAAATGAAGAGTGTGTCATAAGTTAAGGGATTAACACTAATATAGTATGTATGTGTTGTTCCCAAAACTAGTGACTTGTTTTTGTGGACAACCTATTGACCATTTTGGTCTTGCAAGCCAAAAATGGTCTCCTTCTTTCTCAAAAATGTTCTGAGCAGTCAAGTTATTCAATTGCACAAGCCTTTTCGGCTAAGGAAATCGCAAGTTCAAAAGGTGGATTTTCACAAGAAGAAATTACAAAACACTTGTAGGCATTTCCTAAAATTGATAAGGATGGTTCAATACCGAGGTTCAATGATATATGGTTCAACGATGGGGTTCAATGATTTGAAATGAATGCCAATAAACCATTGAACCATTGAACCATTAAACTCTGCTTCAAAATGGTTCAAAGGTTCAAAAAGGTTCAAGCATAAGGTTCCAGTGAAAGGTTTAAATAGTTGGTTCAATGATACATTGAATTAAATTCATAAGAAGACGAAGCAAACGTGACTCTTTACAAAACATAAAATATTGAGCCGCCAAACCATTGAACCATTGAACTATTGAACCATTGAACTGGTGAACTCTAAAAAGATGGTTCATGGTTCAAAATGGTTTAAGTGACTGGTGACATCCCTGTAGATGTCAAATTTAGGATAATGGAATAATCATTGATTTTTAAATAACGTAGACCCAAGGACAAACTTGGTGATCCACTGAGAAAGGAGCTAAAGAAGTCAAAAAAGGAAAGAAGATAGCCTTGAGAGCTCAGATCACTAGGAAGAGATAAATATAGTAAGGAAAGAAGGAATCAAACAAAGAATCTAGAAGTGTTAGTGGAAGAGTTATTCCAGTGGGTGGAATAGTCCACCAGGTGGATATCATAGAGCACAAGCATTCAATGGTGTAGATTGTTTTTATTCATTTGAGTAAAGGCGAGTGGATACTCATGTATCATAAAGAGGATCAGCCTTGCCTTTCAAAGGATCAAGGAACCCATGCTTTGGAGAAGACATTTGATATGAGTTAAATGCCAAAGTCAAGACTGGTAACCTGCTCCAGCATGGCCCCTACATAGAACTTCCTCTTTCTAATGCATTCAATGTAGCATGGGCCATTTTGTGAAAAAAAGCACCAAAGTTTTTATTTGGATGCTATATATTGTAATCTCTCATTTTTAATGAGGGAGATCTCTTAGTTATTAGAAGTAAAACTCTACCCAAATTGAAAGGCATTTTTGAGACTTTGAGCTCAAATTGTTAATCATATTTCATCAGGTGAATGAGAAAGCAAGTGACCTTTCAAACTTTGTGTTGAAATAACTTGTGTTATGTAAGAAATTGTTCTTATATCTTTTTCCTTAATACATTCTTATCCATTTCATAAAATAAGTAGAGCAAGTGAAAATAATCTGGAAGATGTCCTAAAGCTAATTGTAGAGACTTTATGCTACCATAATTGTCTTTAGCTTGTGTGTTTTGCATTTTAGCACAAAGGATATTTGAAAGGCTTTGAACTAATTTTATCCTTTGTGATCATATACTCTGTTGTAGTTTGTGGTGGACACTTTGGGCTATACTTCATTCTACGGTGTCCTACGTACTTAATCAGTAAGAGAAACAATGAAATACTTTATGCTTTCATGGGTTTCTTGTGGATCTAGTTATCACTTGAGAAGCTTTCATGTTGGTTTATGAACATAATTTATAAAAAAGATAAATGGATTTAGTTATCACACATGAGTTTTCCTTTACTTTGTGAACATCATTTTTGAAAAAAGAGAAATGGATGGTATGATCTCATCCCTGAGTTAGTATTTTTAGTTTAGATTAGTTTATAATAGTTTATAGGGAACCTCCCCTTGATAAGAGGAGAGATTTATCTCATTACGTTGTGGCTAATATACCCATTTTTCCTTTAGTTAGTTGATGACAAAATATTCACCCAACAATTTTTTGGTGACTTCGTTGGGGAAAAACATGCAAGTTGAAGCCTCACGCTTCAAGTTGAAGTAGTTCTAGTTCTTTTCCATTCTAAAATTTGGTAGATCCATGGTATATTTTAAGCTAGAGAGCTCAAGGTATTGTTGATCATGTATTTTAATTTGTGTAGCAAAATCATTTTAATCTTTCTCCTCTACAAGCTCACCTCCAGCAAACCAGGAGTTTTCCTCCTACCAATGTCAAGTCTCCAATACTAGGTGAAGCTTCTCTTTCTTCTGCTAGTAGATATTTATCTATACATACTACACAAAGGTTTCTTATCCCTCCTTTCAATCATCATATCATGGCAGCCCAAATCCCTTGGGGTAACACCTTTGGCCCCCTAAATCTAACCCCACCTTTACATGAACTACCTTGTAGTTCAAGAAAGAATTTTCCCAAGCTCTATGGTGATGGGAAAGTTCATCTTGATGAGATATTATAGCTTTTTTCATAGCCTATGGTGTGATAGGTGTTGAATATGAGGATATAGTGGTAAGACTATTTGTAGAAACATTGCAAGGTGTTGTCACAGATTGGTTTTATCATCTTCAAGCTCAGACTATAACTGAATGGAACACTCTCAAGGCCAAGTTTGAGACTAGGTTCAAACTTGCAAAAGATTCACATTCCTTATTGGCTCAACTTACGTAAATGAAGAAGGAGCCTCATGAGCCTATGCGAGACTTCATTGCTAAATTTGATAAGCTAAGGAATAGGATTCCTAAAATTGCTCAGCCAACACCAGAAAATCTTAAGTGCTTCTTCATCAATTCTCAACTTTCCAAAGTGAGTTTTCTATTGAGGCAGGCTAGCCATATAGATCTTTCTATAGCTCAAATTTTGGATACTGAGGTCGAAGATGATCTTATCCTTATAGGTAAGATAAGAAGAGATCCTAACATAAATAAATTTTCTTCACCTACTAAAAATTCTTCTACAAGCACCACTGATCCTATGGTGTAAAAGTTAGCAAATGAGTTATTAGCTCTAAAAAGGAAAATGGCCCAAGGAATGTTTACTCCTTATTATCAGGATATAACAAGGAATACATTCCCTAATCATTTATATCAAATCAATGCTACCAAGAATTAAGGGCAACCCAATCGCCTTCCTCCTGCATAGAAGTTTGCCATTGAAGCAACACCAGCTAACTTAACAGTTGGTTATCATGAAGCTGAACATGATTTCTCTTTCCAACCTGAGTTGGACCAAGAAGATGATGATAATATATTTATATAAGGAGAATAAGAATTATCTAGTGACTCCAACATTGGTTTTCTAAATTACCAAGATGAAGCTAGGAGAAAGGGAGAAGTGTTTGATGGATCATACACTATTTTTACTAGGTCTCAAAACTAGTCAACTCAACAACCTGATAAGGGAAAAGTAAGAGACGAACCTCAGCGAGTAATTTCAATTTCTAAATGGGGGACTTCACTACCTTTTCAATCAAAGGACCCAGTGATTAATAAGAAAGTAAGTACCTCAAACAACCCTATACTTTTTGCTTCCATTTCTTAGACTAGTCCCACACCCAATAAAACCTAGAATGATGGACTTCGTTCCTCTATTTCTAGTTCATTTCAGTTATTTGACATAATTGATCATACTAGGAAGACCAAGATCTAAACGTTTGAGTTTGAATACTTATAAGCCAACCCTGAGTAGTTGGATAGGTTGACTCAATGCATCAAAAGTAAAACCATCCCTATAGGACAAGATTTTTCAAAAGAGACTCATGATCCCCCAAAGAACAAAGCCACCCAAAATAATGTTGTCATTACTTATCCTGTTGCCCCTATGAAAATAAAACCTTTCTATGTTTCCATTTTGATTAATGGTCATAAGTTGAGCAACTGTATAATAGACTCTAGAGCCTTTGACAATGTTATGCCTACCAAGGTAGCAGACTCTCTCAGTCTTACCTTAACTAAAACTTTTAGGAGAGGTTTCTCTATGGAAAATAAGTTCCACTTTTGGGTCAAATCAAAGATTCCCAATTTACATTTGTGGTTTTTCTAGATAAGAGGATTAAGATGATAGTCTTAGTGGTCGATGTTCCAGCTTCTTATGGCATTCTACTCAGACGTAATTTTTGTAAGGATGTAGGTGGAGAGTTAAATATGGACCTATCTAAAGCAAGGATACTTGTTAAGGGCATCATGTAAAATTTACTTCTTGAGAAGGAGTCAAAATATATTGTCACCCAAACGTTAGACCCTGAAGCTCAAATCTTGTTTGAATCCTCAAGAATGGGTAATTACTTTCTATCCACTAAAGATGTTTCCATTTCATCAGACAAAAGTTCATTGGGTGACAATTCAAAGAATTTAGATAGAAAATTAGAATAATTGGTTGAGCAAAGTTTAGGTGAAAAAGTATCTTCCCTCCCTAGCGAAGAGAAATATTTAAGATCATATTCTAATGATGTCTGTATTCTAGAATTTGATGGTAGCTACTCTTCTACCAGTTCTGGAGCCAAAATTGTTTTGATATCTCCACAAAGAGATATTTTCCCATTTTCATATAAGTTGTAGTTTAAAAATACCAACAACACCATCGAGTATGAATCTTTATTGCTCAGATTGAAAGCTACTCATGCTAAAGGTGTGAAGATTCTTCATGCCCAAGGAGATGCTGAATTGGTGGTTTATCAGGTAAGAAATCTGTATCAAATCAAAAATGAAAGATTGTGACATTATCGTAATCTTGTATGGGATTATATTGAAAGTTTTGATGCTTTTAGTATTTCTGTAATGCCCAGAGAGTTTAATGATTATTTATATTTATTGGCTATCTCTACAACCCTCATGGTTCCTCACAAAGATTTTAAAGGGAACAAGTACACTATTGAGTTGGTCTTTCAACCAAGTGTATTTGATAATGCCAACCATTAGTAGGTGTTTAATGGGGACCATCAAATCATGTGCTTGACTAGACTAGAAGAGCAATAAACCATGGTAGTGGACCATGTTGTTGCACATCAAAATCAGGTAAAGAAACTCTTTGACAAGAGAGCAAGGATTCATGGTTTTTAGATTAGATATCAAATCTTGTTATGGGGCAAGAGGAGAGAACCAAGAGGAATGCATAGAAAATTTGATTCTTGGTGGAGAGGTCCATTTGCCAATCAATGATTCTGGGGTAAAAATATTTTCTTACTGATATATCAAGATGAAATGCCATTTTAACTACCTCACAGTGGGCAGCATCTGAAGCACTTCAATCCTTGAAGTATCAAATAAGTCCAGTTGTATATTTGTGCAATCTTTGTTTATTTTGTGTTATTCATTTGATTTGTTGGCACCTTTCTCTTTTTGGATGGCTTGACTTCATGGTCTAATGGCATAGATTCTACTCCCTTTGATAATTTCAAAATATAATCGATGGAAGTTCCCCAACTAGAGTCAGTTGTTGTTCCTAAAACCAGTCACTTGTTTTTGTGGACAACCTGTTGACCATTTTGGTCCTACAGGCCAAAAATAGCTCCTTATTTCTCAAAAATGTTCTGAGTAGTCAAGTTATTCAATTACACAAGCCTTTTTGGCTAAGGAAATTGTAGGTTCAAAAGGTGGATTTTTGCAGGAAGAAATTACAAAACACTTGAAGGCATTTTCTAAAATGCATAAGGATGGTTCAATGCTAAGGTTTAATGATATATGGTTCAACGGTAGGATTTAATGATTTGAAATGAATGCCACCAAACCATTGAACCGTTGAACCATTGAACTTCACTTCAAAATGGTTTAAAGGTTCAAAAAGGTTTGAGTGTAAGGTTCTAGCAAAAGGTTCAAATAGTTAGTTCAATGATACATTGAATTGAATTCATAAGAAGACTGAGCAAATATGACTCTTTGCAAAACATAAAATATTGAGCCATCGAACTGTTAAACCATTGAATCAGTGAACTCTAAAAAGATAGTTCAAGGTTCAGAATGGTTTAAGCAACTGGTGACATCCCCATGAATGTCAAATTCATGATAATGGAATAACCGTTGATTTTCAAATAATGCAAACTCGAGGAGAAACTTAGTGATCTACTGAGAAAAGAGTCAAAGAAGCCAGTAGAAGGTGAGAAGATATCCTTAAGAGCTCAGATCACTAGGAAGAGATAAAATATAGCAAGGAAAGAGGGAATCAAATAGAGAATCTAGAAGCATTAGTGGAAGAGTTATTCTAGTGGGTGGAAAAGTCCACCAGGTGGATATCAAAGTGTAAGCATTCAATGGCATGGCTTATTTTTCTTCATTTGAGTAAATATGAGTGGATAGTTGTGTAAGTATCATAAAGAGGAGCAGCCTTGCCTTTCAGAGTATTAGGAAACCCATGCTTTGGAGAAGACATTTGATATGAGTTAAATGCCAAAGTCAAGACTGGTAACTTGCTCTAACATGGCCATTGCACAGAACTTCCTCTTTTTAATGCATTCAATGCAGTATGGGCCATTTTGTCAAAACAAGAACCAAAGTTTTTATTTGGATGATATATATTGTAATCTCTCATTTTGAATGAGGGATATCTCTTAGTTATTAGAAGTAAAAATCTACCCAAATTGAAAGGCATTTTTGAGACTTTGAGCTCAAATTGTTAATCATATTTCATCAAGTGAATGAGAAAGCAAGTGACCTTTCAAAATTTGTGTTGAAATAACTTGTGTTATGAAGGAAATTATTCTTATGTATTTTTCCTAAATATAGTCTTATTCATTTGATCAAATAAGCAGAGCAAGTTAAAATAATCTAGAAGATGTCTTGAAGCTGATTGTAGAGACTTTGTGCTACCATAATTATCTTTAGCTTGTGTGTTTTGTGTTTTAGCACAAAGGATATTGGAAAGGCGTTGAACTACTTTTATCCATTGTGATCATGTACTCTGTTGTAGTTTGTAGTGGAGACTTTGCGCTACACTTCATTCTATGGTGTCCTACGTACTTAATCAGTAAGAGAAGCAATGAAAGACTTTGTGCTTTTGTGGGTTTCTTGTGGATCTAATTATCACCTAGAAAGTTTTCCTGTTGTTTTATGAACATCATTTTTGAAAAAAGAGAAATGGATTCAGTTATCCCATAAGAGTTTTCCTCTATTTTGTGAACATCATTTCTGAAAAAAGAGAAATGGATGGTGTGATTCTACCCCCTAGTTAGTATTTAGTATAGTTTTAGTTTATAATAGTTTATAGGGAGCCTCCCCTTGCTGAGAGGAGAGATTTATCTCATTATCCTATGACTGATATAACAATTTTATCTTTAGTTAGTTGATGGCAAAATATTCACCCAACAGTATGTAAGCAAATTTTTAGGAAGGACTAGATTTTAATACCATATGGTCATGGCTAATGTAGTCAAATATGAAATACATGATTGATGCAATATAAATTATAGTTGGCTGATGTAATATGGAAATAACCAATATTATCAATAAAATATAAATAAATAACATTTTTAACTTTGTTATAATTTTTAATTATATTTTAATTTTATTTCATATTTTTTATCCAAATGTAAATAGGTACTATTAATTGTCAATTTGTAGAGTTGATGATAATTGTGGATGAGTATAGATGCAAGTTGGATATAAAATATACTATCCAAGCTAACATGCATGGATAAACATGTCTAATTATCTTGAGATTCAAAGGAGTTATGCAGATGTGTTGGGTCCCTCTTAGTATAGATCTACTTGTGATGTTTTTTGAGAAATTAGAGAAGATTATGGATAAATTTAAGTGCAAGGTAGATGGGGACATTGTAGAGGTGTCCATCACCTTGGATGACATACATTTAATATTAGTGTTTCCAATAGAAGGCATACCCATGATATGTAATGTTCCTCTACCTATTACAAATAATTATGAGCTATCCTAATGGGAAACATGATCTACGAAGTATGATAAGCATAATTTAATCATTAGAATTTTCACTGTGTTGGGAATTTCATACATCCAAAAGGCCATCATCATCTTAGTGACCATGAAATTATTATTTCACAAGTTATATGGAAAAATGCCATTATATATTATAGCCTTGTCCTAATCTATGCTAGATCAAGGTACAATGTATGACATGGGAGCTATGATATAGGTGTATCTCATACATGATTTCTTTAGGATGCTTATCCAAATATAATGTATAATGATCCCCATCACATTATTCACATTCTAGATGTATGATAGTTTCCTTGTATACCTATTAGTGCCCAAGATTGCATTGAGGCAATTGGGCCCTTGTCAATGGAGAGTTCATGAACTTTAGACTATTCTAAGTATTGAATTCCATGTCTAAGTCTTTTTGTCCTCATGCTTTCCTTGGAAAGGTCAAGTTTTTTGTAAAAAATTAGTTAAGTCCACTATGCATTGTCTTTTAGGTCAATGCACTCTCATAAATAAATGAAGTCTCCTCAGAGGGTAGAAGAATATTGCACCCCTCCTTTGGTTGATTAGTGGTACAAAGGTAAAAAATAATTGAAGGCCTGAGTGAGCATTTATGATAGACATGTGGTAGCATCTTGAAATTCTTTTAGTTTCAATTCTTTTTGAAAGTTGTCACACTTGTGTTTATTATGCCAAAGGTTCAAGTATTTTATAAGGTTTGAACTCCTCAAATCATTCCACATGGTTGTCTCTCAAAGGTCTTAGTTTTTAGGCCCTTTTGGAGGAGTGCCTTGTCTCAAAAAGTGGGAAGAAGTATAATGAGTCCCTAAGGATCAAGATATTGGGGTTGTCAAGTAGGATCATTACATGTTGCACTTTTACAAGATCTTAGAGTATATTAAACCAAATAAAAATAAGGTTGAGACATTGCAAATGTCCCTGGCACCCTGAATGCCTATATTTTTGAGACATGTCAATTTTATTCTCTTCAAAGGAAATTTCAATGCATATGGCATCTCCTCACTAGAGAACATGAGGGGTGAGGAGGTGAAAGGTTCTCTAAGACCTGATGGATGTTGAAGGTAGACTTTCACTTATTTTATGACATGTGTCACAGAGATGATTGTTCAACTAGAAGAGGAAGCACTATCAAGTTTCCCTCCTTTTATTTTGAATAATGCTTGAATGTATTAATACAATAGCTGAGTATTGGATGTTCCACATCAAGGCTTAATTAATAACCCTAATTTCAAAAGGGGGTGATTATAACTAAGTATTTTCATTCATTTTAATCCACCCTTTGTAATTGGATCTCACACTTGTATTTTCAAGTAATTTGTGAATCAGGGTGGTGCGAGATGAGAGTAGTAACTACTATCATATTTTTTAATCATTTTCTTGCTCAGGTTGCACATTTTTAAATGCGGTTACAAGTAATTATTCTCTAGGTTGTTAATTTAGTGCTTTGAAGGACAAGTTTAGAGGAGTTATAGAGTTAGCTACCATGGGAGGGAATTTTTCAATTTAAGGGAAGATGATGTCATGCTGATTTGAAAAAATCACATCTTCTTCTTCTATCCCTCTAAAAAGTAGCATTAATTTAATTCTTGATGGGATTAGGGACAATGATGTCCAAGGTTTAGATTTCACTGCCCTGTCAAATCTTTTTCAGAAAACCTAATCCCCCTAAGGTGGTAGATAATTTGGGTATGAGTTATATGGTGGTTTGATTAGTATCTTTTCCACTAGAAGACTCATACCCAAAGCTGGTCATTGCATGCATGAAGGTGTATCATGAGGATATAAGAACTATACTTAATGGGATCCAATCAATTGTCTACTCATTCACCCCTCAAGATCTTAGTGCCATGCTTAGGATACCACCATAACATGAGGGAACTATTTTGACTATGGAATAATGTTAGGTGTACACTAATGAGAATGATAGCTTAATTTGGGAAATTTTAAACACTTGATAGCTCACCAAAAAAAGAACTAAGGTTTAAAAATTAACTAGGAACCTTAAGTTAGTAGAGTTTAAGGATCTGTCATGATATGTCATCACCATGGTTGCTAAGGTTTATGGGATACCCATGGTATAGAAGTTTGAGCCATGGATGTTTTCCATCCTTATTTGTGTGCTAGAGCATAAGAAGTAGCTATATTGGGTCTCAATTATGAGTAATAACCTACACCAAACAATAATGCAATTGCAAGTGGCCATCTCTTCCAAGTAAGCATTTACTGGTACATTTTACATGACTTCCTACCTAATGTATAGCTTAGTACATAATTGAGATTTCCTTGAACTCACTAAGAATCCCTCTGATCTTAGAATTTATGAGTTATATCTTGCAATGATTTTGGAAAGTTTTAGGAACAACTGGGATAAGGTCTATAATTATTTTTCAATACCATGATAAGTGTTTTCTACCCTTTAAGGAGCTTGAATAGAATGACCAAGGTGGCCAAGTATGTGATTAAGAGGTTTATCATGGTGTACATTCAATTCTACACTTTTACATACATCCAAGTGAGTGGATATTTAGGGGCACCCTACAATTTACCTAGGTATGTTGATGACAAGGTAGTGCTCATGGAATTATGCAAACAAATGGTTCCCCCACATGAGATGATTGTGGTAAAGAAGATTAACAAACCCTTCAAGTTATCTATATAAATAGGATATTACACATGTCTTACTCTAGCTAGAGCAAAGGGGCTAGAATAAGAAATGGGACGATTTCAAATATACAAGATGCCTCCTTGGCCCAAATATGACATAAGGTGGTTTATTAACACTTTTAGGACATCTGGTTAGAATGCACAATAAAGGATCAAGTAAGGAAAATTGACTACTTGAGGCTCACCATTCAAGATATTATTGTATATGGAATCATCCCTATCTCGAAGGACATGGCGGATGACAAGGCTACAATGTCATCAACTTATACTATGGAGAATATAGATATGAAACCTATAGTTTAAGTGGACTTCACAATCCCAAAGAATGATTTAATTACATGGAGGGCATGTCATATTATGAAAAGAACATTTAGCTAGCTAAAGTCCTGATGTATGGACCTCAGTACATATGATACCCCTACCCTCAAGGAGCTTAGAGATATAAAATATCTCAAGGTGATTCTTCCCCCTTACACTGGACATTTAGTAGGTCCTCATGTGAAGGCCAAAGGTAAAGGAGAGAGGCTGGCAAGCGATATCAATTTCAAAAAGCCAATCAATTTATATGAGATTATGAAATCATGGTCCAAGTCTGGACTATCTTTCACAAAGTTGACCAACCTTGCTAAAAGTTGGATTTAGATTGCCATAGGGTAAGTGTATCTTTTAAGTGATTCTCCTATTTTAATTTCTACTAAAAGAACTCTTGCCACTTTAGCCAAACCAACCATTACACTAGCCCTTTAGCTCATGCAATCACGAGAGCCCATTCCACCCCCAAAAATCTACATAAAGAAAAGTGGAGGGGAGGATCAAGTAGATAAGTTGAAGACTAAAAGGAAGAAGGTGCTGTAACTTCCACCTATAACCCTCAAGAAAAGAAAAGAGGTTGTACATCTACATGTACCCTCTCATCATGAAGTGATAGAATCCCAAGGAGAAAATTTCTCATATGACCAAAGATTAAGGGATATGAGTGATGAAGAAGACTCGAATGATGATAGGCCTATTACAAAAGTAGTAAAGTGGCTAGAGTCATTCACTCCTTCCCTAATGAGGAACACCCAAAGAACTCTAAGGGAAAGGTCGTAGACTCCTATCAATATTCTAGTAATGGGATTGATTGGACCATAAGCACCCTTGAGAGATGAAGACAAAGGTAACTAGGAGACTATGTTGGCCTCAAATGACCCTTTATCTTTTAAATATGTGACACAAGTAGGTGTCAAGGTGGCCATTCAAGCCCGAACTCCACCTAAGAAAGAAATTGTCTCCTCAGACATAAAAGCATTTAACCAAGCTATGATCACCTAGCCATCAAGACAAGAGGTGGAGGGTGAGACAAAATGTATGCAAGGACAAAGGGAGAAACTTTAAAATGAGCTGAGGCTAGAAGAGCAAGCCCCCACTAGTAGTGAAAAGGTAGAGGCTCAAGGAAAATAACAAATAGATGTTGTGACAGCTATGAAGATAGCCCCATATGACCATCCCTCTCTAGTACACACAATTTCAATATAAGAAAGAGAGGTTACACTAGAGGGAGATAGGGTATCAATAAAATTGGTATCCCTATGCCTTGAAGTATAAATAAGGACCAAGGTGATGAATTTGTAAGGGAAGGACCTTCCACTAGGATTAATTCTATTAAAGTACCCTGAGGGCTCATTCCCCAAATAAAGGTCCATGATCTTATCAGGCACAAGAGTTTTGAGGCCATGATTAGTGATGAGACACCTAAGGGTGATAAGTAAGACACCATAGCCTCTTCCTAGCTTTCCCAACTAATTATACAATCTAAGCTAGAAGCAAGACCACCTCCTCAACCCATAGGATAGGAGAGTGCCATTGATAGACTGATGTTGGGGTCCCAAAAGCAATCCAAAGTAGTTATCAAGGTCCTAAAGTAGGTTGACCCAGGAAAAGAGGGAGACCAAGAAGTTGGAAAGTGATGAGGATATAGAGTAGATAACAATAGGCTTTCACCTAAACCCTATCATTTTCCCTCTAACTACTATTCCAGCCACACCAACATTTAGTGCTTCCAAGCTAGCCTTGAGGTCCAAAAATTCAATGGGTTTTTGGACTGAACCCCTCTTATGGGTCAAAGTACATGTTAAGGAGAAGCATGAAATTTAAAGTAAATTGGGGGATATAGATGAAGTAAATACTACCTAATCATATAGGGTAAAACCTCCCCCGAAAGCCAAAGCACTCTCCCAAACTACTTTCACTAATACTAGGGAGAGAACACAAGAGATTGTTATTCCCCTATAGGGTGTTAAAAAGAAGGATGCTCCCCTTGAGATCTATGTAATATAAAAATATGATCTAGGAGATCCTTCAAGAAATGATATCAATCATAGATCGTAAGTTTTAGTGAGCGTGGTGGCTCATCAGATGGACAAAGAAAAGGTGTTAATGGAAGAGCTTACGATGCATAACCAGGAAATGATCTAGTGCTTGAAAAATATATTGAGTGAGCCTAAAGTAGTTCTTCCAACTACCATCATAGCCCCAAATTTCCCCATTTCCTCTTGGGATGTGCTTGATTTTGGCCTAGGTGAAGATTTAAGGACTAGAGGATGGGTGACAAAAGAGTGATAAAAATACTTGATGATCTAAGGCAAGGAGGTCATCTACATAGCATTGGGATGGATTGATGATGCAATGGATAAAAAAGAGGATTGTAAACCCTTGACATTGGTTTATGAACTAGATATCAAGAGATGGGAGGAACTAGGGCCCAAAGTAGATGAGTTGTGCAATGTGGGTAAGGATACCTTAATTATAGAAAGGTCATCACCTTAGATGATCCTAAAATACCTAGAGACTACCAACTAGCCATAAAACATAGGTTAGCAATGCTTAAGTATGGTGCATTTGATATAAAAAAGGAAGAGAACTCAAGGCTGCTAGGATGGAGATTGAGGCCACCTTAAGGGGAATGGTGAAGCTTGATAGTATGGTCAACATGACAAAGGAATTGATAGAATCTGCCCTGAAGAGTCTTATCGATGCACCTCATGTAAGCTTTGATGGCCAAAAAATAAGGGAGTTGGTGAAAATAAAAAAATATTGTGATCATTTGAAGGAATTGGTTGAAAATAATTATAAAAAACTCTATGGGACTACCAAGTGGTTAGAGGAATATGAGGTTAGATTCAAATAATAGGTGGGCCCAGACAAGAAAATCCTTGCAACCATGATCAATAAATTCATTACTTACAAGAATAGGCTGGCACAAGGCTTGGTCATCAATGTTGACTCCACAATATGACCAAATCATTCCTATTTTTCCTTGATTGATGTAAAAAAAATTATCTCCTCTTTTTTCCTCTTCTCTTTTTTTCCTTTAGTCTTTATATTATGCCTGTTAGTGGCACATCTCTTATAGGAATATTCTTTGGAGAAAGGGTGTTTTGGTTTAGTTACACAAGTGGACAAAGGTTTTTTTGTCCCTTATTGGGGTCTAATTTATGTTGTGTATGGATAACATCCCACCAATATGAGATATCAAACATGTCACTTTCATCAGAGCACATTTATTATCCTAGGAATCCTTTTTGTTACAACTAATGAGCTTCAAGTCCATGAATGATTTCTCTAGCTAGAGCATCTCATTGGGATATCCCATGTATTAGTTTGAAAATTTTATAAGTAAAGGAGGTTTATTCCTTTACAAAGGTCAATCAATCCAATTTTTTGAGATAATAACTATCGCTCTGGAGAAGTTCTTACTGTGTAAACTCTTTGGTGTCAAATTGGTTTCTTATATAAAACCATTAACAAGTTCTGAGATCATATTGAAATGTTCCCCTATTACAAATATGACTTGCATAGAGTACATGTTGTATAATTTACACCACATACTCTATGTATCTAAATTTTAGATGGATAATGGAATACACTTGTGTTTTGTTGCTTTGTCTCATTGTTGAAATCTAATGTGTTATTATGATTTCTTAATATATTGGTATTCTCACCCTTTCCTTTTGTGGTAGTTATCTAAGAAATGTGTTGAGTTTATAAAATCATTTAGTTATAGAATTTAGAGTAAAGTATTAATATCCTTTTTTAGGGGTAGTCCCAGGCTCATGGATTCAATGAGAAAGAGCTCTTGAATGATTACTTGTAGCTTTACTTGTGATTATTTCAAGGAACTGTGAAGTATTACTTCATTTTGTTTGTTTTTTAAGGTTCTAAAATAGTTTTTTTTGGAAGTGACATGAAAGTTTAATGATTTTATCCTCTCTCATCTAGCACTCATCCATATCTTTGTTTGAAATCAACCCACCTTATCTTACCCTACTCTTAACACACTAGTTGCTTATCATAAGTTTTATTTACATCACAAATGCATGATATCTTGCATATTTGGAATGTATTTCCATTTTTGTGCTTAAAATATTTAGATCTACATTTTCCTATATAGTTTTTATTATTGAGTATTTTGTAAAATGGAGATTGTATCCACCCTTTCATCTATCTCTAGTAGGTTGTATTTGACCTAAAGCATTTGTGCATTTCATGTGATAACCCTTACAAGTGAAGTGTGAAAACTTGGTTATGATTTGGTCATTTTTCCTTTATGTGAAAGAATCCTCATGAAGATTGAAGTATAAAACCCTTCCATGTGAGTAAACTACCCCATAGGTTCTCTCACCTTGGTTTAGGCAGAGCCAAAAGTAGCAGGGAATTAATCATACCCTTTTTAGGTGTCTCTCATTCATTATCTATCCTTAGTTCTTTATTTGATGTTAAACCTTTCCCTAGATATAATGACATATTAATGGGTTTTTCATCTTTGTTTTCCATTTTATTTAAGTGTGTAAAGCTGATCATATGAGGTGTACAACTGGGAACCAAAATGTTTCTTGTGCTATTATTGGGGACTTTTGTAAAAGGATTTAATCTCTTTTGAGAGTTTATTTACCTACCTATGGTATGTGGGAGTTATGTTTTGGAAGGTTTCTAGCCCCTTTGATCATTGTCTTTCATACTGGATTTTTGTCCTTTATTTTCTAGAAATTTTTTTCTAGTGGTGACTCTAAGTTTTTTATCTCTTGGTTATTACAAGACCATTGCATGTTGTATCCCTCACCTTATTAAGATTTTGTTTTGAGTATCCCATCATTTACAAATATGGAAGGATTGAGATAATCCTTTAGGACTGACCCTTCAAAGCAATTTTTCCCTCCATTGTGTACTCCTCTAAGAAATAGGGGATTAACCTGGAGACCTATTAGAGGGCTTGGTTATATCATTGAGATTCATCCTAGTACTACTAACCTTCAAAAATATATATGACAACCTCTTATTGAATACTACCATAGCTCTTTTGGTACTTCTAAGCCTTATATCCCTATTTACTATCCCACTCCATCCCCACCAGATCAATCCCCTCCTAAATCTGACCCACCTAGTCATCCTCATTCCCCTCGTCGCATCCCATTTCTAGTGGTTCCTAAACCCCAAGATAGCCCAATCATGAGGCATAGAGATTGAGAGGAAAATGCATTCCCTACTTTTCATGTTCCCAAATTTAGATCTATCAATTTTGAGGAGATGGAGGGTTTTTCTAATGAAATAAGGAAAAGGCTCCCAAAGTTTTAGGGGAACAATGTTTTGACCAATGATCAACATTTGAAGGCCTTCCAGAATGTTATTAAGGATTATGAGGTCAAGTATGAGGACATCTACATTAATTTGTTTTTTCAAACATTAGAGGATGATACTATAGATTGGTTTAACTCCCTTCCCACTAGATGTATTGACTCATGGGAAGAGATACAAAATGTCTTTAGGATTCATTATGGAGAAAGACTAGATTTGAGGTTCATCTTGGCTGAGTTTGAAAATATCAATAAAAATTCTAATGAGTGTGTGTAGGATTTTAATACCCATTTCAATAAAGCCATGATGCATTTACCTAAAAATATTAGGCCTAGTGATACTAATTATCTGATAGAATACTATGATGCTTTTGACAAGAAGACTGCATACTAATTGAGAGACAAGACTCCACCAATCCTTAGGATGGCCTTTAATATGGCCATCCAAATTAATAATAATATTAAATCTATCAAAAATATTATAAATAATAGGGCCAATGTGAAGCTGTTCAATCCTAAAAATCCATGGTCTACCAAGGCCACCAACTTAGAAAAAAGTGTCAAGACTTTGGCTTCCACTATTAAATAGATGTCATACAAGTTGGCTAGGGCAAAAAAGGGCATTCCACATGTATCTTCTAGCTATGATAGGGCCCTGAATCCATATCAATCTTAGTGAGGCCCTCCATTCCATAACTGATATGTTGATAAAGAAAAGAGGTCAACACATGAAGACCAACCAGAAAGGAATCAAGGTAGGGGTGTTGGGAAGGAAATACTAAATCCCCTAGATGCTAAAGTAAATGCTATGAGCTCTGATATAGACACTGATTGGTAAGAAAAATGCTTCTTACCCCACCCACCTTGTGATATTATTGATGTAGTGGATCAAGAACTGAATGAACCAAAGGATGCACCATCTGATTATGAAGTTTTCATGTTTTATTTCCATAATCCTCTAACCAAAGTAGTGACTCCTATAGGCATGCTTGATAACACCATGACTAGTGAAGTTTGGGGTGTTGTTGAGTTGTAAAATGTCCCTATCTTTGATTCTACATGTGATGTCAATGTAGCATACGCATATGAGTTACCTGTGAATGATTTTGATCATCTACACTCTATGATGATCAATAAATATTTAGAAGGTAATCCATTAGAGGAACACTAAAGACTCTTGATTAATACAATAGCTACCCAAATAACTCTTATTCATGTTTGAAAGGTAACTCCTAATTTATACCTTGAAGGAAAAATAAGATGAACATCAAATAATTATTATTAACCAAGGACAAAAAAATAATCATGAGATATTTTAATAATTAATTCTAATATACATAATTGCACATAGTTTTGAGGCAAATTAATATTAAACACATAAAATAAAAGTAATAGAAATGAATTCACAATAAAATATTTCAAAAATAATTAGAAAATTTAAGGAAAAAGATCCTTTCTATAAATAAATTAATAACATATATACAAATTAAAAGTATTGAATCCCCATTAATGGGTCAATCTTAAATGGAAATGGAAATTGTAAGAAGAAAAATAGGACTAGTATTGCTTGGCAACCTCCACAACTAGGATGGTTCAAACTCAATTTTGATGGAGCTTATTATGGGAACCCAAGGGAGTTTGGGGCAAGGAGTATGGTTAGGGATTATAGTGGGTCTATAATTAGAGAAACGTCTATCAAGCTATTGTATAGGACCAATAATGAGGCTAAATTCCAAGCCCTAATGGTGGGAGAAAATCTTGTGCTTGAATGTGGTATACCTAAGATGGAAATTGAATGATTTTTTAAAGTTGTCATTCAAGTATTATATAAATAAAGGGATAAATACTAGAATTTTAATAACATCCTTGAGAAAGTGTGGGATGGTGTCTCTATGATCAAGAATTGGAAGTGTTCACATTAATACAGGGAGGACAATATAGAAGTTGATTTGTCTGATAATACAAGGATTGAGCAGATTAAAGTCAGATGGAATGACAATGATAATGGAACTTATGAATATTTTAGAGATTTACTTAACCTTGATTTTTGAATGACATTTATATCTTGTCTACTAGGGTAGAGTTGGGAGGGTTGACATGCAATTAGGATTATGATATTTAAATTAATATCTTGTCTTATCTCATTCATTTGGATTATGTGAGGATCAAGCATATTACAGTCAGATAGGAGGACAATGATCGATCAACCTAAAAAAAGAAAATAAGATCTATCAAACTCAAATTTCTATTGCATATTTTTAATTTATATAACCATACTACTTAATCACAAGCTACTTGAAATTGATATTGCATATATCAGGAAACTAAACTACTAGTTAGATAAAAATGCATATACACTATACCATAGAGATGAAATGCAACATATATTTTTATAACAACCTCTGTGTGTGTGTGTGTGTGTGTGTGTGTGTGTGTGTGTGTGTGTGTGTGTGTGTGTGTGTGTGTGTGTGTGTGTGTGTGTGTGTGTGTGTGTGTGTGTGTGTGTGTGTGTGTGTATTGAAAAAAATTATCCTCCCTTTGGAATGTGGAGGTTACATGTATTTATAAAAAGGGATGGGGATGCCTCATCACATAACATATTTTCAAAGTTTACACCATTTAAAATATCTCATGAAGAGACATGTATGACACGTATGGCTCAAATATGCCATTAACACCCCATAAGATATAAGACTATCATAACAAACTTTTAGTTACAACATTCACCAGAAGATGACAAAATAATATATCTATGAGGAAGTAGTTACATTAAGTGAGGTTGATGTGTTGGAAATTATTATTTATAAAGTTATTTCAATGGAGGGTCTAGCTATTTAAGTTTCATATGTTTTTAATATACACATAAAAATGACCACAACTAGGTTTCTAACCAATTCCTACCAACCATTGCAAATTAAGCCAAGGAATCACTGAACATCCCAAATTTGTTTGTGCATCATTCATCAAAGCTTAGAATCATGTTGAGACATCCCTAATTTGGGTATTATATCATATGAAATAATAACCTCTCATGGATTCATCCCTAATCACCTTACAAAATCACAACTATCAATTTGGCCTATGAATCTATTAATTGGGGCACTTGCACACTTGAATAAATCTTGAAAGAGCTAAAAGGATAATCAAAATCAATTAAAAAATTAACATAATTAAATGCCTAGTTGAATTATCCATTTGTAATTAATGAATATCTAAAAAAGGAAATTCAAAAATTAAAAATATCCTAGCCTTTCATAATTGCCTTTATGAGTTGTCAAGTTCTTTGAAAATATCCTAAAATATCTAATTTGAGAGCCATGCCTAGTCATTGAAAATCATAATTACTTGACAACTATTAATTTAATTGGAGTTAGTTTTAACTCACCTAGGTTTAGTTCAAATCCATTCTAAGCTTAAACTCAACCTTGACTCACCTTGGTTGAGAGTTAATTCCTAAGGCTATAAATACAAGGCCATACCTCTTCATAAAAAAGGTTAGATATTGTAGAGTTATTATGTAGGATTTGACACATGAGACTGATGCAAGTAAGGTTACCATGCCTAAATCTTAAGCAAATAAACATCAAAATCTAAAGTGTTAAGGAGAGAAGGATCCAAGCAACCTCCATTATCAAAAAAATCTTGATGCACAAGTCAACCAAGCCATTAAACAAAGCCATTTAAAGATCCCAAGGAAGGTAAAAGAGTTATGCATTTTATGTTTTTATTGTGCTTTCATTTATTTTTTATTACGTAAGATCTCCATAGTATCTAGGCTAGAGGTGTTAGGATATTAGTGTGCTCATTTCATTTGTTTTATGAGACTAACACAAGACTAACCTCCCCTTTATGTCAAATTCCTAGTTCACATTGTTGAGTAGATGGTGGAGGTCAAGTGTCTTGAGAAGCCTAATTGTTTGCCTAAATTTGTAATTAGAGGGCATGGCTCATATAAAAATTAAATTCTATTTCCTTGAAGTCTAACAGGTATCTCTTAAAAATCTAGGGGAGATTATCCATTAACTTTTTGTGCATATTCAATGCAAAACTGATTTACACATAGAGATTCTATGGATTAAGTACTTTACCTCTAGCAAAGTTCACCAATTGAAATAAGCCATCCTACATTTTATATATGGTGCCTTCAATCTTTATTTTGAATTTTTTTATTGTTATTTGAAGTAGATCCTCAATGATATCACTAATGACCAATTTTCTTGTTGATTGATCACATTATAAATCCTTAACTCTATAAAAATGGGAACATCCTACCCATCATAGCCAATGAATTGTAAGATCAAATTGTACATCTCTTGATTCCACTTGATTAATTTGTATCTTCTTATAACCACATAATTTTGGGCCCATGATGCATCATGAGAAGTTGTTAAATTTAGATGATCATATGCATTATTACTAGACGCTTGGCTTAAGAAATGGATTTTTCCTCTATTCTATTCATTTTGTCTGAAAGTGGAACCACATATCCTCACATGGGCTATCACTCTTTCTTGGAACTTATTATTAACTGAATACCATCATACAACTTCTGAGTTACTCCCTGAACATTATCAAGGAGATCCCTTGGAGGTTGTATGGTGCTTCTCCCTTGCAAAGTACCCATGGTCTAGTCATAACCTTTGAAAATTTACTCTATCACTTCCCTCATTAAATACACAAAATATTAAGGATATTCTATGTAATGGCCCAATTCAGAGGGGAGTACTTTTCTCCTTTTGGTTAGAGACAACACATCCTCCTTCTACTCTAATTCTACCTTTTACCCTTTAGCTATCACTATTTTCCTCATGATCTTCCTCATAGTATTAGTTTTTTTAATCAAAATGGAACTTGACTATGGGTTAATCCACCATAACCAAATCTTGTCTACCCTCTTATACCCTCTACATCTTTTGAATCCATTTAGGGAAATTCAAAGTGATTGGATGTGGTGTAGGCTCTACCTACTTAGGAGGAGTAGAAGATGGGGATTTTCCTTTAGGAAGCATAGTTTTAAGATGAGAGGTTCCCATTTAGGGAAAGGAGATAATATACTTTATCCATCTAGTGACCTTTTTAGGGGTTACTATATTAATTACTACCTTCCTTAATCTAAGATTTTTATTGATGTAATGGCAATAGACTCTATTTGGGTTATATGGCTGATTGATAGGTCTAATTGAGTAAATGGATGGGGATGAGTATCCAAGGAAGTAAAAATATTATATGAGACCAAAATCTAAAAATTTACTTGATCATTAATTCTAGAGGTCTGAGTGTTTAGGGAATTAAATAATGAATAAGTGGAAGGTATTTTTAACAACTATTGCAAATAGATAGCCATAAACTCATTATTAACCCCAAAGTGTTTATGGAAGGTGAGATAGGGGTAACTATTACTATGGTCATATGGGTTGTGACTAGGGTTTCCTAAATTCATACAATAGTTGTTTGATCATTCTTAGATCTTATGATAGAGGACATATTTAACATAGTACTATCTAGAACAATAATGGTCATAAAAATAGATGAGGAATGAGGAAATTGAATACTTACCCCTTGTGTAGAAATATCAAGGGAATATACTACTATTAATAATGTTATTATGATAGATGGTGTTTTATTTAAGATAGGATAACTATTAGTCCCTATGTGGGAGGTGGAGGCTTAGAAACTATCTCATCCTCATTTTTCCCTTTTAAATTCTATAGTAGTTTAGTTAAAACTGAACTATTCCTTAGGATCTCAGTATCCCCTGATGGAGATTCTTATTCTAATAGATAATAATCATTTAGGTCACTTTTAGTGGTCTCATTGATATTATCTAACAAGGATGTTTTAGTTTTATTTTCCCATTCTTATTTAGTAGACCATTCTCTTTCTATGAATCTCTTACTTTCTTCATCACTGTCCAACAATTCTATAGGATCTATTTCTTTAGAACCTTTGCTAATGCTTAATTATTCTTTTATTTTTCCTTTAAGGGATGACCTCTTGGGTGTACCTCTAAGAGAGATAAGGGGTATGGTAGGAAAAGGATAAACATATTGATATGGAAGGGGTGAAGAAGTGAGAACAATAGTGGTTATTGGAGGTGAACTAGGGGATGGAGGTGGAAGAAAACTCATTTAAACTAGGGATGAAGGTGTAATCAAAATAGTAGCAAGGGAAAGGAAATATGAAAGGTTTACTTGTTGTGAAATAGTGAGTGGAATAAATGGAAACATGGAGAATGGTCCACTTACTTGAGCCATACTTGACGAACCTTATGAAGTAGTATCTAATTGAGGAAATGAGGAAACTAGAGTGGTTATTACAATTGTAACCACTAGGCTAGGCTATTGAAGAGGGGTATAACTAACTCTCTACCTCTCCTTCACATGTGGTTACCTAGATGGACCAGTTTATTCTTATATCTCATCTTATGAGAGGGGTCCAAAATGATGTTTAGGGACCTAGTGTTCCTTTTCAATTCTTCTAGTATCTTATTTGGTGGTCTCTGAGTTATATTGTATATGCCTGGCCACTACCATAGACATATTATCTTTGATCATCCTCTTATGAACCTTTATGTCATTCAAATCATTCATTAATACTATGTCATGTGGATATGAAACATGGCCATAATCAATATTCACCCTGGCTCTAATTCTATCTAAGTGGTTCCTGACCTTTTTCTTTAGATCCCATCATCTATAGGGTACCCATTTGAAGTCATAGGAAGTTCTAATTTTGACCACTAGTTGAAAATGTTACCATCTATAGTAATAGATTCGACCAATGCTAAGGGGATTTGGGTGGAATTCCCCTTGCTTATCCCTCCTTAAGGTGACACTAATGAAATTAGCTAATTAAGCCTCAATCTCTTGCTTTGCCACCTTATCTAGGAATAATTAAGGAAGATACATGAGAAGGGATATAGTGCCTTCTATCATGATGATTGTGAAATATAGGTAAAGCTAGATTTTACCAATCTTCTCAATAGTTCTTATGATATGATCAAACACTCTAGGCATATCTTTGCCATAAATGGATTGGTACACCATAAGGTAGAAAGTCTCTATCAATTTGGTCATGTTTTTCCTAAACATGTGGATATGAAGAATGTTGAATTCATCATAAATTATGTTCTTGGGATACTCATAAGATGTCTTCCAAGGTTCTTTAAAGGATTAGTGGACTATCATGGTTATTGTTCCCACCAAATAAGACATCATATAAAAATTACCATCCAACATGTTGTCTGACCTAAAAACTTGGTGAATAATGTTAACACTAATTATTTACCCTATGTAAATCATCTTGGTGGAGATGAAGATGGTGTATAATAGGGGAATCCAAACCTCATCAACATGGGTTATGTTTGGAAGCCATAAATTATATTCAATAAGGCCATGGTAATCTTGATTCTAGGTATGAAAGTAATAATTGGGATAGCCAAGACTATTCCCCTAATTGTGAAGGTGGTCGGGTCACTTTCCCACTCTTATAACTTATTAGTTACATTGTTTGAAGAGATCCACTAGTTCACTATGGCTTGATTTTAACATATTTTGAGGGTAGGGAGTCTAGCATTTATCAAAAGTTTTTCCACTAGCGTAAGATACTGGTGTATTGCATTGGAAGTGCATAAGCTTTCCAAAAAATTATACATTTACAAATATATCAAAACCTAAATTAATGCAGGGATTACCTTAGCTTTTGGCACTACATCATGTAGGCCCATGATCTTGGTTGGCATTAGGTCCTGACTATATTACCACATGAAAGTAGAATGTCTCTCTATGTAAGAACATAGTTTGATTGCTTTGACTTCTTCCCATATAACATAATAGTTCTTGAAGTTGTTATTAAGGGAAAAATCATCAAACCTTGTATCAATGTATACACATGACCTCATAATAGAGTACATAGAGGGGGAGGTGGAAGATTCAAAGTAGAGGCCATTATTTTTTCACTCAATTTCTAGTTCTCTAAAATTGTAAAAAAATCAGCTTGGTCATGATAAAGATCAAATTTATTAGATAAAAGTTAACTCGATGATATTTAATTGCAATTTAAGTTGAGAATAACCTATACTACCTTTTAGATTTGAAAATATTATTGAATTGAATGCATTTACTTGGAAATTTTTTGTGGATTAATGATTACAATGTCCCATTACCTTTTCACTCTTTACTTATTTCATATTTTGAATCTAGCCAATGAAGTGCCACCTTTTGCAAGCCCCACTACCATGTGGTTTCTCCCCCCTTTACCTCTATGGGTTTTGTCATCATTATAGGAAATTTTTCACATGGTGAGATCCTTTAAATAGTTTAATATAATATTACTTGATTGACATTTTATAGACACGTGGTGAGATTTCACCACTCCACTTTTATAGGTCCTTTTGTTTTTTATCCTTCACTTTATTTCCCTAGGCTAGTGGGATCATAATATGTGGCATAATCTAGGATATCCATTCACCTCAGAGTGTCATACACTTTTCTACCTTAAAGGATTTGAATACTTATCAGAATCCTCTAACAATAGTGGGCCAACATGATCATAACACATGGATGGATGTCACTACTCTACTGCCCTAAAAATTTTATACAAATTAACTTTAACCTTGTCAGTCATTCGGTGAGTAGGATATTAACACATGGTCAAATCTTGGTGATCTACTTACCTAGGAGTCTTTAAGGATTTTTTAAGTGTTTGAATGGTTTTGGGAAAATGGGTAGACATCACGTGCTAGATTTTGATGACTTATAAATTCTCCAAGGAAAATAGAGAAAAAAATCTAATTAAAAACCACCTACACGAGGAAATAAAAACACTCCCAAAAATTAGTTAAATGGTTATCTCAAAAGAAATAAAACTTAAAAGTAGGAAGTTGCATAGAAGTTTAGAAAAAATAAAATGTTGAAGATCGATTTGGGAATTCTATCATGTGCAACTTCAAAAACTTGTGTACACATAAGTCTTTTGAAAACCAATAATAGGTTAGCCTAAAAATCAAAGTATTGAGTATTGAGATAACCAAGAAAATTTTAATTCTCATAAATCTTAGAGAAGTGCATATTAACAAGATATTATTACTAAAGAAATGAGAACTTTGGAGACCTTTTCTTGTTAATCATGAATTCAAATTTCAATAACAACTCTCACATCAAAATTACTTTCTCTTTATGGTATAGTGGGTCCCTATTCAAAATAAATTTGAGAGTGGGGGATGTTGGGTACAACAATACCTTGAAGGTATCTCCTAGGAGATACCTTTCAAACATGTAACCTCTTTGATGCTCTTGATACCAATAGGTATCACCTAATAGTTCCTTCAAAGAGATGATCTTAAAAGGGGCATGTGGGGTTCCAACAAGTGTTTCCTAAGAGATACCTTGAAGGTACTCTTTAAGGTATTATAAGGCCCTTAAAGGTATCACCCAATAGTGCCTTCAAGGAGATAAATTAAAGGGAATTATAGTACCTTCAAGGGTACCTTGAAGGTGTCTCTTAGAAGATACTTTTAAACATGTGTAAGGGTATGCTTGAAGGTATTACAAGGCCATTCAAGTTACCACCTAATAGCACCCTTAAACATACCTTGAAGGGCCTTGTAATATCTTCAAAGGTACCTTTATACATATTTTAAATTTATCTCCTAGGAGATACCTTCAAACTCTTGGGTTCACTATAGAGGTTCAAATCACATAAAAGATCCCAAAATATAAGTAGCTAATTATTTCCCCTAATTTTGGTCAAAACCCCCATTGCTCAATATCATTTTGTATACTATTAGAATACATGGTTGAATTTTGATTTAATCAACTATTTTTCTCTACTTAGCTATTCCACTCTTATGCATGTTTGAAAGGTATATCCTAGAAGATACCCAAAAACTAAGATGAAATGAGGATTGAATTATGCAATATACGATATTAAAATTATTATTATTTAGGATTGACATAAATAATATTGTTAAAAAAATGTGTTAGACATTACCTTTTTAATATTTTTAGGTTTTAACATATATTTATGCTTGTTTCATGGTATAAATAGAGATTTATCTCCTACATATAGGTATAAATTGGATTGATTTTATAAATAACCTGATTAACAAATCTTCTCATGTATTTTTCAAATGTCTAGGCTAAAAAATCAAACATCAATGGATTTATAATGTGGAGATTATGTTTCTCTCATAAATAATGGTAAGGTTGTTGGTGAAGGAAGAATACACAAAGTTCTAGTTCTTGATGTTGACTCTTTGTAATCCATAAATCTCACTTCTACATGCCACAATGAGAAAATGCCTATTGAATAAGTTTTAATGTGATAAAAGCTTTTGATCTGACTTTGCTACTTCTATTTCCTATAGATTTTATGGATAATTTGGGGGATGTAGTTGATAGTTTTACTATTTAGAGCATAATAATGATGTAACACATCACAAAAAAAAATTATATAGAGGAAATGTAAGGACACAATAATTTTAGTTCAACTATACATGTACAACCATTGCAATAATAAAAACCTTGCTTGGATTCATTGGTTTGATATATCGATGATCCTACCTTATTTAATATCTTGAGAAATGAGTTTATTGGGGAAAGGGTATGTTTTTTGCCCAAATTTACAACTCTTGAAAATGATGAAAAAATTGCTTTTGGTTATGTTGAATTTGCACAATCAGGGGAGATTTCTAGTTGAAATCATGTCCCAATGATGGAAAATAAACTAGGAATTTACATAAGGCATGTTGTACAACAATTTGAGACTTGAAATATAGAGGTAACTGAAACATCTATTGTTAAATGGCCTTCCAACAAGATAGTGGACATTGAATGTAAAGCAATCAATTTACCATACATGACACCAAAGGAGAAATAATTTGGAAATGTTTGGGAAGTAGTGGATATTGAAGTCATTCCTTACATGACATTACTAGAGCAAAGGCATCAAAAAAAATAACTTATGCCTAAAATTACTCAAGCCAAAAAAGAATTCATCCAAACACTTCACTCAACCAAATAGAGTTTGATGCAAACGTAGATAGTGAGATTACAAAAGTGTATGTAGAGAAATGTTGTAACAAAAAATGTTTTCAGTCAATATTTTCATTTGAGATGCTAAAAATCCATAAGGATAAAATTTCTTGATTACACCAAAATAGATATGAGGCAACATGTCTTGGATGCCCTTTCTATAGGTTTATTTAAGAAAATTAAAAACAAAACTATCGTTGATTTTCACAGTATTAAGATCTATTTGGAAGCTTGGATTAAAATATATGGATTGAAGAGAAGTATCTTTTTTGACATTCAAATTTGTAATAAAAATGGGGAACACAATGTGTTCCATGTAAGGAAGTTTCAAAAAAAGCCACAAAAGAAGACAATGGATGCTAAATATTTGTTGGACCAATTGGTGACTAATTTTGTAGATGTTTCTCCAAGACTTGCATGTCAGGTAGATATAGAGAATTCATAATATAATGTTTTAAATCTTCCAACATCTTTCACTCAAGAATTTATGAGGCACCACATCAATAGAAAACTAGAAGATATAGAATATGAGCCAATATCTTAGAAAAAATTCAATAACATGTGGAAAACTATTTTTCATGATGTGACCATTACCAAGTCTGATGACTTCATTAAGTAAAAAACATGTATTTTATTGACTCAATAAAAACACTCTAGGTCCTTATCAAAGATCAGGAAGATCGTATCTATCAAGAATTTGTTATGCACTCAAATTAGATACTTTCTACAAGATAAATGTATTACACACATAAACTAATGTCATAACAATACCTCAAAGAATGCCTTAGTGTTAATTATGACAAGGTGGAATGCCAAAAAATATTTTTGCCAAGGATTGTGACAGAAAGCAAAGAAATTACTGACATAATAGTAGAGTTATCAATGGCATGGATTATCACACATGGTCATGGTGTTGGTGGATCTAGACATTTTTTGTTATTGTATGTTCTTAGAGGGTCTAACTTTACTATCACCTCAATTAAAAAGTGTTTGAAGGATATAGAAACAATAATACTAGATACTTATGGATATTTACTATATAAACTTAGATCTTCAAAATATCCATTGTATGATGCACTTTTGTCTAATAACTACTACCCAAAATGTAAAAACTACATAGAATAAGCACAATCAGTTGGTGCCTTCAAGAAACTTCCTTCTAGACTATATCTTCAACTAGACAACTATTATGGGGACAATAAGAATATGTACTTCCTTCCATCCATTACTATAATAAAAAAAGGTCTAACCTTATATAAAAATAAATGTAATTCTATTACATTTAAAAATTCACAAAATGTTTTTTTTATGTATAGGTTTGTGTTGTAATATTTATTTCTCCTTGTCTACAAATGTATTTTCTTCAATGTTGAGATTGGATTTCTCCCTATAGGACGTACCCACGAGGACATCACTAGCACATTTGAAAACCTATCTGAATGTATAAAGAAGAAAGAGGTATGGAGTGTGGTAGAGATGATGGATAGTTATAGGACATGTGAAAATACAATAAACTTCATGCCATATTTAATTTAATAAGTAGTAGATTTCAAATACTATGTTAATAATTACCAGCTGAAAGGACAAAATGAAATAATAGTCTTGACAAAAGGTCAATATTTTATTCTACACATGGAGCAAGGTCAGTCCATTATGCATTGTAAAAACTCTATAAGAGATATAAATTGGCCCCCTCCCCCCCAATTAAATTATGGGGAACAAAATAAAATGGTGAACCAGATGTTCTAAAAGGTTATCTGATGAAAATAATTTTCAAAGACTTGAAAAATAGAGAAAAGTCACAATATTCCATTGTTCTAAAATTATCAGATAGAAGTAGAAAAAGAGTGAAAAATAAATTAAAGATAAGTTGATTAAGTATGTAAATCAAATCAATGAATTTGGTTTGACTAGAAATAGTAAGTGGAAGGATCTAGCATATTACTTCCAAAATATCCATGACATAATTGAAGAAGACATGTCCCCTTATGAAGTTGAATATACAAAATATTTTTGTCCTATAACTCACCATGACATACCCCTACATAGATATATGCACAAAATGGTTCATGGCAGGGCCCTTAACTTTGGAGTGGCATCTATAGATACATATGTTGGTCTGAGAAGAAAAAGAAAAAAACTATTTGATATAGCTCAAGATGTGAAAAATGGGGATATGATATTTTTTAGACCTGATGATTATATAAGATTGAACTACATAATAAGGGTTACTAGAGCTAAAATCAACATTGAGATACTACAAATAAATGGAGATATAGAATAAAGTGTCAAAATAGCTTGGTTCATCCTAGTTCATGTAGGGGAAAAAGATACAAAAGAAGAAGAAATTTATTCAAGTTATTTGGAAAAGAAACGGAAGCCAAACCTAACTGACACCTATTTACCATCCACTCTTATAGACATTATCATCTACGCTTAGAAACTAAATAAAAATTGGAGAGGTCATACACTTGTTCTCACTATTTTTTTGAAAGGCATTATAATAGACTATCTGAATGCATCTTCACATTAGGCACTTAAAAAATAGCGATAAAATATTGGGGGATATTGATTTATTTCATAAAATTGGTAATTTTCAATGGTGTTTCCTTAATTTTGGAATGAGAAGTACGAATTATGTTTTTCAGAATTTAATACATATTTTTGGCATGTAAAATGTTTTATTGGATTCACTTTGGAGATGCCTTATTATTTTATTTATTTTTGGAGAGTCTGTCAATTGGAACTTTATATTTTATGTATTCTAAATTAGTTATTCACATTTTTGGTCTTAAAATAAATTCTATAGAATTTACATTTTTTATTTTATACTATGGAAATTTAGTCTTATATAATTGTGCATCAATAAACGATGTTCAGCATTTATGAATTAGAATGTGCACTTCACATTTTGAGTATTTAAAAATGGTATTTATATTTTATGTATTTGAAATAGTAATTTCAAATTTTATTAACTATGAAAGGGTCTTTGATTAATGGTCTTCACAATTTACACAACATGATTTACTCATAAGCTTTTATGTATTATAAAATAAACTTTGGCATTCTTGTGTTTGAAAAATGGTATTTGGAGATTACATATTGGAATGTCCCACTTAAATATTTTAATTTTGTAAATTTCACTTTGGTATTTGTGTCCCATGTTTTTTCACTTCATATTTAAAGTTTTGAAAAAAATTATTTAGCTTTTCTACATTCATATTATGTGCTTCGACAATCAGAATTGGGAATTTTGCATTTATGCATCAAGAAATTTTGTTATTTAAAATTTATGTATTAACAAATGGTCTTAGGATTTTCCTTTTTTAAAATTAAACTTCATTCAAGTCTCATAAAATAGTTTTTGGTAACTTGGCATTTCCAAAGCCTATCTACCACAAACTCAAAGTGCAAAAGCTTGAGTGTTTGAGATCGTGCCACATAGAACAATCTTGGTGACTTGGTTGTGTAGAAAGATGAATATTCAAAATAAAATTCTTGAGTAATATGAGCACCTGAGATCATACAATCTGGCACAATATTTATGACTTAGCTGTGTAAAAGGATGAATAGTCAAAACAAAAGTCTTGATCATTGTGAGTGATCAAGATTATGACATGCATCATAATTTAAGTAAATCATATGTGTGGGAGACTATATAATCATCTAGGAGGTGAAAATAGACATAATCACACATGATATTTCCACTTATCACAATCTCAAGGAGTCTCTCATGAAGACCAAAGTCAACATGGGTGAACTATCAAGTTTCTGAGTGATCAACATGTGGTATGTGTGAGATAAAATTTGATGATCACAAGGATATCACCTAAAGATTAAATAAATAATTCATGATCAAATAAAATACTTACACATGTCATCCTAGTCATCTTAGGTTGCCTAATCAAATATCAACATGTGGAATTAGGAGCCTACAAATATTATAATTAGACTAGTTAATCACAACCCAAGATCAAAACTTAACTGTGTTAAATGGCTATTTTCATTGTGTTTGGCCTAATTGATGTATGAATTATCTTTATTTATTGAATAAAATGCATAATATTATTATATATAAATACATGGGCTCTGAACCAATTTGAATGACCATATAAATTTAATTGAAGATATAAGCACCACAGGTCTTCTAATAGTGTTATGTGAGTGTTTTACACAATTATATATGATTTATTTGTAATAAAACTCATTAATTCTTGATAAGTCCAATTAATTATTGATAAAGGCCAATTTATTTCTAATAGTTTTCTAAAATTAAACTACTAATTATTTTTGATCATTTTAAATAATTTAGACTTATTACAAATACATTAGATAGATGTGATTTATTTTTAGTAAGTCCAATTAATTCTTGATAAAGTCCAATTTATTTATGATAGTTTTCAAAAATAGACTACTAATTATTTTTTATCATTGTAAATAATTTGGACTTATTAAAAATACATTATATGTATGTGATTTATTTGTAATAAGTCCAACTAAATCTTGATACACTCTAATTTATTTCGAATAGTTTTCAAAAATTTGATTACTAATTGTTTTTGATTATTTTAAATAATTTGGACTTATTACAAATACATTAGATAGATGTGATTTATTTGTAATAAATCCAACTAATTCTTGAAAAGCATGATTAATTATTGATAAATCCCAATTTATTTTTAATAGTTTTAAAAAATTGGACTACTAATTATTTTTGATCATTTTGAATAATTTGGACTTATTATAAATGCATTAGATAGATCTAATTTACTGTAATAAGTCTAATTAAATCCTGATGTCTAATTTATCTCTAAAAATTTTCAAAAATTTGGACTAGTGATAAGTCTATATTATCTAGCATAGTCCTAAATGATAGATTTGCTTAAATATTTTGATATATATGGAGATCTAATGTTAATTTATTTTGATTTTAAAAATGTTATAATAGATCTAACATAGTGGATAAAAATGGTAGATACTGCACACCATTAGATATTTTATGATGTATACATGTTAGCCAAAATTGGCCACCATGAAAGAGTATCATTCAAATATTTGATGTGTTTAATCTTAACTTTGTTGATATCCATTAGAAAGGTCTTCTATTGGTGATTAATGTTATAAGATGATATTTAGTGTCTTTCTTGACAGCTTACAAAGCCTTCTAGGATGGTTTAGTTGGTAGCAGGGTCAAGTCACTCTATCTTATCATCAAATGGTTATTTAGTGTAGTCTTATTTATGTGTTTATCATTTTTTAAGGTAAGATTGACAAATTTAAGGTTAAGTGTGAAGTCAAGTCAATGAGGAATCATGCTCAAGGAGGCAAGGTGGTGACCCTTCCAAGAAGAACCATGATCTAAAGCTAACTAAATTGATCAAGGAGCAGAACTAATAAGTTCATCACATTCTATTTTAAAGAAATTTGGAGAGATTAAGTTGGTTTTGATAAGATTAAGGTATTTCAATTACTTTAGTCTCATTGTATAATCTAATGTTGAAATGATACTTGATAGGAAAGAGCAAATGTGAAGGTTATATCATGTAATAAGGGTATTTTAAAGTTATCTAATATCAATTAATGACAATGTTTGTAATTGTCTATATATTTTCCCCAAATATCTTGATAGCTACTTTCCAGTGTTGGAATATCCTTATCATTACCCATTCATCATTTTCTAATAGCCAAATTAGGAGTTATTGAAAGAGTTGCAAGGGAAAATAGGTGAATTTTTTTTAACATACTTCTCCACCTCTATACAAGTCAGAGGAAGCCAGATAATCACTTGGTTCACCATCTCCAATAGTTCCAAAGGCTATAAATGTAGAATCTTAGAAAAACATACTTTTGGAGGTCTTTTATAGAGGTTTTATATTAATAGGAAATTTAAAAAATCCTCCAAGGTCTCCCTAGTCTTATAAAACCCAAATCCATGCAAAAAGTGGAGTTATAGAGCCAAAAAAGGCAAAAAACTTCCTCTTTTCTCCATCAACCCCTTTACAAGATAGTGAAGGTCATTTTTAAGTTTTCATTTCATAAATAGAAAGGAGAGTTGGATTTAGTGTTCTTGGGGGTAGATAGGGTCCCTTATGACCTTGAAATTACAGGCATTATATTTAGTATTTAATGGATATGATTTATGAACAATTTTTAATAAGTTAAGCAACCCAACACCTTCTAAAAACCCCACAGGTAGGGTTTTTCTTGTCTCACTAGGTTTTCAAGGTTAATGGATGAAAATGGTTAGTTTTTTGAGATACTAAATGGTTTTAATATCACTCTCACATCACTTTCCATCATTAGTGTCAAGCGTTAAGAGAAAAAGGTACATGAAATGGCCTAGAAGTGGTAATTTTGGGTTTATTTGTAAGAATTTGGTTGTGTGAAAGCATCCCAACCAATTTGAGAAATTTTTTATCCTGGTAAGAGCTTATATGGACTTATAAAATCCATTTCATGGATTTTAAAGTGATATACATATTTCCAATGCCCTCAAGATAGGCCAAGATGAAGACTACCTACATGTTTTACATAAGAAAACCCCTTGGGCTTAGTTTTTGTTTAGAAAATGCATCTCAAAGTTAATGAAGGAATAAATAGTTATTATAATGTGATATAATAATGTATATTTGCACTTAAAATTTCATTCAAAACTCAATAATTCTCAAACACACACCTATACTTTCTTGAGAGATGTTATGTTTAATGTTTTGGGGTGTGACAATGAGATTACAAGTGAATAAAGGAATATTTTGATCTTTAATATCATGATATGATAAAGATAAGAATAAATATTGGCTCATGTATATCACCATTTAAATCATCATACCTCCTTGTAGCTTTATTAGGACAAGTTCATGAAGGAATGTATAGATTCATCCAAATCAATTGGTTATATCAATACCATTTCTATTGTAGACACCTAAATTTGGCCACTAATAACCTCTGACTAGGCTTTTGACCAATTTCCACATATAGTGCATAATTTGGCCTAAAAACACTAAAATGCATTAAATGAGTTGAAATTGATATATTTAAGTGATGATTCTAGCTAGGGTATCCCTTAATGGGGTAATGCAATTTATGGGCCAACTAACTTTGATCAAAACATTCTGAGTCAAAATGCCAATTTTGCACCTATGTACTCTGGATTGCTCTTTCCTATCAAATATCTTACACAAGACATGTGCCTTTGTTATTTGATGTTTATAATATCCTAAATGGGATAATAGATCCAATGCATTTGACATCACCTTCCAATTTCAATCCAATCAAATTTTGGACCAATAATAAGGCATTCTAATCAATTTGAGTAATTTGTGCATAAAGTGCTTAAACATGCTTAAGAACTAATTAATACAAATCAAGGCTTAATTAATAATTCCATAGAAACTTGTTGAAAATTTGTTTTTATAAATGAATATTGAATATCTGCATCATTAGGTGACCTCATTTCTTGGAAAGACATCCCTAGACGATAAATGCCATAAATATCAGGATTCATGCCTTCCATGCCTCATCAAATCCCTCCATGCCTCTTAATTTCTCCTCTATCCAAAATATTAATGAACATATTTATCAATTTTAATTGCAAATTTGAATTAATCCTCAACCAACATCTTAATCCTAAGATGGATGGTTCTAGTTGATTCTAATCAATCTCAAAAATCTAGAAATAGAGAGGCCATGAACAACATTTTAAAGCTTAATTTATGCAAAGTTATAATGCAGGATTGGTTCTAAAAGCTTAATGCAAACTAGTGTTACCATGCCAAATTGATTCCAAGCCAAGCTAAGCCAAATCCAAAGGTGCCAAGAAGATATGGAGGTAGCCAAGCTTCCATTGAAGATGACTTCATGATCAAAAACTAAGAAAGCCAATCTAAGAATACTTTTGGAGCATCAAGGAAGGTAAGGTATGTGTATTTTATTGCATTTTAGTTATGCTTTGTAAATTTGTCTTTCTTCACTAAGCTCACCCTAGTAACTAGGCATGAAGATGTTAGTTTAGTGTGTTTTTTATTTGGTTTCATTCACTAACACAATACTAATCTCTTCTTCTTAGTCAAATTCCTAGTTCACATAATGACACACCTAGTGGGACCTTCCTAGCTTCACAAGAATGGTCAAAAATTCTTTTAAGAAACTTACTAATCTTTTCCTTGCAAAATCTTGGAGTAAAGATCCAAAACAAGTGAAAATTTTAAGTAAAAAACATTTTTCTAAAAGTCACAAGTTTGTTCTAACTTAGTCACAATATTTTCCTACAAGTAGCAAGATTATTATTTAGACTAGCGGTATTTTGCTTAGCCATTTTTGTTTTTAGACTAACTTTGTGTCTTCATGTAGGGTCAATAATAATGCTACTAACCCAATCATGGGATTGTTCTACAACTCATGGGGTTTCCAAACCAAGTCATGGTATTGTATAATTATTATTAGGTTAAATGATAATACTACTAATTTTAAAGTGGTAGGATTGTCCTGCAAGTAGCGATATTGTCACTATGAGTCACAGTATTGTAGTGTGCAAAATAGGCCATTTTTAGAGCTTTATTTGGGGTCATCCAAACCCCATTTTTGACAATTTTTTTTTAAACCATTTTTTTTCTTGAATTTTCATAATATGTTATTATTTTATCCTGAAGTTGTATAATTTTTTCACAAAACCTTATTTTATCCCAAGTAATGGGATTGTTGTTTGCAATACCACAACTTACTAAGCATCGAGATTGTCATGCTATTAGCGATATTGTGAAATTGAGTCATGATATTTTGACTAAACCACTTGTGATTAAGTTATAATACTAAAACTCTTAAATTTATGGGATTATCTTAAAAGTGGTGGGATTGCTCTGTATAGTAGTAGGATTGTACTGTGTAAAAAACTTGAGAGCTCTTTTTTTCAAGTTCATTGTTTCAAATCCAAAGTAGCTTCAAGGCTAAAGGACATACTAATGTTTTTGTTGTAGGACCAAGCTTAAAATTTGCTAAAAACATGTTTATATTACCTTGTGCATTCTTTAAAATGGATTAGGAACCTTGTTTTGGTGTTTAACAAAAAAATTAGATGTTTATGTTGAATGTTTTCAAAGTTTGCAATTAAAACGAAGGGGTCAAAAGAATACCATCACACCTTTCCATTTGGGCTTAAAAATTAACTCACCTTTCCAATATTTTTGTATTCACTTAGTTGTTTAAATTAGATTTTGTTTGGAAAAAAGAGGGGTGTTGCATATATGCTCTTCTATTTGTCCCCTTTATGGAACCCTTAGAATTAAAAGCACCATTCCTATTACAAATTGCCTAGTCCAAGGCATAGAAATAACATCATCTAAATCACTCCCCAAAAACCCATCAAAGTTTGGGTGACCTTGAAAATGACCCTAAAGTCTTTCTATTTTATGCTTTCTTTATTTTATGCAAACTTAGCTTGCGAGGGGGACATCATCACCTCTCACAAGTTCTTTAGGGAAGCTTTGACCTAGGGTATCACCTCCTAAAATTAACTTCATTTGGCTCCATATTGGAGTTGCACATGGGACATATCTACATTTGGACATCACATTACATTGAGAAAACAATAGGATGTAGTGGTTGTAAAAAGGACTAGACCTTTTTATAACTAACTAATATCATGGTCATCTAATTTCCATGCTTATCTTTTGCATTGTTTGACATGAAATTCATTGTGTAATTAATTCCCCTAGAAACATTTGAAAGCTTGATATTTTAGTCAACCCACATTTTCATACCCTTGCTAGGATTTGGATGATTACAATTAGTGTATTTTTGGGTCATTTTCTCATTTAGTATGTTTTGAGACTAAAACTTGTTTGTTTGTTTATAAATCCATGTCAAAACCAATTTGTCTATACATCACTCTTTTGTCTAAAGAGGTGTTATGCTAGTCATTTTACACCACATTTGTTCCTTTAAATTTTTTATAAACGTGTTTATGTGTATGTCAATTGAGTTGCGGAGGGTAGTGTTATGCTACCCAAATAATGTCAAAACATTTTGAGCCTTTTGAATCTTTGAAACATAACATTGAACACATTATTCAAGTATGATTACACCATTAGGCTACTCAATTTGTTTCAAGACTTGTTTACCATTGTATCAAAACTATTTTTCAAACCATATCATGTATAACATTTAGACCTTTGTCATGTGCCATCATGTTGTCTGATCTTGTCTAGCTTGTTTGGTCAAATCCTAGTTTTCACCATTGAGTTTTTAATTAGCCTTGTCAAGTTTGGATTCAAACGTTGATTGATTTATATTTGAACCTTAATTTATGGGGTTGATACATAGATCTTTCTATTTTAATTTACATAACTTTGGTTAATCAATTACCCAAATTTGAAAACTATTGATGGTTTGTTTATTCAGTACCAATCATTATCATTGTTTGTGCCTTTATTTAGGAAAACATAGTCTTTATTCAAAGATACTTTTTACTTACGCTTTATTCCAATTGATCATGTTTATGTTTGATTTTGTGTGCCAGGTCTATGTCAAAGTTGTTTCTAAACTTGTTAGATTAAATCAAATCACATCATGCCTTTGTTTTATGTCTAGCTTTTGATGCCATTTGGTCAAAATTCTTAGTGTATGCCTATTTGTTTGAGCCTAGATTTTGACTCAACATTTGGATAAAATACATAGCAACTCAACTTTTCCCTTTCCTAGTTTAGACCTTGTTTGGAACACTTTGACCTAGACCTTTGACATGCCAATTTTTATTTAGATGCTTGACCTTTTATGTGTATGATATTTGACATTAGACATTTCATGTCAAGCTATTTTATGCCAAGTCTTAGCACAAATCATTTTGGAGATACAACTCCACTTATAGACCACATTGGAGATACAACTCCACCTTTTGACCAAGTTAGACCAAGCTTGAACCATTTGTCTTTTAGACATAGTTTTTTAGAGTTTATAAAACTCTAAGCCTTTTTATTTTGGAGATTTCATCATTTACAGAGATATGCCTGACTACACTTATGGTGGAGTCACATAAAATCTAACTTATGATAGAATGGTCACAAAAAATTCCACTAGGAACCCCTATAGAGAAAGATTTTCTAAGAAGTTTTATTATTCTCCCTATAATACTGCATATGGGGAACATAGTCAAAATCCACAAAATCCAAATCAAAACCTTGATTGGCATGAAGAGGCTTGTGAGGAGGAGTTTGAAGACCCAACTATAGATAATATTATTTGGGATATAGATCCATACCCTCTTTACAATAATTAGTACATGGAACACAATCGAGAACCAACTTATGAGCTAGCTCACAACTGGGATGATATGGTTTATGAAGAAGACTTGGATGCTTTAGCTTATGTGAGAAACCAGGTTCCATAATGCCCCTTCATCATTCTAAGACCTAGTCCTCTAACTTATGTGAGCAATCAGGTTCCATAACACCCCTTCATCATTCTAGGACCTAGTCTTTTGGCTTCTGCAAACAATCATGCTCTGTGCCACCTTGTCATTACCATTTCAAGACTTCATCTTTTGGATCATGCAAGAAATCATGCTCCCTAATGCCCTACCTTTATCTAACCACAATCCATTCCTCATCTAGTGCTAATCCTATTCAAACCTCAATTGATCCAATCCTTCAAAGAGCAAGCTATGTTTAGAATTGGTATTTTCTAACTGATTGAAAACCAAGACCAAGATAACCAACCAATATTAAATGTTTCTATTGACTCAACCATTTATTATGAGTCAAATATGAAGAATTACCTATTGATCCTATACCAATTGTCGATGAGTCTCACTTTGATGATCCAGTCTTTGCTGAGTCACTTCTTAATGATTATAAGAACCTTTGGTCAAATCATTAACTTAACCATGTGCCTATTATTTAAGAGCCTCCTATTGATAATCTAGTCTCTAAGGAGTTGTCTCTTGACCTTTTTCCCATCCTAGAGGAGTCCCACTTTGACAAACTAGTTTTTGTGGAGCCCATTATGCCATCATAAGCTATTACTTATCCAATACCAAACATTTAATAAGACAACATTATAATAGAGTACCCATTAGATAAATAATTAGAGTTAGAGTTAGGGTCTATTCTTGAACCAACATCAGATTTAGCATTAGAATCAGAATCAACATTAGTCTCGACCTTGGATTTTGAGTCCCTTGAGTTAGAATTAGATTCAAAAGAGGAATATGTTCAAGAATGTTACAACATTGGTTACACATGCCTTACAAATCAATTTGAATACATTTGTGATCCCTTTATGGTTTTTGAGGATGACTACTTTAGCTTCAACATGAGTTCTCCTAGTATGTTCTACAAGGATTGTGATTCCAACACCCATTCCATTACTATTCAATATACCATTACCATCAACTAAGATATCCATATTATTGACTTCCTATCTCCCATAAGTGTTGATTGAGATAAAAAAAATCACACTTTTTTAAACTTTATCCACGGAGACATATCATTTGAAGAAGAGAAAGGAGGCCAAGACCACATTCATATAGCAAAAGAACACTCTCCCAGTGAAACTTTTTCAAAGGCACTAGTGGACAATCAAAGTCAGAACTCAACATCTTCTAGTGAAACTTTTTTGGAAGCACTAAAAGATAATCAAAGTTAAAAGTCAACATTACTTAGTGAAACCTTCTCATAGCTTCTAAGATAAAATAAAGAAAACCTCATTGGTAAAAACCTTGTCGAGGCACTAATAGTTGAGCACAAAAATTCTTCATTACTTGATGAAGAAAAAATCAAAGATCAAATCAAAATAGCTTCTTATCTATAGCCTAATTAGATGGTAACTACTCTCAAGATCAAATAATAGAAAAAACTAGTGGTCCTATCAAGAGAACAAGTCTTTGGCCCCATCACAACTGATGTTATGTTGAATCTAGTATCAACAACATTACATGTGACTGAAAGTCTTGATCTTCATTTGTTTCCCAATGATTCCACATTTTATTATCATATACCATTCTATTTCACAATTTAACCTACCATCCATGGCTACACATTCCTTTATAGAGGTTACAAAGATACCTTGTCTCAACACTTGATGAAATAAAAATCAATGACCAATGAAGATCATAAAAACATTCTTGACAACTAAATATATAGCCAATTCTTGATAGAGAAACTATTCAGACAAGGTGTAGGTTAGTAATTAACATGATCAAGTATTCTCTTTGTATCATTTGTTGATTAGGATGTGCATCTCCATCTCAATAGGAAAAATAGAATCATATGCCATTTACAACACCTAGGCCAAAAACAAGTACCATACCATTTCACATTGCCACGTCATTACCATTGTTACATATCCTTTTGTCATTGTCGCATATTCCAACCATTTACCCCATCACTTGGAGGAAACCCTCTTTCCATGTTATATAATCTATAAAAAACCATAATTATCCTAATTAAGATCATACCATCCTATCATTCCATTCTTATCTAGACCAAAGCCTATTTTTAGTCATCTTACCCAATCTTATTTTGATCTTGGTTCTTTTGGTTTTTTCTTGCACTTTTTGTGAGTGGATTTTGATCAGGTTTTAATAATAAATACAATCCATGTTTATAATGATAGTCTATGAAAGTAGTGTGACAGTTGATCTGGTAAGATATATTTCATCCTATATCTAAGTTTGTTTATGTGAGCTTAATTATAACTTCCTATGGGTAAATTAGTGTTTCACTAGTCTTACGACTAATTATAAATACCTATGGAAAATTTAGAATCATTAACTTATGTTATTTTATCCTAGTTATAACCATGTATTGGTAAAATAGGGGAAACATTTTTTTATCATTAATCTTTACATCACCTTGCCATTACTATTTACATTTGACTAGCCATTTGCTAGTTTTGAGAACTTGTTAGGACCTAGTTGGTTTTTCCTCACCTTTTGTGTGGATAGAATTACTATGCTTGAGGTCATTTTATGACTAAGTAGGTCATGCTCAATTCATGTTGAGGTCACCTTAGTTCCCCTTTCTATACGCTCTCATCATTTTGTGAGCAGGTATCTTGTCATTCTCTAATGAGTTAAGATACCTCAAAAAGCCAAAAACATTCATAACATTTCAAAAATCCAAAAACATTTGTCCTGTCTAAGCCTAGTTAGTTATCCTTAATCTAACTTACTAGGGAATGGTCCTTATTAGGATGCTTTCTTTTGATTTTGTTTTTATGATTTCTATTTGTTTGTCATTTATTTATTTGTTTGTTCACTTTCCTGTTTGTTTTATTTTTGCACTATTTCCTTAACTTATTCTATATGTATGCATTGGGTGATTCCTTTCACACATTATTTGTGATTATATCTATCTTCATATGTTAAAATTTTCATCATGGTTTTTATCATTGGTGCATTATTTTCACTTGAATATTGGATATCACGAGTCAGTCCTTATGAATATTTTAGCCAAATCTTCATGGTGTTCTATCATGAGCCTACCATCACATGCTATAAAAAAATCATCTTCAAGAAGGTTTATAATCAATGGATCCACAAAATTTTCTCCTTGGAACCTTGTAAAATACTTCCATCCCACCCTTGATCAAATTAACCCATTGTCCATTCTAGTTGTGTCATTGTTAATCAGGATGAGCATATCCTCATTGGCAAGTATAACTAAATATTTTATATTAATGAATATTATTATTCTATTCATCTCTTTCATCATTTTTTTCCCACTCATATTTAATATATATTATAGGTTATATCCTTGTGTTATGCTTGCTAATCAGCCCTAGTTTGGGCACAATCATCTTTAGCCAATTTAGGTACTCATAATGATTATAACCACCTATGGGTAAATCATTATTTTGACTTTTATTCCTAATTATAACTACCTTTTGGAAAATCAAAATCACTTTTAAATAAATTCATGCAAGCATTTTATCATTTGGATTAATCTCAACCATGGGTTAATTCCACCTTTCTTCTTGCTTCTTTTCGAGGGATCATTCATCAACAAATGTGAAGGCCACTCCCTCTAGGGGGCATCATCATAGGCTTCCCAAAATAATTTAGAGATTTGTTATTTAATCATAATCTTCTTGTTGAAATACATGCCATCTCTCATTGTTTTATAATACATTTCTTTTCTTATGGTTTACAACATCTTCCCAAATTGGGGCAAACTATGGACACCTAAATCTAGCCACCAATAACCTCCAACTAGGCTTTTGACCAATTTACACCTAAAGTGCACAATTTGGCCTAAAAAACTAAAATGCATTAAATGATTTGAATTTTATATATTCAAGTGTTGATTCTAGATAGATATCCCTAAATGGGGAAATTCAATTTATGGTCTAGATAACTTTGATTAGATCATTCTGAGTCAAAATGCCAATTTTGCACCTAGGTGCTCTATATTGATCTTTTCTATCAAATCTCTTGCACAAGATGAATGCCTTTGTTATTTTTTGTTGATAATATCCTAAATATTATAATGGATCCAATGCATCTGATATCTCCTTCTAATTCCAATCCAGTCAAATTTTGGACCAATAACAAAGCATTCTGATCAATTTGAGTAATTTATGCACAAAGTGCTTAAACATGCTTCAGAGATAATTAATCCAAATCAAGGCCTAATTAATAATTCTATGGAAAATTCTTGAAAACTTGTTTTTAGAAATGAATATTGAATATTTACATCATCAAGTAATCTTATTTCTTAGGAAGACATCCCTAGGCCATAAATGCCACAAATATCAGGATTCATGCCTCCCATGCCTCATCAAAGCCCTCCATGCCTCTTAATTACTCCTCTATCTAAAATATTGATGAACCTATTTATAAATTTTAATTTAAAAATTGAATTAATCCTCAACCACACATCTTCATCTCAAGATGGATGGTTCTGGTTGATTTTGATCATTCTCAAAAATTTATAAATAGAGAGGCCATGAACATCATTTCTAAGTTTAATTTGCACAAAGTTATAATGTAGGATTGTTTCTAAAATCTTTATAAAAACTAGTGTTACCATGCCAAATTTATTCCAAGCCAAGACAAGCTAAATACAAAGGTGCCAAGAAGAGATGGAGGTAGCCAAGCTTCCATTGATGAGAACTTCATGAGCACAAACCAAGCAAGCCAATTGAAGAATAATTTTGGAGCATCAAGTAAGGTAAGGTATGTGTATTTTATTGCATTTTAGTTGTGATTTGTTCATTTTTATTTCTTCACTAAGATAAACCTAGTAAATAGGCATGAATATTTTAGTTTAGTGTGTTTTTGATTTGGTTTCATTCACTAACACAACACTAATCTCCTCTTCTTAGTCAAATTCCTAGTTCACATCTATCACATTTTGGTTTTCAAGGTTACAAGAGACTTCCATGATTAAAAAAATCATGTGTAAACATGGATGTTTATATATTTAACTTTTAATAAATTTTCATGTATTTTTCAAATGCCAATTAGGCCTTCATGGTGAACTAAGAAACTAAATATGTGCATTTGGACTGAGGGGATATTGGATGGAAAATATAGAGGTTTCATGCATAAGGGTCACCCAATACAAGCCCAAAAGGGTCCAATAGGTTGGAATATATAGTATTAATGAGCCTAAATACATGATGTGATACAATTTAATGTATTTAAATAGGTTGAGTGATAAGAACATAGCAATATGGTGATCCAATAGTGACTAAGAAAAACACCTCCAAGGATGAGAAAATATACATGTTTTGCTTGGAACATCGGGGTCTGAAGAGCATATAAAGAATGAAGAGAATATTTAAACATATTGAGGTATTTTAAATTTTTTTAAAAGTCTAAAATTTTCCACCAATGGCTCAAAGTAAAAGGAAATGTATACCTATAGTTCTACAGACCTATAGGTCCACATCTTCAAGTAAGTGAGCAAACCTTGTATGGTTTATGATGTTTAAAGAAAAAATAGAGAATTAGATACATAAATGAGATGATAATAATGTATATAGAATATGTAATAAGGAGTATAATTTATAAAATTAAAATTAAAAAAAAAAATTTTGAACCTCAACAAGTGTCAAACCCCAAAAATCACCTTTAAGCTTGCTAAAGAGCTCCTTCTAAGAGCCTATTTTCAAGAATGCGAAAAGAGTATGAAATATGTGTATTAAAATTTCAGTTTGGATGGAAAAAAAGGTTTATGTAGATATTATATATAGTTTATTATGTTTAACACGTTTATAATATGAAAAGAAAGATAAAATACAGCTATAGCCCACTACACAATCCTCTCTCATACACAAAATTCTTCTTTTTTGTTTAGTATAAGCTCGTTGGCATTGATTATCCAAAACCAACAATTTGAGGGGTTGAAATAAGTTGGGTAAAACCCCAAATAGGTTTTATTTTTACTTTAATTTATTTAAAACTCTCCCAATCCAATTTTATCTACTCTCGACCTCCTTAGGCCTTTGTAAAACCAACTAGGGATAAAAAGCTTATTTTTGTCATAACTTAGAGTCTAACCCTTAGAATGACTTAATACTTTGAAAATTGACCTTAATTAATATACCCTTCATTATTTTTGTGTTTTTGGATCTATAATGTATGATATTTTATGGTCTCCAGTATTATAGGTTTGTATTAGGTCTAATTGGGAAAGATGGGGGTTGAGAAAGTGGGTCTGCCTTACAAGTTGGATCATGAAATTTAGGGTAAATATGGAAGGGATAAAGGGTACTAAAATATAATTTAATTGTACATATAATTTTGATCTCTCAAACCAATGATCTTTTTGTCTAAACAGGGTTATAAGGAATACACCTTGAAAGGAGAAAAATGTGAGAATTATGAAGAAAATTATAAAATGAAGGTGGAAATATGGTTATATATGGGCCTTAAAATATGTACAATTCAAGTCAAGTAGCTATTTTCTAGAAATATGACTTGTCACTTTGTAATAACTCCTAATGGGTAGTTTCAAGGAAGATGGATGAGTTACCAAGGCAATGAAGTAGCTCGTATACCATCTTAATAGGACTATCATCATACCAAGTGCACACATGTGGAAGAGGGAGTTTATGATTATTTCTTGACATGACTTCTTATTTGTAATTTTATCCCTCATGAAGTGACACTTGTCATGGGATTCTCCAACACCTTTCCTCTCTCTCCTTAGTATCTTCTATATATATGCCTTATTTTTGCATTTTAATGCATCCTCTACTTGAGTATGGTGAAGCCCTACTCCTTTTGTAAGCCATTTAAGAAATAAACAATCTAGTTTTACCTTATCTTATGACTATATTTTAGTGTTTATGTATAAATGATTGATCTTATCTAGTGTTAATTTAGTTCTCCTTGACATGTCTCATTATCTCACCTATATGCAGTTTCAACTCACTCTTGTAGGTCATATGAAGTGTTTAAGTATTATTGTAAAGTTTAAGTGAGGAAATCTTCCATTAATGTCTTTTAAACCTCTTGAATATCAGCCCTCCTTACCTAATCATCATCTACCACCTTCATATTTAAATGTTGATGTAAGATGAGTAGATTATGATTAATGTATGAATAGCAGCTTCATGCTCATTATGTACCTACAAATGTGTGGTAGTGGTCAAAAAATTTGGTGCATCACCTCCCTAGTTTAGTTTGATTCTAGTTCTCTCTCTCTTTTCCCTTACAAGTAATAGGCTTAGTTTTTCATTCTTAAGTGATGTATTAAGGGAGATATCCATATCTAGAGGGTATCTTTAGTTATAGGGTCACCCATAACCTTTTAATATTTCCCATGCTATCACTTAAGTGAGGAGGATTGAAGAACCTCCTCAATGGTGTAAACTTTGATGATAATAGTTCTAGCACACTTGGTGGGACAAGAGAATTCATCCATTGAAGATTTATTGGTGTTGTTCTTCAATGCACTAGAATTTGGAGGCATTAACATAAGTACCAATGGTTACTCTAAGTACATTTAGCTAGTTTTAGTAGCCCAAGTATTCTTTTAAGTAAGTACTCTTTCTATTTTTCTTTTATCATGAGTTTTCACGGTTGAGTTTGGAGTGGATTTATATTTTACTCAAATTGATGAGCCATGTCAAGCCTATGTTGATATTTATTAATAGCATAATGATTCATATTAACTCCATGTTGAGCCATACCATCCTTTCTATTAAGAGTATTACCCTTCCTCTTTTCCTCAACAATCTAACTAAGCTTTTCTACCTTCACATCAGTCTAACCAAGCTTACCATCAATCCTATATGCCACTTCCCACCCTAATTCAACCTCATTGGTATCATATTCATTCCTTTAATTAGCCTTGTCAAAACCATGCTACCCATAGTCTACATATTTATATTTCTATTCATTTTATCTCAAGCTTCAAAGGTGATATTTTACGCTATAAAAGGCATATCATAGAGCTTGATAAACAAAATTATTTTGGTCTAAATGTCCCTATTCATTGTTAAGGTGTGGAGCCTAAAAGCTTCACCAAAGGAGCGCATTACCAAAGTTGCAGGTTTACACAGTCACCGACGTTGGTCAGGGCAATCGACGTCGATCAGCCGTGGTTCAAGAGATGCCGGCATTGACAGGAGATTGGTCGATGTCGGTCATAGGCAAGCAAGCAGGAACTAGCATCGGTTACCTGTGCATCTAGATAGCTATTTCCGAGGATAGAACCGAGTGTTTGCATGATGAGTTTAAGTTGTAGTCTTAAGTCTGCGTCTCTATTATTAGTAAGACTATTTTAAGAGCCCTTGTTCAAGAGGCTTAACTGTTGGTTGTAAATGCATGCTCAAGTCTCCTAATTCTATATGTAGAATTAGATCTTCTTAGCTTATTATAGTTCATTGTATGTGAATGTTGAAAGAACAGTACAGAATTGTATAGGTGAATCAATCCAGGTTGTTGGAGTTGATTATACTTGAGAGAGAGAGCTCTTGAGGGATAGAGATCTAGAGAGAGATCTGTGCATCTGAGAGAGGTGTGGAAGAAAGAAGTTTCTTCAATTGTATTCCTTCTGTAAAGAGTTTAATACAAGTTTTTAGGGTGGTTTCTTGTATCTCTTGTTCTTGATATTTATCATTCTAGTTACTTATCTATCTAATTTATTTCCATAGTTTATTGCTTTCATAAGTGTAATCATATTGTTGGTAGATCCCCAATAAGTGGTATCAGAGCCTTGGTTGTAGGTTTTAGAGCTTGATATTCACAAGTGGTATCAGAGCTCAGGTTCACTAATAGGTGGTTCAGATCTGTGTAGTGTGTATTGATTACAGGGTACTCACAGGGGTTTCTGCAGGGATTTGAGTGGGAGAAATAATGGCAGAAGAAAGTAAACTAAGAATGGAGAAGTTTAATGGCAAAAATTATCAACATTAGAGAATATAGATAGAGGACTATTTGTATCAGAAAGATCTATACTTACCGTTAGGTGGGATTGCAAAGAAGCCCACAGACATGGATGATGAAGAATGGGAAGTTCTTGATATAAAGGCTCTAGGGTCTATAAGACTGAGTCTAGCATCTACAATGATATCTAATTTGTCACAGGCAAAAACAATGGTAGAGTTGATGACTACTTTAGCAAATTTTTATGAAAAACCCTTAGCTTCTAATAAGGTATATCTTATGAAGTAGTTATTTAATTTGCATATGCAGGAAGGTAGATATGTATCTAATCACCTGAATGATTTCCATGGAATTGTAAATCAATTAAGTTCAGTCAATATTATGTTTGATGATGAAATTAAAGCTATTTTAATATGATTTTCTTTGCTTGAAAGCTGGCATAGCTTAGTAATGGTAGTTAGTAATATTGCATCTGCATCAAATATTTTAAAAGTAGAAGATGTTGTTAGTGTTATCTTGAATGAAGAAATTCACAGGAAAAGCACAAAGGAGACATCTGGGAATGCTTTAAGTTTTGAGAGCAGGGGAAGGCAAAAAGAGAAGAGAAAGAAAGGAAGATTAAGATCTAAGTCTAAGGGGAGAGGTAGATCCAAATCTAGAAATGGCAAGAAGCCATAATGCTGGAATTGTGAAAAGATGGGGCACATAAGCAGAGATTGCTGGTCAAAGCCTAAGGAGGACAATCAGCATGACTGAAAGGAAGAAGTAAAGGTTTCAGGTATTACACAAGATACTTTAATATTCTCTTTGCATAATAATATAGAATATTGGGTGTTAGATTCTGGTGCATCTTTTCATGCTACCCCTAATAGAGAATATTTTAGTGACTATATCCATGGAGATTTTGGAATAGTGTATCTAAGGGATGATGAGCCTTGTAAAATTATTGGCAAAGGTAAAGTGTAGCTGAAAATGCAGAATGGCAACACATGGGTGTTGAGAGATGTTATGCATGTTCCTAGCTTGAAGAGGAATTTGATTTCTGTAGGAAAATTAGGGGATGAGGGTTGTACAGTAACTCTCCCAGTAGAATCTTGGAAGGTGACCAAGGGTGCACTTGTTATGGCCAGAGGTAAGAGAGTAGGTACTCTCTATATATGTAATTGTGTTACTAAAAATTCTCCTTCTGTATTATCTACTTTAGATGTGGATGCAAAATTGTGGCACTCAAGGCTTGGCCACATGAGTGAGAAGGGAATGTCAATTCTTAAGTCTAAAGGTAAGCTTTCAAATTTGAAAAGCATAGATCTAGATTTTTTTGAGAACTGTGTGTTTGGAAAATAGAAAAGAGTGAGTTTTCTCAAGACTGGGTCAATAAAGAAGAAGCATAAGTTACAACTTGTTCACACAGACATGTGGGGACCGGCTCAGGTAGCTTCTATTGGAGGATCACAGTACTATGTTTCATTCATAGATGATGCTACAAGAAAGGTATGGATGTATTATATTAAGAAGAAATCTGATGTATTTGAGACTTTTAAGATTTGGAAAGCTATGGTTGAGAATGAAATAGGCAGAAGATTGAAGCGCCTGAGATCTGACAATGGTGGTGAGTTCTACAGATATAAGTTTAAATGGTATTATTATATGCATGGAATCCATAGGCAAAGGATGGTTCCAAGGACACCTCAACAGAATGGTATTGCTAAAAGGATGAACAGAATAATTATGGAGTGTGCAAGATGTATGAGATTGCATGCTAGCTTGCCCTTAGAGTTTTGGGCAGAAGCTGTTGACACTGTAGTGTACCTGATTAACAGAGGACCCTCTACAGCTCTGGATGGTGGAATTCCAGAAGAGGCATGGATAGGTAAAAAGGTAGATCTTTCATTTCTCAAAGTTTTTGGTTGTGAAGCCTTTGTGCACATTGATAAGGAAAATAGAAAGAAGCTGGATGCTAAGTCTATGAGGTGCACATTTATTGGCTATGGCTCAGATGATTTTGGTTTCAGATTTTAGAATCTAGGAACTAACAAGATAATTAGGAGCCATGATGTTGTTTTCAATGAAAAAGTGATGTATAGTGATCAGCTGAAGAAGCTAAATCAATATGGGTAGAGCAATGGTGAATTGGATGAGGTGACAATCCAATATGAGCTCATGGGAAAAAGAAATAATCACTTGCAAGAAAACACAAAGACCGACGTCGGCAAGGCAGGAACCGACGTCGGCAGAACAAAAATCAATGTTGATCATACAGAGACCGACGTCGACAAAACAAGTACCGACGTTGGCCAGGCAGAATCGGCATCAGCCAGTAGCAGGCCTGGAAGTGACCGAGGTCGGTCACTGTCAGAGATTTTGGGTGGACAGCGTGTTGTGAATGAGTCTCAGACACCCATCAGGAGGTCAGAAAGGGTAAGTAAGCCTCCAATTAGATATTCTCCTTTGTTATTCTATTTATTGCTAACTGATGGTGGAGAACCAGAGAGTTTTGAAGAAGCATTATAGGTGGATTCCAAGAGTCAGTGGAAGTGTGGCATGGTTGAGGAAATGGATTCCTTGAGAGAGAACCAAACATGGGATTTGGTTGAGTTACCAGTTGGTAAGAGGACACTGAAGAATAGATGGACCTATAGGTTGAAGGAAGGTGAGAATGGATAGATGAGATATAAGGCTAGATTGGTAGTGAAAGGATTTGCACAAAAGCCAGGTATTGATTTTGGTGAGACTTTTTCTCCTATTGTTAAAATGACTTCTATATGGATTGTACTATCTTTAGTTGCTATTGAGGATTTACATCTTGAGCAACTTGATGTTAAGACAGTGTTTCTTCATGGAGATTTGGATGAGGAAATATGCATGGAATAGCCGGAAGGATTTGAGGTCAAAGGTAAGGAGAAGTTAGTGTGTAGTTTGAAAAAAAGCTTGTATGGCCTCAAGCAAGCTCCTAGACAGTGGTATTTGAGATTTGACAGGTTTATGACTGAGCATGGCTACAGTAGGTGTCAATCTGACCATTGTGTGTATTTTAAGAGATTAGATAATGGTAGATATATTATTCTATTTTTATATGTAGATGATATGCTGGTTGAAGGATCACACATGCAGGATATCTCTGAGCTTAAGGTGAAATTAGCTCAAACGTTTGCCATGAAGGATTTGGGAGCATCAAAGAAAATCTTTGGCATGAGCATTAAGAGAGACAGGAAAAATCACAGGTTGATTTTGTCTCAAGAGGATTATGTGAACAAGGTGTTGAAACGGTTCAATATGTAGGATGCAAAACCGATAAGCACACCTTTGGCTGGACATTTTAAGTTGAGTAAAGAACAATGTCCTAATTCACATGATGAGGTAGAGTACATGAGTAGAGTCCATATTCTTCCGTAGTAGGGAGTTTGATGTATGTAACGGTTTGTACTAGACCAGATATTGCCCAAGCAGTGGGAGTTGTAAGTAAGTATATGGCCAATCCAGGGAAGGAACATTGGAAAGCAGTTCAGTGTATTCTTAGATATCTAAGAGGAACCAGCAGTAGGCATTTGTGCTATGAAGGTTCAGATACTTCTCTACATGGTTATGTAGATTTAGATATGGTAGGTGTTTTGGATGGCAGGAGGAGCACCACAGGATATGTTTTCACTGTAGGTGGAACGGTATTTAGATGGATATCAAAGTTGTAGAAAGTTGTTGCCTTGTCAACTACAGAAGTAGAGTATATTACAGTCACAGAGGCTAGCAAAGAGATGATATGGATGACACAGTTCATGGAAGAGCTTGGAAGGGAGCAAGAGAGTTGTAAATTATACAGTGATAGTCAGAGTGCAATTCATTTGGCTAATAATTTAGCCTTTCATTTAAGAACAAAGCACATACAGCTTAGGTACCACTTCATAAGACAGGCATTGGAGGATGGTGAGTTGAAGCTGGAGAAGATCCATACAGATAAGAATCTTGCTAATATGTTAACCAAGCCGATTACAAAGGAGAAGTTGAATCTTCATTCAAATACTGTTGGTCTTCATGATTGAGTTGAAGATGGAGGAGCTAGAAGATGTTGCTGTATAGGTATTGGTGCAGCTGTTTATCTCCAAGTGGGAGATTTTTAAGGTGTGGATCCTAAAAGCTTCACCAAAGGAGTGCATTACCAAAGTTGCAAGTTTACACAATCACCGGCATCGGTTAGGAGTGATTGATGTCGGTCAAGTGCAGTTCAAGAGATGCCAACATCAGTAAGAGATCGGCCAACGTCAGTCACAGGCAAGTAGGTAGGAACTGGCATTGGTTACCTGTGCGTCAAGAGAGCTATTTTCGAGGACAGAACTGAGTGTTTGCATGATGATTTTAAGTTGTAGTCTTAAGTCCACGTCTCTATTATTAGTAAGACTATTTTTAGAGCCCTTGTTCAAGAGGCTTAACTGTTGGTTGTAAATGCATGCTCAAGTCTCATAATTCTATATGTAGAATTAGATCTTCTTAGCTTATTTTAGTTCATTGTATGTGAATGTTGAAAGAATAGTATAGAATTGTATAGGTGAATCAATCCAAGTTGTTGGAGTTGATTGTACTTGAGAGAGAGAGAGCTCTTGAGGGATAGAGATCTAGAGAGAGATCTATGCATCTGAGAGAGGTGTGGAAGAAAGAAGTTTCTTCAATTGTATTCCTTCTGTAAAGAGTTTAATACAAGTTTTCAGGGTGGTTTCTTGTATCTCTTGTTCTTGCTATTTATCATTCTAGTTACTTATCTATCTGATTTAATTCCACGGTTTATTGCTTTCATAAGTGTAATCATATTGTTGGTTGATCCCCAACATTCATATCATTCAAAATATGACTCATTATAGTTGTTTAGGAGTAAGTGGGCACATATTATGAGAGAGAACCAACAAAGACTAACCAATGATATGTTGGATATAGGTGGCCTAATTTAGTGCATAGAGGATAAGTTAGTGGTTCATGAGAGGTAGCAAGTTCAGTAACATCAGCCTCATATGCCTTATCCTAATATAAATCAGCCCTCTTTTACTCCATAATTATTCCTCAAAAGACCAAATCAAATGAGTTTCAAAGTCTCCCAAGTCCATCAATTCCTTAAATTGAAGTTGTCTATGAAGACCAAGTTAAATTAGAATTAAAGTGTTTAATTATTTCTTGGAGGGACAAGAATGAGGCTATCTTAGCATAAAACTCTCTTCCCCTTATCTAAGAGCTCCCAAAAATGTCCTTTAAGATTCCAAGTTGAACTCAAGTGGTTAATTCATGGGATAAACAAAATGGAAAAAAATAGATTGGTACATTGAGGCTAAAGAGGAACCTTTGCCTATTCAAGCACCATCCATCTCTCCTCAATATCCACAAACCTTCCCATCATACAAGTATATCCAATAAGGAATACAAAACAAGATATAAGTCCCAATATTCAATATTTCCTACCCCATCCCTATGCCAAGTCATGAACCTATTCAAGCCCCACCCATCCCTCGTTAAGAACTTCAAACCTTTCCATTGTGGAAGTCAATTCAAGAAAGCATCCAAATGAAGAAGGAAGTAATTTTTGAGAATTTTTAATACCAAATCATATGAAGTTTTTAGGTATTATTGGTTAATGTAAGGAAAATAATGATAATATCATGAATCTTAAAAGTTCAAAGCTTGTTTATGAATTTGAGAAACCATCCTTACATTATAACATTTTATATGGGGGGTCAATGAAGAAGGTAAAGTTGAATATATAAGTGAACCTTAAGAAGGATATTAAGAGGATACTTAAAGTGTATATGATTAAGAGGTCATCATTAGAAAATCTATTGGTTAAGATAGATTTAAATCAGTATTTGAAGATGACGGGAAAGGTGATCTTGATGGAGAATAAGTTAATCAAGTGATAATACACCTTGAAGGAGATGACCCTTCTTAGTGTGAAAAAAGTTCTGATCAAGTTATTTTAGTAGAATAAGTATCTCCTAAAGATTAATTTTAAGTGGATAAAGATTATTTTTATCCCCAATAACATGATTGAATAGGTACATTCTTTAATTCTTTTTCAAATTTTGTTGTGACTACCTCTATATCAGCTTCTATCAAGCTATACGAAGGTCTAAATGAGATATAACTAGGTGAAGTTGAATTGGAGGAATTATTTGAAGTATTGGGATCATGTTACACTAATATATAGGGACCTTATGGTTTGATCCAAATTGAGGAAGATAGCTTTGTCAATAAAACCAACACATAAGAAGAAGGCAAATTTCCAAGTTTGTCATTTCAAGAAACTATTCCACTTGTTGATGATTTATTTGAGATTTTCAAGGTGGGATATCAAGTTCTCAATTTTTTTGTAGAATTTTTTTCACTCTTGGAATACAAGACAAACCTATATTGGACTCAACCTCCCAAAGAGAAAGAAACTTCACTTATTGAAACCAATTCTACAGGTCGGTTGTAAGAAAAATGTCAATTTATTCAATTTGATCAACTAGATTTTGAAGAGGAAATTTTTTGTCATGAGGTAAATATTTATAAATTATATACCACTACAATAACATGTCCTATCATCTACTTATCTCATTTTTAATCCAACAAGGAGGAGCCATTACCTATCATGCTCATTTTAGAACATGAAGATGAACCTACACATGTTTAAGAACAATCCAAGTGTACAACCCTAATTAATCATGCTTAAATAAAAGTGGAGGAGGTGTATAAGGTTTATTTTTAATAATAAGAGGATTTCAAGGCCAACATACAATTTCCTCTATTTCATTCTCTCATGGCTGCCTTCAAACTTGCTAGTCACATGAGTTTGGTGAAAAAGGTAGTTACTTTGCTCTACTAGTTAATGGTTTTATTTAGAGATATTTCATGTTGTTAGAGTAGGTTAGTATAGGTTAGATTATTCTTTTATTTTATTTTATTTATTCTAGGTGATTTTTATTATATTGTTTTATTTTGTTGTGTGTGTGTTTTCTTTGTTTCTTATTATTGTGTGTTGGTGGAGGCATCATCAGTTATCTAAGCTTATTTCAAGGCAATTAAAATTAGGTTCAAGGTCCAATTAGGTTTGAGGTTGAGTTATAGGTGACTCCATATCCAAATGGAGGTATAATATAATTGGTTCATATGTATAGAAATCATGAAATTCTAAGAGGTCGTCAAAGATGTTAGCCAAACTTGGCCACCATGAATGAGTATCATTAAAAACTTTGATGTATTTGATCTTAACTTTGTTGATATATATTATAAATGTATTATATTAGTAATTAATGGTCTAAGATGATAGGTAGTGCGTATTCCTTGGTATCTTACAAATCTTTCTAGGATGGTCTAGTTAGTAGCAAGGTCAAGTCACTTTGTCTTGTCATCAAATGGTCATTCATTGTAGTCTTATTTATGTGTTTAACATTGTTTAAGGTAAGTTTGAAAAATTTAAGGTTAAGTTTGAATTCAAGTTAATGAGGAATCATCATAAAGGAGGAAATTTTGTGACCCTTCTAAGAGGAACCATGGTCTGAAGCTGAATAAATTGATCAAAAAGCAAAACTAGTAAGTTGATCACATTGTCTTTTCAAGCAATTTAGAGAGATTAAGGTAGTTTTGATAAGATTAAGTATCATTATACACTCCAATGTTCATATGATACTTTATAGGAAGAGAAAATGTGAATGTTATAGCATGGAACATGGTTATTTTTAAGTCATATAACATCAAGTATTGACATCATGCTTGTACTTTTCCATACATTTTTCCCAAATGTCTTGATAACTACTTTCTAATGTTGGAATCTTGTTATAACTACCCATTCATCATTTTATAGAATCTAAATGAGGATTTATTGAAATATTTGTATGGAAAAATAAGTTTGAAACATTTTTACATACTCCTCCACCTTCGTACAAGTTAGGGGAAGCTGGATAACCACCTGGTTCACCGTCTTCAATAATTTTAAAGGGAAGAACAGGTAAAATATTAAAAAAACATGATTTCAAAGGTCTTTTGTAGGGGTTTTATATTTATGGGAAATTTAAAAAATCCTTAAATTGACACCTTTTATTATTATACCCAAATCCATGAAAAACATGGACTTATAGAGCCAAACAAGGCAAAAAAATTCTTCTTATCTCCATCAATCCCTTTACAAGCTAGTGAAGGTCATTTTCAAGTGTTCATTTAATGAATATGAAGGAGAGTTGGATAAATTTATATTTTGGGTGTATATGTTACCTTATTACCTTTAAATTATATCCATTATTTTTAATATTTAATGGCTATTCTTTATGAACAATCATTAACAAGTTAAGTAGCTGAAAACCCTCATAAAACCCCACAAGTAGGGTTTTTCTTATCTCATAAAGTTTTAAAGATTAATATATGTAAATGGTTGGTTTATTTGAGATAATAATATGTATTAATATCCATCACATCACTTTACATCTTCATTTTCATGTGTGAAGAGGAAAAGGTATGGAAAATGGCCTTGAAGTGGTAGTTTTCGGCTTATTTTCAAGGAGTTAGTTGTTTAAAAACATAAAAACCAGTTGTGAGTAATTTTTAAGAATTGGAAGAGGTTATATTGCCTTATAAAATAAATTTAATTTATATTCAAGTGATATACATATTTAAAATTCCCTCAATATGGGCCAAGATGAAGACTGCCTACATGTTTTGCATAAGAAAAACCCTTGGGCTTAGTTTTTGCTTTAATAATGCATCTCAAAGTTGATGAAGTAAAAAAATTGTGATTTTAAGGTAATATAATAATTTATATATGAATTTAAAATGGTATTATAAACTAAATAAATATCAAACAAACACATATGCTTGCTTGAGAGATGCTTTGTTCGGTGTTTTGGGGTGTGACAATCAGATTACAAGTGAATAAAAGAATATTTTGATCTTGAATATCATGATATGATAAATATAATAAATATTGGATAATTTATGTCTCCAATCTGATATTTATACCTCCTTGGATCTTCGTTAGTGCCAGTTCATGAAGGAATGTAAATATTCATCCAAATCAGCTAGTTGTATCAATACCAATTCTATCACATTTTGGTTTTCAAGGTTACTAGAGACTTACATGCTTAAAAAAAAGCATGTTTATAAATGGATTTTGAATAATTGACCTTGAATTACCTCTTAAAGGCTTATTAAAATTCCAATAAATCCTTCATGGTGAACCAAGAACATAAATATGCACATTTGGACTCAAGGTACAATAAAAGGCAAAATACATAGGTTTCATGCATAAGGGTGACCTAATACAAGTCAAAAAGGGTCCAATAAATTTTAATATATAGTATTAATGAGCCTTAATACATTATTTGATACAAGGTAATGTATTTAAATAGGTGGAGTGACAAGAATATAACAAGATGGTGACCCAACTGTCACTAAGAAAGACACCTCCAAGAATGAGAAAATGTGCATGTTTTTCATGGAACATAGGGGTTTGAAGAGAATATAAATCATGAATATGATATTGAAACATATTTATGTCTTTTAATTTGTAAAAAATTATAATTGTGCCATAAATGTCTTAAAATAAAGGGAAATGTAGACCTATAAGTCTGCAGACTTGTAGGTCCACATCCTCAAGTAAGTGAGCAAACCTTGTATGGTATATAATGTTTGAAGAGAAAATAAACATGAGTATCATTTATAAAACAATAAACCTTTATTGTAACCTTAAAAAGTTTCAAACCCCAAAAAACACCTTTAAGCTTTCTAAAGAGCTCCTTCTAAGAGCTTGTTTTCAAGAATGAGAAGAGAGTATGCAATATGTGCATTAGAGTTGGGGTTTGGATGAAAAATAAATGTGTATAGAGATATTATAATAATTTTAGGATTTTAATATTTTTATAATATAAAAATAAATAAATAAGACATCTACAACCCATTACATAGTCCTCTCTCATACACATAATTCTCCCTTTTTGCTTAGTAGAAGCTCATTGGCATTGATCATCCAAAACCAACTCTTGAATAAATTTAATCAAGTTGTTAAAAACTCAAAATCGGTTTTATTTTGACTTTAATTTATTTAAAACTCTTCTAATCTAATTTTCTCTGCTCTCAACCTCCTTAGGCCTATGCAAAACTAATTGGGGTTAGACAACTTTTTTTCGGCATAACTTGAATTCTAAACCTCAAAATGAATTTTAAATTTTAAAAATGACCTCATTTAATGTCACATTAATTAATTAGACTATTATAACATAAAATAGTGCATCGATATATGTATTTAAATATTATATTTTCCACTGATTATGAAAATAGATTCATTTTGATTCACATGTGAACCAAATAATTAAAAAATTTAATAGAGGAAAAACTAATGGTAAATAAACATGAAAACCTAGGGAAAAAGAGAAAAAACATCAAATTTGCACTATGAAGATGGAAATAATTAGGAAAATGGGCCTAAAATAAAACCCCTAGGAAATAAATATAAAGGATCAACCCTAATGAAAATCATATGGTTTCAATATGTTTAACCTTATTATATCTTATTTCACAAATGTGCTTTAAATTAGTTGTTATTTAATATGATCTCATAAGATATAAATTTGGAATAATTTAAATTATATGATGTATTAAAACTAAACACAAACATTAATGTAAGATAAATAATATGATTTGAAATCTATCCAAGTGTGTTATACCAATAGTTCACCTACATCAAAAGGGAACCTAGTGAGTCTATAAGGAATTTAAACCCAGTCCATATCAAGCCTCAAATAGACCTTGTTGAGCTATGAAAGACACATGGTGAACATTAACACTTTGAGAAGCTATAGATAGGAAATCTCTAAGCATGTGATTGGGATCATGAGAACCTCATTACATCATCAGATACCCATCACTGATATCACATAATCAAATCCAAAACTCTTAACTTACTCATGTAAGTAAATCACACTCACCCTATGTCTTTTTCATGGCATCTACACATGAGATGGATTGATGTGGATTCATGGACCCTTGTGCTTCACAAATCTGTGTGTTTGACTTTTGTGATGTGGAAAAATACCTTAAAATAATTAACTATACTTATATGTGTGTTAATCTTATGCATCTCTTTTATACATGTACATTGTTATGTTTATATATTGTATGAACCTTGTAAGGTATGAAAGTGTTTAACCATATGAAATATGTGAAGTTTTTGTACTATCTAGTTGAATTTCCAAGTATTCTAGTTGTGTTATACATGTGATTTTATGTTGATAAATTATATTTGTGAATCTAATCAATTGGTTTTATATATTTATTTTATGGTATTTTATGGTCTCTAGTACAATAAGCTTGCATTAGGCCTGATTAATCCTAATTGGAAAATATAGGGTTGAGAAAGTGGGTCTACCTTAGGATTTGGATCATGAAATTTGGAGTGAAGTTGGAATGAGATAAAGGGTACTCAAATGTTATTTAATTTTCCATATAATTATTTTTTATCTCTCAAACCAAGGATCTTCATGTATAAACATAGCTATAAGGAATAAGCCTTGAAAGGAGAAAAATGTGAATAAAATTGCATAATGACAGTGTAAAAATGATTGGATAGTGGCCTTAAATATATGTATAATGAAATTAAAGTAATTATTTTACAAAAATATGACTTATCACTTCATAATGACTCCTAATGGGTATATTCAAGGAATATAGATGAATCACCAAGACAATAAAGTAATTCTTATTCCACCTTGAGAGGACTATCATCAAAGCAAGTGCACACTTGTTGAATAGGGAGTTTAGGACTATTTATTTACATTCATTCTTGTTTGTAACTTGATCTCTCATGAAGTGACACTTGTCATGGGATTTTCCAACTCCTCTCCTCGCTCTCCTCATTCTTTTATGTGTGTGTGTGTGTGTGTGTGTGTGTGTGTGTGTGTGTGTGTGTGTGTGTGTGTGTGTGTGTGTGTGTGTGTGTGTGTGTGTGTGTGTGTGTGTGTGTCATTGATTATTTTTTTAAAATGGGCTTATATTTATGTTTTGACATTAAATTATGTTATGTTTCTAATATCATTTTATGATGATGTTATCATGTTATGTATGTTTTATTATTTTTTTGCAAAAGTGAGTAAATGCATGGTCAGAGGGAATAAAAACTAAAGTGTAAAAATGACATATTTTTTAGATTAAGGTAAAAGCAGGTTTTGAAGGGACCTCGAAACCTTGATACAAAGAAAGAAAGATGAAGCATTTGCGACCACAGGCAAAACCTAAAACCTACTACAGAGAAGTAGTAAAAATAGGTTTTATATGGACCTTAAACCACCTGAAAGACCACAAGTCAAAACCTAGGTTATACATAAACCTAGCTACACCATAATCAAAAGATTACAAAAAACCAGGAAACAGGACCAAGAAACACAACCAACTAGAAGAACCAGGCTATTCTTCCAGTTCTAAAATCATGTTCACTGCTTCCTTACCTTTCACAATAGTATCCTGAATGGCAGTAGCCATCGACATGGCTCTCTCTTGCATAGCTTTCTTTCTTGAGCTCTGTCTCATCCTCTTGCTAGGCCCCTCCAAGGATTTGATCTCCTCATTAGCTCTTTTTCCTATATTAACAGCTACAACACATATGTTAGAGGTAACTTCATCCATTTTCATTCTGCTCTCCTTGATGAGTTCCCTTAGGTTGTTCTCATAGTCTTTGAGCTTGATGGGGATGTCTCTCATCTATTTTTCCATGTTATTGATTTTGTTCCAAACTACCTTCTGATTGTCTTCCATAATTTCCATTTTCCTTTTGAGATCCATTATCTCCTTAAACATCCATGAGTCAAGTTGGAGGATAGCCTCTGCTTTGCAATTAACCCATCTCATAGGTGTGTGCCTTCCATCATTCTACCTTTTATCACTCCACTCTTTTGTGTTCTTATTAGGACTGTTCCCACCTTCTTCAATGTGATCCTCTCTTCCCCTTTGATTTTGTTCCTTAGTTTCAGTTTGAACTTTCAGGTCCATTTTTTGGTTGTTGGCCTGAACTGTGTTTTCCCTCTCATTTATCGAAACAGGGTCCTCAATAGGGTCATCCAGGACTTTATCATCCTCAAACACTTGCTGGTTTTCCTCAGAGTCATCTTCACTATTTTTAGACTCCTCCTCTATGTTGACTCCTTCTTTCTCATTCTTCTCTTGAACTTCTTCTTCCTCATTGGAACTTGTATTCCTACTTTCTGTTCCTCCCTCTTCCTCTAGGCTTTCCTCCCCAGGCTTATCAGTTCTCTCCCACTCTGTGTCCTCATCAACATTCTAATTCTTGACACTAGGGGGCTTGATTTTGATTTTATCTTTCCCTTTAACATTTTCACTCTTATTAATTTGTGAATCCTTGTTTTTCCCCAGATAAGGGTTCATAACCATGGCCTTGTTCTTGCAATAGCCTTCAATTATCAAAATTAATCCTTCATGCAGAATAGGATGTGTTTCCTTCTTCCTGTGAGTGAATAAACTTTGGACCAAAGAGAAATGCAGATAAAAGGGAAAGGAAATTCTTACTTTGTGTCTGAAATGATTTAGGAATATAAAGTGGAATTTGTGGACTCTCTTGCTTCTTCCATCGAGGATGAAGTACTCCCAAATACAACATAAGACATCCCTCCAAATGCCCTTAATCTATTCCAGTTTAAATAAATCCCCATTCTTTTCTAGCTTCTGCTCTTCAACGTCCATCTTAGGGAATTTTCAAAAGGCCTCATTTGAAATGCTAGTCTGCTTGGAAAATTTTATTCCTTCCGTAGGCAACCCCGTAACCTCTGCTATAAATTCCTCTATTAGATTCACTATGATGCCATGCAGAGTGACCCTATCATCAATCCAGTTTTTGAAAAAAGTCGTTGTAATATGAGGTTTTCAACCATGGAGCCTTTCCATATAGTTCACAACCTTCCCTCTCTACAGGATTCTCTAGACATCTTGTTTCACTCTCCACTCTTCGCAATTTTTGGGTTCCTACTTCCTTGGTTCTCCTTTCCTTACGCAAGCCATGTAGATTTACTTTGATACCCTATCACTATAAACTATACAATGATCCCACCTGCTACCAATTTGGTTCAAAGCTCACCTTTTTTTAGGCACGTTCAGGATTCGCTTCTCATTCTCGAGGGCCTTCCTTTTTAATGATTGTAAACCTTTCTCTGCGAAGCCACTCCTCCAACTCATTAGTTTTCTATTACAAGCTAATATTTCCCTCCTTTGCATGAGTTGCATCATGATGAATGAGTGCTCTAAGATCCACATTCTTTTCTAATGTTTCCTGCCACCTCACTTTGTGTCTTATTTGGACTGCATAATTTGCTAACCAATCTGCAACTTCGTTGGCTTCATGGTAGGTGTGGGTAATTGTTACTTTTTCAAATTTTTTGATTAAAGTTTTAATCTCCATCACCATAGCCTCTATAGTCCATGACACAGAATTTTTATTGTTTAGAATATTTATGATATTCAATGAGTCCCCTTCCAGCCATAATTTAGAATATCCTGAATCCACAGCTAGTTTGATGGTTTGAAGGGCAGCAGAAGCTTCGGCAATATGACAATTTGACTTTCCAATGGGGATTTCAATAGCATAGATTACATTTCCCGTATGGTTTCTCAAAACTCCTCCACATCTTGCATTCCCTAGATTCCCTTTAGCAGCTCCATCAAAGTTTCCTTTAATCCACCCTTGAGGGGGGACATTCCAAATAACATATTAAGTTAGTAGATAAAAAACAATAAAAATAAAAAATGTGTATTAAAAATGAAATTAAAACATACCAAATGTAAAAATCAAGAAAATTTTAAGTAAAAACATAACATATGTAAAACATTATAAGAAGGAAGTAATAAATCACATCAAAATGTAAGATAAATCATAAGATGTGAAGTATAACTATAAAAATGGATATACAAGGTATGAAAATGTGAAACATAATAAAACAAGGATATGAAATGATTGAAAAATCATATAATATAGGAATCTTAAAACCTTAATTCAAACAAAGTGGAAAATAAAATGACCATAAAAACATCTATTGTAAGATAAGTCAAAACTAAAATAAAACAAGGATGTGAATAAAATAAAGTGGAGACTAATGAGATAAAAATCAAAGTCATTTATTTTGATAAAAAAAAATGTAAGAAAACATGACCATCTATATAAATAAATATGATGGTATGTATGCATAAAATATGTAAGGTGATGGGTGTTTGTGAAGGACTAGTTGTATTCCTCAAGGTATTAAAATGCAACTCACAAACTAAAAATCCAAGAGGGATATAAATGAAAGCTAAGGGTCAAATATAAAGCACATAGATATAAAATGGGAATGTAAAGAATAGATACATGATTAATTATAATAAATATACATCAAATGGGTATTTATAAGGATAATATGGATATATAAGGAAACAATACACAACAAGGGTGATGTATAAATCCTTAGTGGAAACAAGACACTCTAATCAAGTGGTAAAGACTAGTATATTTTGATGTTAAGCACATAGATAGCCCCACCTATAAATAATAATATTGATATAACTAGTGAATTATAAATATAATTACATTAAGGATAGTATCCATGAAAACTGAACATATCCTACATTCCCACAACATGTTCCCCACTCCTCAGGACCCCCTACAAATCCGGTGGTCTTCTATAAAGATTGGGTACTTATGTGAGAAATTGAGTGGCACTTAAATGTAAGATGTATGAATAAGTAAATAATTCCTACATAATTATACTAGCTTACTACACCCCAATGGACCTTGGCTCTATTGGGAGGCCAATTTTAGAGTTTGAAATTCGATTAGAGTATGGGGTGTTCCAAATGAGTAACATTTACTTTAGTGTGATGTGTTTTAAGATATAATTTAATTTTTAACATTGATTTTTATTAAGTTATGATGTTTGAATCATTTGGTTTTTTCTATTCCCCCCCTCAATTTCAATTCAAAATAACTAAACATAGGTGTTAATTATGAATAACATAAGATATCTTACACTTAATTTATAAAGAGTATAGTATAGAGATCAAGACACCTTGAGACTCATATAATTCCACTTTATAAAATAAATAAATATTTAAACTAACCCAAGTGAATCTCGAGTGAAATGAATGGTGAAAATGGATATTGTGGAAGATCCATCCATGAAAAAAGAGTGATATAATGAGTTTATGTTAGTAGTTGACCATAATAAGGGATATTTTTGCTTCAAAAGTGATTAGGCAAAAAGAGTGATATAAAAATATGTAGAAATGTAAGTCAAATAGAAAAAATGGAAAACCTAAGAATGGAAATACTATAAAATATAGTAATTAAATCACTAAATAGTCTATAAAAATTTATAAATTGTTTATCACAAGCATAAATAGGATAAAGAAACCAAAAATATGGAAAGTGCAAAAAGGATACCAAAGAACCACAAAGGAAGCCAATGCCAGTTGCAAGATGTAAAAAGGAAAAGGTGTAAAATAAAAAATAAAATCATCCCAAAAAGGAAGGAAATAGAATATGAAAAATGTGAAGGTGATACCAAATATCCACAATGGATATTAAGGCCAACTTCAAGTGAAATAAAAGACCAAATCATCCCAAAAGGAAAGTCATTGGAGTATAAAAATATGAATGTGCTACCACATATATACAATGAAAACTATGGTTTATTGTAAGTGAAAGAGAGGTAAATATATACAACAAAAAACCAAATTGTTCAAAAAATGAATCCAATGAAGTATGATAAACCCAAAGGTACTACCATAGATCCACAAGGGAAACTTGATTGAAAGTGAAATAAAACCTGAAGGTGTTACCAAAGA
>JARHVA010000026.1:6107500-6237500 GCA_037957365.1 Torreya grandis | reverse complement strand
GGGAATCCATAGAATGTGTACGTATTCAAAGAATGAAGGTGTGCACCAATTTTTGAAGATGGATGTAAATCTAAAAGAAGAAATAGATGAATGAAAACACTAAACTAATGTTTAATCTATGTAAATAATAAATATATCTAAAAATGAGATATGAAATAATGAAGTCTATAATCAAACCTATGGGGGAACCTTTAAAGGTGTAAAAATTTAAATAATGGAGGGGTTCAATAAAATGTTTACATTATTTATGGTTTAGGGATAATATTTACATGTAAAAACAATAAAAACTATGATATAAGGTAGATATAATTTATATAAGTTTTAAAAAACTCAAACAGACCAAATGCACTAAAAATAAGAATAAATATAATAACAAAAGTAAACAAGAACAAGAAAATGACAAAGATGGTTAAAATATAACACACCCAAGTTTTATTCTAAATTTTTGAATCTAAATTTAGGATATTCATGTGGATTTTCTAATGTCATGACCACACCTGCTCAATACTTTGATTATGACTATTCTTGATATTGTTATGATTTATTGATATGTTATTGTGGACACTATGGATATTTTTAGAACATTTACTATTGTTTTAAATTAAAGTTTTATTCATTCATATAGTTTTATATATGTATATGTAGTTGTAGTTGAATTAGTGACTTATGATTAGATACTTTTAATCACTTTGTGGGATTCAATATAGGTTGATTTAGATAAGTGTAAGTTGGTTCTAGAAGATGGTGTGCATCAACAAAGGTGAAGTACAAAGGAATGCTAAAAGCATGATACAACAATTTTATCTATTTAAGTATATTTTACTTGAGTATAAGTCTTTTTGATTGTTTTATTTCTCAAACTACAACTATGAGTGATTGATATTGTAAATTAGTCTTTTGTATGGTTGATTACTTATACTTTCTAATTATTGTTTATCTCTTTTTAATGTATTACTAAGCAACCAATTGGAAATGGATTGGGAATGTGATGTTCACACTCCAATGTGATTAGTCTAGATAAACATGATGTTTTTGGAATCAATATGAATTTAAAACTATTGATGGGGGTCATGAGACCTTTGGTCATTTCTGAGGTATTTAGACTTGAAGGCCAATTCAGATAAAAAGCAGTGATTGTTAATTACTATCACCATGATCAAAAGAGTTCATCAATAGACTAAGGAATTATCATTATTAAATTTTATGTTTTTAAATGAATTAATTTTTTTATTATAATAATTATAGTCCACAAGGACTAAACCTAAAGTTCCTAAAGCTATGACATTAGTTATTAAAATTGAACCCTAAGTTATAAATAATTGGGTTGATGGCATAGTGGAAGGTGGTTGTGTTAATTAACCTTTTATGATAATTAAAATGTTGGTTGACTTAGGTGAAGATCTTGGATTAGGGTTTTAGTATTAAAAAATCCAATTGAATCATTATTTCATGGTGGTATAAAGTCAACATGGAGAAGATTGGGAGCATGTATGGAGTTGAGGGTTTTAAACTAGCTTTCTTGAATGTGTTATCTATGCATGAGATTTGAGGGATGGAATTTCCATCTATAAAAACTTGAAGTCCTACTAGTTGAAACTAAGTATATTTGTAGTGGGATAAATAATGATAAATGAATAAGGAAAAAGGGGGACATGAGAGAAGAAAAAGGAAATAAAAAATAAGGAAAAAGTAAAAGTGGTGGTTGAGCCTCTACTAGTAACACATTCCATAATAAAATAAGTGGACTTACATTTTTTTTATGTATTAATGTTTTAATGGGTGATTTATATTCTTAAATGAATAGTTATTTAAGGTTTGGAAGCATATGGGTTTTTGAACAAACCTAAATCTATAAAATTCTTTGAATTTTGGTTGAAGAAGCCTAGTAGGGTAAGACCATGCATTTTACCTCACCCATAGATAGTGTATAGGTAAAATAAGTTGCTAGAATAACATGTTTGGTTGCTCCATTTTTTATTTTCTAACATTTTTAGTGTTTTAGTTTATGGTTTTCTATGTGTTACTTAGTGTATCATGCTTTGGTTTGAACCCTATTCTTGGTGTCATGATTTTATGTGTTAGGAATGGTTTTTTTGTGGATTTAACTTTGTTCATTAGTCTTCATGAACTTTTGGCTTTTGTGTGTGTTACACTTTTTCAAGTTATTTTAATTGTTTTTAAACCTAGGTATATGGTGACACTTATTTATCAAGTTATTGGCATTCATGGGGTCATTCATTTTCAATGTTGGGTATATTCTTCCACCACCAACTGATGGTTGGGGTGTGTAGAGATACCTTATAATGGTTGGTCTTATCTGTATTGAAGAATGGGTTTGCATGTTTGATAACTTCAATTGGACTCTATTTTTTTCAATTTGTTATGCACATTATTTGTTACAAGAAACAATAAAAATGAAGGTAGTCTATGAAAATATTATACTTTCATGGTTCTATCATGTATGGTTTATATATATATATATATATATATATATATATATATATATATATATATATATATATATATATATATATATATATATATATATATAACACATTCTTGGGTAATGCATTTTTACTTGTTGATTAAGTTGCTTGTATTATTTGAATGGTCTATTCAGTTTTTTATAATCAAATGTGTAATGGTTCAATGTTTGATTGTTGGTTAATTTTTACTCAGTCTGTAAAGGACTTTCACTAGGGAAATGATGCAGACTTGAAATATATGTTTTTAGTTTATCTTTTGGATTCTATATTTTTTCTTAAATGCATGTTTGGGAAATATTCTATAGGTTTTTCTTAATTTAGATATTGGGTGATTAACTAGATTTGGATAGTCAATTTAAAAATTGTAAGTAGAATTCATTCACCAAAATTATGTTTTACCCTATTATAATAAACATTGGTAATCATTACTATGATTAAGATTTAAATTTTAATCTTGACAAGTTAATGCAATATCCTATTCAGAAATGTCATAGTTATGAATGGAAATGAAGATTACTATAAAGGTCTATATATTCATATGATTAGGACTATAGTATAGTTCCAAGTCATTCTTGTTTTACTTAGTTATTTTTGTTATAAAATAACCTGAAATTATTATCTATTTATATTTGTCAAATGAATAAATCCAAAATAGGGGTCTTACTCTTGTTGATAGTGTTTGGGTTGTAGTTTGTTAATGAGTATAATGGGTTTCATTAGACTTATAGTCATTGAATGTAATGCTTAATTATGTTTCATTTATAAATGAGTATGTAGTTATTTAGACGGTTACACATATATGATAATGGGAAATTATGGAAAGGTTAATCGATGTGGGTTATAATATTCTTTGATTATGAGAGACATATATGTAAATGGATGAAATGTTTAAACTTGATGAAATAAACTATTTATTTATTGACTTATGTATGTGATTTACTTGTTTGTAAATATACATAATGATTTAACATTATCAATTTCATAGAATTTGGTATAAATAATATTTATATAAATTAATCAATGAAAATGATCTAACTTGTCATTTTGGATTGCTTTATTAATATATGAGAAAAAAGGGGAATCACTAAGTCAATTAACAATAACAAGAAATTTTTAATGACTTAGGTTTTATTAGATTATTGTTTGTATGTAAATTCAACTTCATATAAGATGTGATTTTTGTTTGACTATATGTTTGTATGATAGAGAATATTATTTTATTACTTGAAGCATTGATTGGTTTGTGTGAATTGACTAGTTCTTAAAAGTTATTGATAAGATTGGTGTAATTACATTATGATGGAAATTTACTTGGTAAATATAGATATGATATAATTTTAATAATTAATATGTTTTTCAAGTTTCTCTCATCTCAATTTTGTAATATAAATAAATAAGTTGAGAAGAAAACATTAAATGTTTGAATTTACATTTTAGTCAAGTGAATAATTATGTTAAGTTGGATAGTACATTTAAGAGCATGAATAAAAGAGCTTGGTTAATTTTTAGATCATTAATGGTTTATATTATTCTATTAAATCAGGTTGTGGTCCATTTTGATATTTAGTATCATGACTAAATAGATGTTGATGTAATAAACATCTAAAATATAAGTCATGGTTGTCTTAATATTAGTGAAAGGGTATGCTTGAGTGAGAGTAATGACTATTTGATTTAAGTTATTTCTGTTATGTTCTAATTAAAAAGAACTGATGTATGGTTTTATAAACTCATCAAGATCATTGATAAATACACCATATGTGTGTAGGCAATTCAATATGGTCATGGTAACATAATGAATGGTTTTGTTGGGTTTCACTTATATTTCTTAGGTAGTTGCTTGATGTGGTTACTTTTATGGGTTGTTGTCTCTTTTTAAACAAATATTTAAGTCTTGAAGATCTATAAGTGGTATGATGACCTAATAATATCTAATGGATGGCATTTAAGATGTACAAGAGGTTATACATCTAGAATATGATCCAATAAAGTATCAGGCTCATAGATGTTTTGAGTGTATTTGAGTGAATCAATGAATTTATTTAGTTTAGAATGATATTTTTTGTTGTGTTAAAAATAAATAATCAGTTTTCTAATCTATGGATCTATCATGTAATGACCATTTAATCAATTTATTTTAAATCTTGTTTATTTTTAAAATTAGGTAGAAATGTGGTTTAATTATGGTTATGGCCATAGATGATATTGATGACCTCACACAAATTTAATAGGTGTTTAAAAATAAAAGAAAATAATATGGATTTTATAATTTTTGAATGATTGCCTTCCTACGATTCATGGTTAAGTGAATGTTGTTGTGTTTCAAAGTTCAATAAGCACACATAATTTATGATATATTGTTCATGGTTTCTTCCATTTGTAATTTGTCTTACATTAAACTCTGATTTATTTTACATCATGAAAGATAGTCATGTAACGTGTTAGTCATTAACTTCATTGTGTGTGGGTCATGCAAGCATAAATTCCTTAAAAGTAGGGTTTTGTGAAAACTCAAAATTTTGGGGTTATCATAACTAATCTATGTGAAATTTAATTGTCAAACTCTAAAAAGACAGATTTGATAGGTCACTAAATGTGTACTAATAATATTTATCAAGTCATCAAAGTTGTATTATCCATTAGTGTCAAACGTGTTCTAAGTTAGCAAATACCTAGAATGTTTTTTTTTACTAAGGATTTTTCTATCCAAGTATACTATTAGATGTTATAAAAAATTTAGTGATTTTAATAAAAAATTGTTGAGCATAATTCATTGACATAAACTTTGAAAATTACATTAACATAAGATGTGCAAGGATAGATGACCCAAGAAAATTATTGAGGACTTATGCCTACATGTCTCACATGATTGGAATCAAATTCAATGTAGTTCCATTATGTAGTTGACTAAAATGTAACTAAGAAAAAGGTTCCATCTTCTTTCTCTAGGAAAATCCAATGTACCTATACAAACATTTTCCAAACCCTTTGGTAAAATTTTATGTTGACACAAGACTTTAAGTGATATGAATGCTTTATAGACTCAATTTTCACATTCCATATAAAGTATATCAATATATTTTATCAATTAAGGCTCTAACTTAGGGAAGGATATCCATTCAAATCTAAATTTATAAATGACTAGGGATTGATTTGTATATATAGGGCTCTCTAGAACAAGATGCACAACAAATGACTATGGAATAATGAAAAACCAATATCAGAAGTGTAAGAAATCAAGCTAAGGTAAAATGACCCATAAACATATTGGATATATGTGGTAGACTACCTAATATGTACATGATAGATTCAGTGGGTCACTATATTTGACCTACGAAACATAGATGATCATGATGAAGGGAAAGTTGTTCCTAAACTAGATAAATGAAATATAAATCTAATAAAAAAAGATGCTAAGACAACCAGAATGAAATATGGCCAAATAGAGTCTAGTGTGGGATGAAATGTGTCTGAAATTAGCTGAATATACATAAATGGATTGAGTTTGATAAAATAGGTATAAGACACAATAGAAAATTATCTTATACCAAAACTAGGTGTCTACATCATGGTATTATTTGAGTGGGTGAAATGTAGGATAGATATGTTATATATGATCATGAATGTATAGATGTTATATGTTTTCATCATGTTCATACTCAATTATATTCTCAAATTTTAGGAATGCCTATCCCAAGGATATATTTTCAATGGGTCTCAAATGATATCCTTCTGAATTTCAATTTTTTTTATAGAGCTACTTATATTGAATATATATATATATATATATATGTATATATTATAGTTTACATCTTACGTTTTACATGAACACATTGCATGTTATCTTACATTCCTTGATTATTTGACTATTGCATGTGCCTACTTGTACTTGTGTGTACTTATGTGTTTTTCTAGTTGATATTTTCCCCAGTGTTTTCCATCAAAGATCTTATAGTCTTCATATCATATCTTGATTTATTATGTGTCTTTTTTATTACTTAATGTTTTCTTATTATATGTGTGATAACATGACTATGTTTAATTACATTAACTATACTATGTTATATCCTATGTTTGGTTCCATGATCCATATCATGCATAATTATTGTTTTAAATATTTTTGGTTTAAGATGAATTAATATATGCACAAAAAATTAAATATATTACACAAGGGATATCTATAATATAATATTATAAAATAGTAAATTTGATTTTATCTAGTGGATAAAATTAATAAAGAAGCATTAATGAGATTAATTTGATAAAAAATGGATAATATAAAGGTCAATAGTCATGAAATAGTCACAGCTAGGTAGAATATTTAGATTTTCTATGAGAAGTAGTGGTTTGGAAAGGATGAATGAAATTTGTGTGAAATTTGGACTATTCATTGTCAAGGGATGGATGTGATGATTGCTCAGGTATTAATGGATCTAGTGAGGAAATATTTTCTCACCAAATTAATCCATTTACTATCATCGATGAATCTTTTAATAAGTTTTAAATCCATACTATGCACCTTTATAGGATTCATATTTTTTAATGCAAGTTCAACTCTTGATGTTATAAATTGATGTGTAGAATATCTAAATTGATGTCATCTTGTTATTTTGATATAATTCACCTTAACACACATGAAAAATATATGGGATAGAATTAGTTGAGTTTGGAAACCTCAAGGGAGTTAAAGCTACATATTTCACATGCTAGAATCATACTTCATGTAATTATTGTGCAATGTAAATGGAATCTTGAGCAAGGATTTCAAATGTATCTTCCCTAGAAGTGATTATGAAATTACATTATGTCTAAATTGTTTTTAACTAGATAAATCTAATTAATTGATTTAAAATATTGAAACTATAATGTTGAAATATATAGATATAAAAATATAATATAATATGTTATGATAAAATAAAAAATTTATAAAAATCATTAATTTGATAAAAATATTAAAAAATACTAAGGATGTGAAAAACTCCCTAAAATAGATTGTATGATAATTATGTAGGTTGATAGAGACTATAATGTGCTTAGAAAACCCTACAAATAGAGTCATGTCTAAAAATAGAATAATAATTTATGTTGGGATAAGTTCACAGGACGCTGATAGGGCATAGTGTATCCATGTTTATTGATTGTGGCCATGTCATAATTGATTATGTGCCTAGTTTACCAATATTTGTCTATGTGTTAATTTATATAGAAACACTATTTCTTTGTAAGAGTTGATTAAATGTATATAAGACCTAAAAATATAAAACCCTAGTCATGCACATGCACTAGAGAGTAATTGCATAATAAAGAGAGAGATAAATGGGTTAGTATGGATGGATAAGAGATATTCATAAAACCCTTGTAATTGAGTGCTACATACATAGATAAAATGGACCTTAGGCCAATGGAGTTCTCCCTCCTATGGTGATTGTGTGATCTATGATTATGCAACTAGAATGACTATATATAGAATATTTGATTTAGTTATTGGAAAAAAAATTATTTGACCTATAATAAACAATATTTAGACTTGATATGTTACTATTATAATTCAAAATAATTTTAATTATAAGAATTAGTGTTTTTTTCTCAATATATAGTGATTTTGAAATCAGCTTGCTAGGTCCTTTCTAGTAAATGCCTTGATGCATTTGTATTGGAGAATATTAAGAATAATTTCATGATCTAACCTTTAAATAATCATGGGAGAGTTTTTGTGAAACGTATAAATTTTAAAAAGTGATTTTTAGAGTGTAAGGAATAATATTGCACTAGTGGAAAATGCCATGGTGTAGCCCTATTTGACTTGACACAATCATATCTAATAAAGACAAAGACTATTGGAAAGGGTCTGACATTTGTTTATGATCTGAATAAGGATTAATAAAGTTAAAATAGGGATGTTTATATGATATTTTATGTGTTATAAAGATATTATAGGCTTTCTCATAGATTATAAGTTAGTAAAATGGTTAAAGAGTAATTATAGGAAAGATGTTAATGGTAACAATTATCAAACACTTATGATTAATTTTATGTGTCTACATTTTCCCCCAATTTATTATAGTGATGAAAAAAAGTAAAATTACTAGAGTAAATTAGACTTGAACTTGAGTGTGTACACTTTTCCTTTGGATTTGAAGATTGATTATGTAAGATGCCTTAATGCAAAAATCTAAAACAATGCCACTGAAATTGGTTATTTTAAATATTTAAAAGTTTAAGATTTGAAATTTTAAAACTTGAAATTTGTAAAGATATCAAGGAAATTATACACCTGAAAGAGTATGGAGTATCATTTCTCTATAAATTTAAGGTAGACATTTTTCTTTCCCCCTTTTCAAGTCAATTTAAATAAATGTTGAATGTGTGGTGATTTGAGAGTGATCAAGTCTCAATTGTATAACCTATGAATGCTCGTGAGTTGTAAATATTATATGAACCAGATCTAATTTGAATTTTTAGATTATTTTGTAAATGAATTGAAGGGGTAAAACCATCAAATGTGGCCCACTACATCTTGAAAAGGTGCAACCATAGATGTTGAGTGTCATTAGACTCTAGTGTGGCCCATTTGCAACATGAAGATGAATCACACCACTACAAACTGATATAAATTCTATTTAAATCTTTTAAAACCTTTGAATTTTAAAAATTCCATATTATAAAGATAAAAATGGACTAACATATTTCCCCTTGTATCTATATTATATTAATATTGAGTGGTATTAAAAAAAATTAAATTTGAAAATTTAGAAATCTATGAAATTTCCATATAGTAACTTGAACATGAATGAATATCATGCCCCTTATACTATATTTATTTGATATTGAATTGACATTTTTTATTTTTTATAATATTAAAATCTACAAGTATTTTTAAAAATTCTAACTATAATAATGAGTGATCACATATGTGACATGCCCCATAATCTAAAATTTCTAAATCATGTTATGATATTTGAGAATGTATAGTGCCATGAATCTAAAATTTTATGAGGACTTTATTTCTCAAGTCAATTCCATTATGATTCCCCCCTCTTAATATGAGAGACAAAACTTATGATTCACTTAGATCAAAAGAAGTGTCATGCCATATGTGAAATATGTAATCATGTAATAGATTTTGAATATTTAAATTTTCATTTTGCATCATAACATATAATGTAAAATTAAATTTTAATTTGAGTATATATTAATTATATGGATAATTTAAGCACACAATAAATAAATACATGATATAGATCATTTCACCATAGTATATGTAGTAATCAGTAGTAATGCATGATGTAAATTATGGTACCATAGTAATAGGAAACAAGCATATAATTAAAGCTGAAAATGTCATGTAGTTTGTATAAAATTTCACACATAAAGCCTAAAAGGTGACATACAAAGGAAATGATAATGTCTCATAACACACAAGGCCAAGAGCCACACTAGAATGGCATAATTATGCCATAAAAACAAGAATTTTACACATACATAACAAACAATCAAGTTGTAGCATACTATGAAATAAAAATTATATCATAGTAAAATGAAACTAGTTTACATCCACCATATGTCTTAATGTCATCATTAGTAAACTAGCATATTTGCATAACAACATAAATTATGAGTGATTATCAAAACATTTTTATGATATATATAGCTTAACATGGTAGGAAGGTTGTGGATAAATACAACCTACAAATGTGTTCAATTATAATGAATAAATGCTCTTAACTTAGCAAGCTTGTTGGGTAATAAGGGAATCTCGACATCAAAACCATGAAATATGTCTTGTATCACAATCAAGTACCTCATAGAAATTAATGTGCATTTTGGATGTTAGCTATATAACATATAATAAATGACATATAGATAAAATTAAATGTAGTAACAATTGAAAATGTTTATAAGATCCTAATTTTAAATTTTTGAAGCTATTTTATTATTTTAGAATTTTTAAATTAATTACATGTTTTTGAAATTTTTCCATATTAAGATTTTTTTTTAATATTCGAATTGATAAATTAATTTAAGATTAAGGTTATGAAAACATAATAAGGGGAAGGGATCCTAACAACCCTCAACAAGGTGAAAAGGCTTTGTATGATAAGAATAAAGGCAATCCATGTGCCCCCAATATGTGCAAGGATGAGTCATAGCAATGTAGATATAATGATTAAGATAGATAAAAACGTACATGCTCCTCATGGATAAAAGATAAATTTTATCATTTAAGTGCAAGGCATGTTATAGCATGGATAAGTATGCAATGTTGAGTAACATAGATAAGATAATTATTTTAGATTATTTAAATTAGTTTAAAAAACAATAAAGTAAGTGTTCCAAGTGTAAATAAATCCAAGGGTTAAAAGAATGCTTGAAATGGAGAAAAAATAAGTATCAATGGAAATAAAATCAAATAAACTATGTACAAATAAAAAAATTCAAGTTGATAACCAATATATTGATTGTAGGATATTTCCCATGGGATTCCTACATAAAGGGTCTATCCATTTGTGTCATTTTATGATAGACCACCAATTTGAATAGGATGTTATTGTATAGATCCATTTGATCTATTATTTTATGTAATATTTATAGCTATTATAGAGATATTTATTTGAGTATGCCTTTATATGTGCTCTTATGTTACTATTATATACTCCTTTTAAAATTTTAACTATTGCATTATCTTGTTGAAAAGCTAGAAAATCATAATTGGTATTGAATGTAACTCCCCTTACTCTTTGTCATGATGATGACCCCAAGATTGTATTGTATTTTTCTAAAATAGGATCAATGTGAAATAATTTTTTAAATGATTTGGGACCAAGAGTGATTGAGAATATAATAGATCTAATGTAATGTCATGGTCTGGTATCTTATCATACCCAAGATATCTAAAAAGGGTAGACTGCATATCTTGGATTCATGTATGAAGGTAGTTACTATATTAGTACACTTTTTACCATTCATAAATATATTGATAGTTATAGGATCCAAATAATAAGAGTGTTACTTTGTTTCCTTTTTTTAACCATTTTTAAAGGAAAAATCTTTAGTTCTTGTTTTGTAAAGACTTTATTGAGAAATCCTCTTTTGGAAGTGTTTTGATGTTGTTTTCATAATTGTATCTCTAAATGAGTCTTTGATTTTTCTTATTTTACCTTATCTTTAGGATATGTGATCATTATATTAGAAGTGTTAGAGTCAACTGATTGTGAAATATTGTTACAAAAATATTCTAGAATTTTGTAGATCTAGTTATGTAGAAATGAGTGCTTTGTCCTTACATTGTATATAATAAATATATTTATATTCACCCACTCTAATATTTAAATATAGAAAGAGATAGATAATCATACTCATCAATGGAATTAAAATTTATCTTGCATAAATGATCATTTTTTAGTTTTTGAGTGTCTTCATCATTGCTACCAGAGTAATCCTTAATTATATAATAATTTTTTGAATTGACCAACATTGGTAGTTATTGAATAGATTATGTTATGACTATGGAAATTATAATTTACTACCTCTCTTCATTGATAGGTTCATCTATTCTCTAAGGAATATATTCCATGATAGTCTCTTATATTTTCCTATGAATTTTCCCTTTTGACATAGGTTCATTGATAGGCTCTTCTAGTTGATTATGACCCTTAGCACTCTATGCTATATCATTTATATTTATTGATTCATCTACCTCATAAGTATGCATTTGTGCTATTATAATTAGGTGTACAGGTGGTATGATTTTGACCTTATCATAATGTGATTATGTCATTTTTTAATATTTAAAAGTGTATCATCAATGGATTTATGTATTCATGTGTCTAATGTAATAGTTTGATGCATCTATGGAATTTATAAAGTATAACTTCCATTACATGAATTCAATGTCGACCCAAGAGAAGGTCATAGCATAGTTGATCATGTATGGGTTTAAAATAGTAGATACCAATTTGGTCCTAATAATAAATACAATATAATGGTTCATAATATTTATTTTAGAGTGTTATCAAAACCATGTGTAGGTTGTTTTGATTTGTGCATATTATCCTTGTTTAAATCTAATTTTCATATGAATTCATAGATATAAATATTTATTATAGAAACATTGTCAATCAATGCATGTTTGACTAATTTTCCATTTATTTGAATTTGAATAAATAATGGAAGATTTTGCTTGGTGATATGTGTGGGAGGTATATACTATTTATTAAAATCAATGGAATTTTTAATACCCTTGAAGGTATTCATGAAAAAATAAAAATAAGTTGGTTGTGTATCCACAAGAAGAGTGGTGTCTCATAACATGGAATATGAGATATCCTTATAAGTTGGTGATTTATTAAATATTTTATCTAATGGAAATTTTAGCCAAAGTGTTACATAATTGGTGAATGAGTTCATGCCCCTTGGGTTGATAATTTTGTCATGAATTAAGTGGAAGATATAGTATGATTGTTTTGGGTAGGTAGAGGTGGCTTCCCTCTTATAGTTTGAATAACATGGATATGAGGATTTAATATGAGACTTGGATAAATGATAAGAAACATTGACTAATATAAGTGGATTGAGGGTGAGAAGGATGAAAAACAAAAGTTTTGTACATTCTCTTTAACATCAAGTTATGATAGGAATTAATTCAAAGTGGATGTTATAAAAATATGAAGTAGCATAAGATGGATATTGATCTAATATAATTTTATGAACAAAATTAAATCTTAAACATATACCCATAACATGATTGGCATCTTGGAAATTAGTGTAATATTTGAAAATATATTTCATAATTGTATGTAACATGGGAAAACAACATTCATTTATGGATTCAATTATGTGCATATTACAATATATAAAACAAGCACTATTAATGAATATGAATAAAATACAAGAAAAAATCATGGTATAAGGGTGATCTAATCAAGATTTTGAATTATTTTTAGGCTCTCAAAAATACTTTCTAATTATTTGGTTATTGTTGACCCATTGTTTTAGAACACTAACTACATAGGTAGAACCATGAATGTATCCCACTAACCCTTATTGTAAGGGTATGGTGAGAGTAACTTCCATGGGTGATATACTCCTCTCAAGTGAACCATAAATTATATGGATAAAAGAGGATTACTATGGTATAAAAAAGGTGATATTAGGAATTTTTATATATTGTGAGGCTCTAGGGGATCTTACTTTTGGGACTTGATCAACTCAGCTCTATTAATTTCCTTGGAAGTCTCCTAGCTCTAACCTTTATCATTACCATCGATCTTTGATCTACACTATACATTATTAAATTTATTAACCCCATATCTAACCTCAATATCCTACTATTAGTTTTATTTGGTTTACATGCTTGTGCCATGTAGCAGCCTCACATTTAATCTAACTCAATAACTTTTTGACCCTACACAAACTGTCAATCTTTTCTATAAGGTTAAATGTGCATTGTCGATCTTGATCAACTTGATCAATATGCACCATTGATCCTTAGATTCACCATGATCATGCCACTTTTCAATCCCATATCTAATATTAGGATATTTTAACTTGTTTACCTCAAGTTTTCCATTTATCTTGATGGCCATGATTCAAATTACACCATTGATCTTGATGGTCCCACTGACTCAAGATTTTATCTACATGCCATTGATATTCCAGTCAATTAAGTGAGATTTTAAAACTTTTTGGCTCCAAGTTAAACCTTAAGATCCTTTGAAATATTTGATATAAATGTCTATTTACCATGGTTTTAACTTGATGTCCCTATGCACATCTAACTCTTCTAGTTAAACTTTGAAGGATTATATCTTGAGATAAACAACTCATCAAGATACCAAATCTATAAAGGAAATTATTGGCATGAAATACATCATCTACATGTGGTATTTTAACTTTTAGAGTCCCACTAAGAACATTTATCAATTTCATAATCAAACTAACATTTTCATTTATGAAGGAAGTGTTGTGATAGTCTAGTTCCCTAAGCTTGTGCTAATCATATTTATCCATTCAAAGCTTCTGATAAAATTTTGAGACTTTGAGAAAAACCTACTTCATGCCCCCCATATGACATGAACACCATGGAAACTACTTGGATCCTTTACTTATAATTCTAGACCTAATTCTAAGCCATTCGATCATTCACTCAATAAAAACTTTTCTTAGCTTCTCACTCTACTCTAGGACTTCCGTAATATTGATCCTATTGGAAATATTGTCATTGATGTCAAATGTCTATAATTATTGGTGATAAAGGCCCCATTGCATTTAATGGTGTTTTAATATTCATATCTTGGCTAATATGTGTTAATATTTATTTAATATTAATGAATATATTTTTGGTTGCATATAAGTCAAAATAGGGCCCATGGAAAAGTCAAAGAGTCATGGGGTAAAAGACAAAAGAGGAATGGGATGAATTTTATCATGAAGATTCATCTTGAGGAATTCAAAGAGTCACCATGTGAAGACAAAAGAGGTATGGCACATTTTTCCATGAAGGGACACTTTGAGGAATATGAAAAGTCACCAAGATAAAGACAAAAGAGAAAAGGACACTTTTACTTATGAAGGGTCACCATATGACTTTTAAAATGTAAGGATATGAAGGGTCATGCAAGTTTGGCATAATTTTCCATGAGGATTGATGGGTCACAAAGGGTGAATGCCAAAGGTCATTTGGAAAGCTATAAATAAAGGCTTGAGAAGCCATTTGTAATATGCAAGAGAGTGCATGGTTTGTATTTATTTTTGAAGAGAGAAAAGGAAGAGATATTTTAGAGTTCTATAATTTGTTTAGTAAGAAACATTGAGAGATAGTTTTTTTTATACACAAGAGGGGTTGGTGCTCCTGTGGGTTAGTTCTCATAAATCTTTGAAAGGGGTTGGTGTTCTTGTGGGTTGAATCTCACAAATAGTTGTTGTGTTGGTGTTCAAAAAAGGCATTGGTGCTCCTATAAGTTGGTGCCTCAGAAATTTATAGTTTGATTTGATGCTCATTCATATACTTTAGATTGTTCTCTATGGTTTTTTCCAGTTTGGGTTTCCACATAAAAATCTGGTGTCTCTATCTCTCTCTCTTATGTGATGCAAATTATTGTTTCAATGTTATTGCATATCTTAAATTTTTGATTAAGTGGTTAAAGAAAATAAATTAGATTAAGTAAAAATATATATAATATATTGATTCACCCCCCCCCTCTCAATATATTTCATGCTTAACAATTGGTATCAGAGTAGGTTCCTTTTGAAAAAAATTTACAGCTTGAAGGTAGATTGGGAAAGCATGATGACTAGATCACATGAAGGATTTTTTACAAATAAGGCACCTTTGTTTGATGAGATGAATTATGTTTTTTGGAGCATAAGGATGAGTACTTATTTGATGGCCCTTGGATTCAACATATGGCAAGCAGTGGTGGAGGAATATGAAGAGTTGCAGACACTTGTAACTACTCCAACAAAAAAGAAAGCAAGTGAAAATAATGATAAATATTTAAATGCTATTTTATGTGGTTTATGTGAATTAGAATTTGTTAAAGTTATGTCATATAAATCTACTCATAAAACTTGGGTAAAACTTGAGAATATTTATAAAGGTGATGGAAAGGTTCAACAATCTAAGCTTTAGACTTCAGAAGATAGTTTGAGAGTTTGAAGATGGAAGAAGAAGAAAATATAGCAAGTTATCTTTTGCAGGTTGGTCAAATAGTTAATCAAATTCAAGGTCTTGAATAAAATTTAGAATAATCAATTGTATTTCAAAAAGTTTTGAGATCTCTACCATTGAGATATGATGTAAAAGTTTTAGCAATTGAAGAGATGAAGAATTTAGCCAAGCTAAAGATGGATGAGCTTCATGGTATTCTTACAGCATATGAGATGCAGACTGAATAAGATCAACCCTCAAAGAGAGAAGCTTCTTTCAAGACATCAAAGATAGAGAAGGCTAAGATTCAAGAATCAAGTGATAGTTCTAGTGATGATGAAGATGATAATGGAGCTCTATTCATTTGTAAGCTAAAAAAGGGCATAGATAAATATTAAGGAAAATTGATTTTTAAATATTTATATTGTGGAAAGATTGGAAATTTTTAAACTAAATGCCCAAATAAGGGAAATGATGATATTGAATTATGAAAGTCTACATACAAGAAGAATTTTAAAGGTAAATTCAAGAATGGATTTGAGAAGAAGAGTTTGTATTTTAAAGATCCTAGCTCAACCGAAGATAATGAAGTCAATGATTCAGAAGAAGAAGAGATTCTATTCATGGCCATATATGAAGATGCCTATACAAGAAAAAGTATAGATGATAAAGAAGAAGAATATGATGAATCCAAAGTGAATCTATAAGGATAACTCATTTGTGCCTTAGAAGAGTTAAAATCTCTTGAAAAGAAGAGTCAAATATTAAAGATCCATATCGAGAAAAATGAAAAGGAGTCAAAGGAAATAATTGAAGATATACAAGAAAACTTTGAAAAAGCCAAGAAGAATGAAGAAGATATAATGGCATAGTCTAAAATAGTAAGTAAAGAATGTGAAAGGTATGTTATTGAAATTGATTCTTTAAAAGTAGATCTTGAGAAAACAAATAAAGCAATCAATGATAGATCAGCCAATGATTCAAAATTTGAGAATAATACTAATATGTTGATTAAGATATTATAAAATCAAATATAAATGTTAGAATAGGTATTATATTTGAAAAAGAGAAATATGAGGTCACTACTTTCATAGACAAAGAAAAAGGAAAAAGCTATGTTGAAGACCTTACAAAAGAAGAAATAAAAAAGGAAGAAGTTAAGAATACATAGGACATCTCAAACAAAGAAGGATAGAGGGAAAAAAGCTACAAAAGGAAATTAGGTTAGAGATACACAAATAGGTCCTATTTTTATGCATACCATTTTTATTTTAATGGATATGGTCATAAGAAAATAGAATGTCAAAAAAGGGCTAACAATTTCAAAAATAAGGAGAAGGAAATTCATACAGAGTCAAGGAGAAGCCACAACTCTTTTTCTCCTCTATCAGGCTTTAATGAAAAGGATATAATATGTTTCAAGTGAAACAACATCAGACACAGCTTAGTACTATAGAAGTGTGTTTGAGTCAGTCAAGAAGGACCAGAGTTTCAAGGCTCCATTCATCAAAAAGAAAGTTGAGATAGGTTCATAGAAAAAGAAACAACATAAAAAATATATGTTGGTGTAAATAGATTTGCATGCAAGAAATGAAGAAAATCCATGGTTCATTGATAGTGGATGTTTAAGGAACATGACAAGAGATAAGATCAAGTTTATGACCTTGAATAAGATCAATGGTGGCATAGTGAAATTCAAAGACAATATTGCTGCCAAAATTGCTAGAAAAGGTGCACTAAGTTTGGATAATGGTAGAACTAAAATTGAAAATGTTTTGTATGTAGAAAGTCTCAAGCATAATATTTTGAGTTAAGTTAAATGTGTGATCAGGGGAACAAACTAAAGTTTTATGTAGAAGGTTATGAAATTAGAAGAAAAGATTTAGATGTGTTGGTTGTAAATGCTCAGAGAACATGCAATAATTTGTATATACTATCAAACATCAAATGTCAAATATGTTTGAGTTAGATTGAAAAAGGTTGGCTATGGCACAAGAGAATGGGGCACATAAATTTTGACAATATTGTCAACATCAACAAGAAGCAAGTAGTCAAAAATCTTCCAAAGATTGCAAAGCCATCTAGCATGCTTTGTGAACCTTGTCAGCATGTGAAGCAGGCTAGAAGGTGGTTCAAAACAAAAGAGTACTTGACCACAAATATGCTAGAGCTTATTCACACTAATCTATGTGGACCTGTGAGAACTCAAAGCACTCAAGATAATAAATATTTCATGTTGCTTATTGATAATTTTTCATGTATGACTTGGGTAATATTTTTAAAGAAAAAATTAGAAGCTTTCAGACATTTCAAAGCAATCAAAGCATTAGTTAAGAATGAAACTAGTTTGAATATTAAGTGTCTAAGATCAGATCAAGGAGTAGAATTCATGTCAGATCAATTTATTGAGTTTTGTGAAGACCATGGAATAAAGAGACATTATTTAGCAACTAGAACTCCACAACAAAATGGAGTAGTTAAATATAAAAATAGAATAATTTAGGAGATGGTGAGGACAATGCTAAATGAATCCAAGATAGAAGATAAATATTGGAGAGAGGTAATTTATACAATAGTGCATATTCAGAATAGAGAATTATTGAGAGAAAATAGTGACAAGACTCCTTATGAGCTATGGAAAGATAAAGCATCAACAGTTGATTACTTCAGATTTTTTAGCAGTAGATGCTTCATAAAGAGAACCAATGAAAAACTTGGTAAGTTTGAATCCAGAGTAGATGAAAGTATATTTATTGGTTATTCTTACAAAATTAAAGCTTATAAATGTTATAACAAAAGAGAAAATAAAATTATTGAAAGTGCAAGTGTCAAGATAGAAGAAGATGGAACATAAAGAATAAGTGATCTAATAGACATTCATAAAATCATTGAAGAAGAAGATTTTGAAGAATCAGATAAAGATGAGAAGAAGGAGAAAAATGACACCAAAACTCCATCCAAATATGTTCAAAGAAATCATAATGAAAATGACATAATTGGGGACATAAATGAAAGAATTCACACCTGAAGAATGATGGTAAGTGAATCTAAGCAAGTTAATTTCTCTTTGTTATCCAAAATTTAGCCTATAAAATTTTCAGAAACTAGACATGATAAGCATTGGGTTAAGGCTATGGATGAAGAATTAAATCAGATAGAAAAGAATGATATGTGGGAATTAGTGCCTAGACTAAAAGATCATAATGTGATAGGAACCAAATAGGTTTATAGAAATAAGTTGAATGAAAATGGAGAAGTGACCAAAAATAAAGCAAGACTAGTATGTAAAGGATATGCTCAGATTGAGGGAATAGATTTTGAAGAAACTTTTGCACCAGTGACAAGGTTAGAGGCTATTAGAACGTTTCTTTCATATACAGTGTTTAAATTTTTCAAAGTGTTTTAGATGGATGTCAAATTTGCATTCCTAAATGGGAATCTAGAAGAAGAGGTCTACATTGAGTAGCCTGAGGGATTTATTCTCTCAAATATTAGTAGCCATGTATGCATATTGAAGAAAGTATTGTATGGATTGAAACAAACTCCCATAACTTGGTATGAAAGACTTGATAAGTACCTATAGGATCAAGGTTTCAAGAGAGGATTTGATGATCGTAATCTCTACATCAAAATAGAAGGTGAACATCAATTCATTGTTGTGGTATATATTGATGACATCATTTTTGGAGGAAATATTGAAAAGATGACAAAAGAATTTTTTTATAATATGAAAAAAAAAATTGAGATGTCTATGCTTGGAGAATTGTCATTTTTCTTAGGATTGTAAATATTTTAGTTAGATAAAGGAATTTTCATATCTCAAAGTAAATATGCCAAGGAAATTTTGAAGAAATTTAGTTTTGAGGATTGTGCACCAGTTGGAACACCAATGTGTACAAGAAATAAGGTGAGCAAGGATGAAGATTCACCTATTATAGAATAATCTTTGTATAAATCTATGATTGGTATTATTTTATATATAACAACATCGAGGCCAGACATCATGCATGTAGTAGGTATGGTTGCAATATATCAGTAATCTCTAAAAGATAGTCATGTTTAATTTGTAAAGATAATATTTAGATATATCAAGGGGACATTGGATTATGGATTAAGGTATCCCACAGGTAGAGATTTTATTTTGGTTGATTATACAAATTAAAATTGGGTAGGGTGGTTGGATGATAAAAAGAGTACAAGTGGAGGAGCTTTCTTCCTTGGTGATAGCTTAGTATCATGGCTAAACAAGAAGTAGAATTTAGTATCACTTTATATAGCTGAAGTAGAATATATTGCAATGGTATTGTGTTGTACTAAAGTGCTTTAGATGAAGCAAAATTTGGAAGATATCAAGGTAAATTATGATGAACCTATTTCTATTTTTTGTGATAACACAAGTGCTATTAATATTTTTATGAATCCAATGATGCATTCAAGAATAACATATATTCCCTTTAGATATCACTTCTTGAGAGAGTAGGTTGCAGATCAACAAGTTAAGATGGAGTATATCAATACTACATAGTAGATTGTAGATATTTTCACAAAGGCACTACCAAAAGACACATTTGAGTAACTATGAGAGAAGTTGAGAGTAATTTCCTTTACTTCCTACCATTGAGGTTCAACATCAATTGAGGGGGAGCTAAGTGTTAGCTTTAGGTAGGCCCTTTTCCATTGATGTTAAAGGGGGAGAATAATAGGTATAGATGCAAAAATAGGTACAAGGAATAGGTACAGGTTTCTACAATAAGGGGGAGTTACTGTATTCTTTTTAGATGGTAGTATGTGTAAGTTTTAGGATGTGGTAGTTTTAGTTTGAGATTTCCATCAATGAAAAAGGGGGAGATTGTTTGAAATATTGTCATTAATGTCAAAGGTCTAGCATTATTAGTGATAAATGCCCCATTGCATTTAATGGTGTTTTTAATATTCATATCTTAGCTAATGTGTGTTAATATTAATTTAATATTAATAAATATATTTCTGGTTGCATATAAGTCAAAAGAGGGCCCATGGAAAATTCAAAGAGTCATGGGGTAAAAGATAGAAGAGGAATGGGACACATTTTATCATGAAGAGTCATCTTGAGGAATTCAAAGAGTCACCATGTGAAGATAAAAGAGGTATGGTGCATTTTTCCATGAAGGGACACTTTAAGGAATATGAAAAGTGACCAAGATAAAGATAAAAGAGGAAAAAATGCTTTTGTTTATGAAGGTTCACCATATGACTTTTCAAATACAAGGATACGAAGGGTCATTCAAGTTTGGCACCATTTTCCATGAGGATTGAAGGGTCACAAAGGGTGAATGCCAAAGGTCATTTGGAAAGCTATAAATAAAGGCTTGAGAAGCCATTTTTAATATGCAAGAGAGTGCATGGTTTGTATTTTTTTTGAAGAGAGAAAAGCATGAGATATTGTAGAGTTATATCATTTTTTGAGTAAGCAATATTGAGAGATAGTTGTGTTTTATACACAATAAGGGTTGGTGCTCCTATGGGTTGGTGCTCACAAATAATTATTGTGTTGGTACTCAGCAAAGGGGTTGGTGCTATTGTAATTTGGTGCTTGAAAACTTTGTATTTTGATTTGGTGCTCATTCATATACTTGATATTGTTCTCCACGGTTTTTCCCACTTTGGGTTTCTACATAAAAATCCGGTCTCTCTCTCTCTCTCTCTCTCTCTCTCTCTCTCTCTCTCTCTCTCTCTCTCTCTCTCTCTCTCTCTCTCTCTCTCTCTCTCTCTCTCTCTCTCTCTCTCTCTCTCTCTCGTGGTGAAAATTATTTTTTTAATTTTATTGCATATCTTGAATGTGTGATTATGTGGTTAAAGAAAACAAATCATATTAAGTAAAAATATATATAATATATTGATTCACCCCCCCTCTCAGTATATTGTGTGCTTAATAGATCCATTTAGGAAATTTTTTGTATATATGCCAAAATTGGCCAACATTTTTGGTGACATCTTAGGATTGCATGCTCACTATGTAATATATCAGTATCCTTAAACTATTCATTGGGTATGGAGTCTCAAATATTTGATTCCTAGCTGATCATGAAAATGATACAAGGATACCCCTTTCTAAAAAAATTCTCTTGAAGCAAAAAGGACAAAAGAAATAAAAACAACATTGTACCTAAGGCACTTATGTGATGGAAAAACACAACTAAAAATAAATGTACACAAGGAACTTAGAGGAAAGCATAAAATATATTCTAATATGTAAAATATTATACAATGGCTTCAAACTCTTCTAATAACAAAACTTTAAATGAATGTCATTGACTGGGATGGGTATACCTCTCCATCTAATTGGGTAAGCTAAAAATCATTATGTTGTTTATATCTATGAATCAAATAAGGACCACTTTACAAGCTATCAAATTTGGTATGGTTTCCTCACTTATCCTTATTTTAATACCATTTAATGACTATATCCCCTTATTTAAAGTCCTTGGGTATGGTTATCTTGTCAAAACCTTTATTGACTTGAGCTTGATGTGAATCTAGTGTCTTTATTGCAATGCCCCTAGTTTCTTCCATCTCCATGAGATTTGACATCCTCATTCTCATAGGTTTACTCTCCATCAACTCAAGCTGATGGGGTAACTCCAAGGTAGTTAGTTCAATAGAAATGGACAATTTGAATTCTCTCCCATATACCCAAATAAATGGTCAGTTACCAATGGTAACTTTAGGATTCACTCTATTAGCCCATAAGGTTGTGATTTGTCTTTTATATTCTCTGATTCTATCCCATAGTCCTCTTGATAATCCTTATCAAGTTCTTATTTGTGGACTCTACCAATTTACTACCTTGGGGGTGGTAACTAGAGGATGTGTTACGGTAGATGCCCAACTGAAGTGCCCATTCACTTGTCTTCATGCCAACAAATGTTAATGAATTATCTAAAATTATTATTTCTCATACACCAAACCTAGTTATTATGACATCATATAAGTCCAACACTAATGTTTCATTGGCTTATTTAAGGTAAATTACTTCCACCCACCTAGTGAAGTAGTTAGTAGCAGTGAGTATCCATTTGTGCCCTCTATCGGAATGTTGATTGATCATTCCTATGAAGTCTAAACCCCACTACATGAATGGTTGTTCTATCTAAATTGGGTTGAGAGGAAGTGCTACCAACTTTTATTTAACTGTAAAGAGAGTGCATTGTTAACATTTTTTATACCATACATAGACATCCTTGAAGAGATTAGGCTAGTAATAACCAACTCTCATCACTTTTGTTATTGTATTCCTTCTGGTAAAATGGCATCTTATGGGTCTATCATGAAATTTATCCAAGAGCCTTGACATTTGGTCATCATCAATGCACCTAAAAAGCAATCTATTGAAGTATTTTTTTAATAAAATCCCATTAACCAATGCATAAGGTATAGACTGAAGTATAAAATACCTTCTCTTTTCCCTATTCAAATCTTGAGGGCACTCACTATCAATAAATGTATCATATCCTAGATCCAACTAGTCTGAGGTGGAAGTGAATCTATTTGTGAGTTATCTTGTGTCACTAAAGCAACTTATTTTTCCTCATGGAGGTCATCTACCATATGCTCACGTAACCCTTTACCTCTAACTAGCATAGTGACCTTGATCTTCACATCATACTCAATTACCTTGCTAATCCAACCAACTCTCTTCTCATTTAAGTCCTTGTAAAGAAAGAAGTCCCTCACTCTAGGATGAGACACCATAAGATGAATCTTGTTGTTGGATAACATTGGTCTAAACTTTTTGAGGATTCTCAAAGCTACAAGAAATTTATTTTATACAAAGGTGTAACTTACCTCATACTCTTCAAACCGTTGACAAAAAAATGCAATTGGATTCTCATGTCATTCACCATTATTTTACATCAGCATAGCTGATATATTTTCAAAATTAGTGAAGGTATACAATATGAAATCCCTTAAGAAATTAGGATTCATGAGAAAGGGTGTTTGGGAAATGACCTACTTGATAGCCTCAAATGTTGCTTTACCTCATTTGACCAAGTGAACACTTGGTTCTTCTTCAACATGGTAGTGATAGGTTTAACCAGGTATACCAAACTAGGTATGAACCTTCTCACAAAGTTTATTTTCCTAAGGAAGCTCTAGAGTACCTTTTTGTGCTTGGGTAAGGATAATGACAAGATGGAACTTATTCTATCAAAATCAATGGCTAATCTTTGCTTTGAGACAATATGTCCTAAAATTTTGCCTTCATGAATAGAAAACACACATTTATTGGGATTTAAAGAGATCTCATACTCTACATTTTTTAAAGATCAATCTTATGTGATTCAAGTGCTCACTATCCTTCTTGGAGAAAACTATGATGTCATCTAAGTATACTAGGACCATCTAATTTATCAATCCTTGGAAAGCCACATCCATTGATCTTTAAAAAGTTGACCTAATATTTGACAAACCAAGAGGCATATTTTGATAAGCATTTGTGCCCCAATCTATAGTGAATTTAGTCTTGTATTTATCTTCTTCTCTTACCAGTACTTAGTTGTATCCTGAATATCCATCCAAAAGAGAGATGTGTTCTGAACTAGCAACTATCTAAAGGAGATGTTCAATGGATGGTAAGGGGTAATGATCCTTCAAGGAGACTCTATTTAGGTCCTTGAATTCATCACACAACTTGATCTCCCCATTCTTCTTCCTTATAGGCACTAGGTTAGCTACCCATGAGGAGTGCTTGATGGGCAAGATGATCTTGGACTCAGTCAATTTAGTCAATTCTTTCCTCATAAGCTCATCAATTTTGCAGTTGATTGGCCTTTGATTTTGCCTGATAGGATTAAAATTAGCCTCTAATTATATAATGTGTTGGGCTAGCTTGGGATCAAAAACCTCTCAGGTTAATTTATTTAAAATAAAATATGTTTGCGTATTATTTACAAAGTTCTATGAAAGAATGCCTTTCAGCCTTAGTGCTTACCTTTCCAAGCTTGAAGAGCTTGTCTTCAATGATCAGAACTCTTTCATAGTTCTCCTCATTGGTTGACATCACTGACTTGTCTTTCTTTATATGATATCCTTCATGAAAAAGACCTTCAAGGGTGACCAACCCTTTAAGAGTCTTGTTATACCTTAGCTAAAAAATTTGATCCTCATATTGATGTTGGAATTTATCTTGGTTTAATGAGGAAAAATGTGCTTCCTTCTATAATAAACAAGAAATCTACTTGTCACTATTAAAGACCTACCAATGAGATTCATTATTTGGAACTAATGGTATTACCACCATTTTGACATGTGGTTGTACTTTGTACTTTCTCAATTTGTTTGGGAGGTCAAATTGAGCTCTCATAGCTACCAATTTGTCAACATGTTGATTTTGGCTCCTTGGCATTGCTTGTATGTTGAAGGCCTCAAAGTCCTTAATTAGGTCCTACACTCTATGTTTTTAGGATTCATAAAGGGTTTATTTATGATATTTTGGTAACTACTTTGATTCACTATCATCTCACTACCCCCATACACTTGCAATTTCTTGATTCCTCTCTTACTAACCCACTGAAGGCCATGGATAAGGCCCTTATACTCAGTTGCATTATAAGAGCAACTGAATTGAAACCTATAAGAAGATAAGTACTTATTATTATAGGGGGATACTATAATTTCACCTACACCTACCCCATGTTTTCTCTTTGAACCATCAAAGAATAATTTCCATAAACCACTAACATCTTCTTGTGGCCTTGTGAGGGATAGTATGGACTCAATCTCCTCATGAAAGCAGTAGACACCCATGTCTCTTTCTTTAAAACATTAAAAAGGGTTGATAAACTAATTATCACTCCATAACTCATCCAAGAACATATCAAGTATCTCCTCAAGATGAGTGTTTATTTTTTAAACAACTAGGTTGTCATCTTCATCTAGGATGGTGTAATTGATGTTTGAGATATAAATCCCATAAGTTTTAATTTGGAATTTTTAAATAGTATCACATTTTATGGATACATTTGTCCCATACCTTGTCTTGAAATCCATGTAGGACAAATATACTACTAGATAACCCCTAATTTTTGTTATGAAGTCTCTAGATAAGCGTAGAGAAAAATGAGGAGGCACATCTAGGATCAACACATCTTGAACCATTGAAACACTAGGACAAGCATACACGGTTAATTTTAATCTTTTTATGATGTCATCTAGTTTGGTGGAAGACTCATTAAGTTTCAAAAATCCCTTAGATTGGGGATAATATTTCAAACCCAACTGATTTGCTATGGACTTGGGCATCACTACAGTACTTTCCCCATTATCTACCATACAATTTTGTATCAAAGAGTCACTAATGATTACAAAAATGTAGAAGGGAGGAGGTTCAACCATCTTATTTTATTTCCCTTCATTAGGTCCTTTAGTTGAATTGATGAGAACTATATTTTCCTTGCTCGATGGCTTGTCTGAAACATTGATCTTTGACAATACTTCTTAAAGGATGTCTACCTGACCAAGCATAAAAATCATTTCCCACATCAGAACACTCACATTAGAATTTTTCATTTGTTCCACAATATTTATGGGTAAACCACTAAAATTTGATTGTGTTTAGGAGCCAAAACTATACTTTGAACTTACATTCCTTTGATTCTAATTTTTTGGAGTTATTAGAACCTTTAAAGCAATAGTAGGTTATTTTGGCTTTGATAATAAAGGATTAATGGTAGGAATTTATTTGAATTATTCCTAGTTACCATCCATATTCCTTATTTTGAACCTTGTATTAACTGCCACTAAAATATATGCTCGACTATAACTAACATATTTATTAAGTGCATATCACTCTTCTTGTTCATAGTTAACCAGTGTAGCACCCAACTAGCTTATTTATTCATTAGACCCTTGGCCCTATTGACGGTATTCTATATTTTTCATCATAGTTTATTCTACATTTTGTGCCATAAGATCTTGATTTTATCCATAGTTGGTACCCTGATGCCATTGCTCATTGAAAGCCTAACTGAACTCACTATTTGGGATAATGGATTGGCCAAAAGACTAATTATAAGGCACGGTACCTTCAATTTATTGAGAAATGTTGTTATAAGTAGGGACTAAAGTAGTAGAGGTGCTTAAAACATTTGGGTTATAATGATTTTACCTAACATAGTTAGGTTGCCCCTGTCCTTGGACTTGTTATTAGTATTGATAATTTCCTTTGTAGGGTGGCCTATTTACTTGATATGACTATTGTTAAGGCTGATATGTAGGTTTATAAGGTTTATTTAACTGATATATCCACCTCTTCACATTTACCAACTCATTTATAAAATATTTACACATTTTCTTAAGCTCTTGGAATTTTTTTCTTGGGGATCACTAGATTGACTAGTTGAAACATTTTCTTTCTTTGGTGTAGGTATGGAAATAAGTGTTAGTATAGGAGGAATAATATTAAGGGAAGGAATAACAATAGGAGGTGGTTGGATCTTGGGGAAAAAAGGCATTGGTGTCCTAGGTGTAATCTTACCAACTTGTACTAGGTAATTTTTTGCTCTGATTTCCACCTCATAAGCATTTGGTAGTGTGTTTCCTTCCATGGACTAGATCATTACTACAATATCACTATTAAAGGATTTTAAATAGTAAAAGAAAGAAAAATTAGGAGTAAGCCTAATATAGTCTAGGATTTTATCCCTTATCTTTTTAAAATTAGTGTCGAAATCTTGCATGACCTCATGAGGAGTGCTTTTGATTCTAGTTAGCTATTCTACAAGTGACAAATAGTCACTTTTATCTTCAAATATTTTACACAAGGCATCACCTAATTGATACCATGATGTTATAAATTTGGTAGTAAGGTTAATATACTAGTTCAAATCTTTATCTTTTAAATAGATAGCTAATAACCTAATATTTACATTCTCTTCAGTTATGTCATGAATATTGCAGAAGTTGGCTATGTCTCTAAGGTGTTCAGAAGGGGTTGTAGATTGGTCTCTAGTGAAATAAGGGACACTTTTAAGAGATGATAATGGGATAATATCATAATTATAGATTTCTAAAGTAATTTTAGCATTGAAATCCACAAAAGGAAAATATCTAGGGGCTACCATGGTAATGAAAGGGGTTAATAAAGATATTCTTGGAAAGGTAGGTTTTGGAACTAGTTTATGAGGAAAGATTCCTTTTTATGGATATGTATTATCAAAGATTAACCTTTTTAATAATTTCAAAGGTAATTCAACAAATTCAAAAGGAATACCTCTAGAATATGATCTTATAGTCACCTTTGGCATGAAAGATAGTTACTGCTCTACACCAAAATGTTGAGTGTTATTTGGAGTCCTCAGATATTGTTGTATGAAAGATTAAAACTACTATAAATTGATAAAACTATCATAAAAATTGACCAATCTTATTTTAAAAGTGGGTCCCATTATGCATACTAAAAACCATTGTAAATAAAGTTTTCACCCTTGGAGAGGGTTCCATAGGCTCTACCCAACTAAGCTACATAATGGGAACAACCCTAGACTATGGGTATCTTGTGTTGGGGTTGAACCTTTGAAGAAGGATAGCTTCCTTTTGATGGATCACCTAAACTAAATATTCTACTATGAAAATGGTTATAAATAGGGAATAGGGTTACTAAGAAAGATAAAAAGGTGAGGCACCAAATTTAAATAAGAACTCACATAAATATTAAACATACACTGAAGAAGCATAAGATAATGCTAGCTCACACAATCTCATAAAATAGATAATTACATAAGTATTTCATGAATTATTCTTAGGAAGAAATGAATGAAGTAAGGAGAAATTTTAATATTCATAGCTAGCATATATTAATGACATAAAGAGCACAAGTTCATACATAAAACTAACTTATAAACCCCCCTAAAATAGGCAAGAAAGAAGGATAATGGACATGGAAGATTGTCCTTTATAATGCCATCATACACAATATTTTTTAAACATAGTTTAAATGTACGAGATAGATAAATAAAGTCTTTTATAATTCAATAGGTCTTTCATACAAATATTGATATGGTTTAGCCTTATCAAATGAGAGCCTTGTGCTCTTCAAAATCAGAGAGTCCTTGTGAGATTCAAAATATCTAAGAGAGAGTTACAAATGAGAGATAAAAAAGGATATATAAGAGAAAAAGGGGGGGGAGAGAAAAGGAGCACATCATTATAAAATAATTTATGAGCTACCACTACCCTTTAATAAATCCTCAACCACATTTTAATCCAATTAGGACTAGTCCTCTATTGACAAATTAACCTTCATGTGTCCCAATAGCCTTCAAACTCTCTCATTGGTTGAAAAAATGTATTAGAAGACAATAATATATTTTGGAGATAATAATTCATGACCCATTAAGAAGGAGAAATATTTAAAGCTCCCTAAAAATCATTGAATTCTCCAACTGCACTCTCCAATCCCCAAATATTCTATTGGAACTCTACACCACTTGACTTTCTTATAAAGACAAAATACTCAAATATTTAGACCTAATATAGCCATGACTATGCCTATTTTGATCAGTTTTACATACCTATTTGTCAAGGATATGACTATGTTAAAGGATGAGACACTTCTTTCATAATCACAAATTTTTCCCCTACTTCCAATTCTGAGGATAGGTCTTACTATATATGTAAAACAATTCCATTTATTGTTTTTCCTATAGTATTAATATCAATGAAGATCCAACAGGTTCTTAATATCATCCTAATAGTTAGTTTCTAGTCTTTGATCTATATTAGGATCTAAAAGACCTATTATGCCTCTACTGAGCTTTAATAGTGATGTTTGATCTTGAAATATCTGCTTTGGTTCAACTTGGATCGTTTATGATCTTGATTATATGCATTCACCTACCTGGGTTAACAAAACCCTTTAATCTAATGTGTTTATCTATGTGGTGTCCTCACCATGCCATTTATCATATTTAAAAATATTAATATTTTTTGATTTGGACACATGTCCTTACTTTTTGATTTTTGGGACTTGATCAATTACTCAACTCCATTGATTTCCTTGAAAGTCTCCTAGCTCTGACCTTTATAATTTCTATTGATCTATGTTCTAGATTGTGCCATTTTTAGCCTTACATTTAACCTCAATATCTTATTATGAGTTTAATTTGGTTGATGCATTTGTATCACATGGTGGACTCACATGTAATCTATCTCATTAACTTTTTGACCCTATGCATATCATTGATCTTTTCTGCAAGGTTGAATATGCATCATCGATCTTGATCAACTTGAAAAAACATGCATCATTGATCCTTTGATTCATCATGATCATGCCACTTTTCAATCCCACATCTAATATTAGGATCCTTTAACTTTTTGACCTCAATATCACCATTGATCTTGATGCACATGATTCAACTCACATCATTGATCTTGATATTCCTACTGACTTGAGATTTTATCTACACACCATTGGTATTCCATTCAATCAAGTGAGTTTTTGACACTTATCAGCTCTATACTCAACCTTAGGATCCTTTTAAATATTTGAATTCAAACAACTATTTCTTATGGTTTTAACTTGATGTCCCCACACACATCCCACTCTGCTAGTTCAACTTTGAAGGCTTATATCTTGATATAAACAACTCATCAAGATACCATTTTTTCAATGAACATTCTTGGCATGAAATACATCATCTCCATGTGATCCTTTAACTTTGAGAGGACATCTAAACACATTTATTAAATGTGAAATTAAAATAAGATTTTCATTTCTATAATAAGTGTTGTGATAGTCTAATTCCCTAGGTTTATACTAATAATCTTTCTCAATTCAAAGATTTTGATAAACTTTTGAGACTTTAAGAAAAACCTGCTTCACTTCCCCTGGATGCCATAAAAACCATGGAAACTACTTGGATCCTTTACTTGAAATTATAAACCTACTTCTAATCCATTTGATCATTTACTCAACAGAAACTTTGCTCAGCTTCTCACTCTACTCTAGGACTTCTAAAATATTTATCCATCTAGGCAAAGTTTTTTTATGTAGGCCAAAATTGGCCAATAACACCATTGTCTAAAATCCATTCATTCTCATTAGAATCAAATAAGGTGTCATATAAATAAATAACATTATAATTTTTTTCCTAATTGTTGTTTTAATTATGATTTTGATTCTTTTAATGATTCTTCTAATGATTTTGATTAGATTTATTATTCTTTTTATTTTTATAGATTTTTGTTGAACATTGTCATTGATTAAGAGAGATATTATTGAGAATTTTCATTAAGTATTGAGATTTGATATTTAATGTTGTCATTGATGTCAAAGGGAATATTAAAGATGCATGCTTCTTTCATTAATGTCAATTTAATATCATTTATGTCAAAGGTTCTTATGAAAATGCTTGGTCAAATAAGCCTTGAGGTATGTATATGATGAGTTCTAATGCTAGCATAGTTAGTGTTTTTGTTGTATGAGCTCAATGATGAGAGAATGTTGTTTGAATAATGTTATAATATCAGCTTGAGTGAAATATTTGAGAAGTAGCATGAATGAGTTAAAGTCAATACAAAAAGTGTAAATCATCTTGTAATTCCTTATCTAGACCTTGTCAGATGGTACTTGTAAGTGAAAATATGGTATGAGTGATCTCTAAAGAAGAAGTTATGTGCTCTAAATATATGTGTAAGTAGTTGTGAAGATGTTTAGAATGAGTTACGAAGATGAGAATGCTCTCAAGAACACTTGAAAGTGTTTGAGCATGAGAGAGATTATTTAAGGTTGTACATGAGGTGTTAAGGGCCTTGTAATTGATCAAAAGGTTAGTTTTAAATATTTATGTTTGCAGATCTAAAGATGTTATGAAGATCTAATCATGCTTTGAAGATCTATAAGTAGATCTAAAGATGTTCTATTGAATTTATGAATAATATTGAGTGTATGAGGTTGATTTATCATACATAAGATACATTGAAACATAGGAGAGTTTCAAGGTGAAGCTTACAAGGTGGATAAAAGGTCATATTCTAGGCCTAATAAGACTAAAAAATCAAGGCTTATAAAGTAAGAAGAGAGATGGTGGCCAGATGGGGTAACATGATCAATTTCCATGACATAATTGAGCATCTGAACATTGAAAGAGGTTATTCAAGTTGGTTTGAGTATGTGTATGAAGTTTCATATCAATGTTTGTAAGAAAAGGCTTGAAAAGTGTTTCAAGGTTTTTTAAGTGCACAAAATGAAGAGTTATCTACCTGAGAAGGTTTTCTCAGTGATCATTAACATGTGAATATTTTTCATGAGAACTTGAGTTGTTCATGATAGATGATAAAGGATTCTATCTCAAAGTTCCAAGCATTATTTTTTAGAAAGAGGAGCTAAGTTTTATGAATAATCGTTAAGACTAAAAGTTAATCTAAACCCTCATAAAACCCTCACTATGACCTAATGTTGAAGATATTATTATAAAGAGATCATAATGTTTTGATATGATAATAAAATTTATTTGAGTTTTAATTAAACTCTCCCAATCATATCCATGTATAATTGGTTTCTCATGTGAATGAGTAGACCCCATAGAAAAGTACTTATCTTTCAGATATTTGCTATAGTAGATAGAGTTGATCAAGTTAAATTTGATAAGTGGATGAAGATAAAAGTTTGAAACCTATATTTTTTGTTCCTGAATATTTATATATAGGTTCCATAGGTGTGCAAATTTCGTTATCAAATTTGGCCAGTTGTTAATAGACCTAGTGGTGCAAATAGTAAGGAAATCAAATAGATGTGAGAAGATGTTTGTTGATGTGTTTTCATGTGATATTTATGAATTTCAATGAATTATGATGTTTTTTTGGTCTTTAATTATATATCCATGATTTTTATAATCTTTGAATTCTATGTAAGAGGTTGAAACATTGAATCCAAAATGGCTTATCTAACTAAGTAGAGTCTATGAGAGAGAAGGTTAGAAGATTGGTTTGTAAGACAAATAGTTTTCATTAGATCTCACGATATGATTAATTGAGGTTTATTTTAGGATGTTATAATATAATATTAATTTATTTAAATCCATTTAATATATTCAATCATGTGTCATATTTTCATGTTTCCTTGACTATGTTTTGGAATTAGTTGGAAGTTCTGAGTGAACACATTGCAAAAAAGTGTTTGAGCCTGTTTACCATAATTTGAAGCATCAGATGAAGTTTATTATGACACTAAGGTAAAGAGGTTTTTGAATATGTAATTTTTTTCCATGATTATTTGTAAATATTGAGGATATGCCTCAATTGTTCAATATAGAGTTTTTGTATATGCATAAGCCTTTTCTAAGTAGTGAGTTGAGGAAGTGTTCAAGTGGTAATTGGACCTAAAAGGTATTATGGACCTAAATTAAAGTTTTATAATGTATATTTGAGTTTATTGTGACTTTTTAATACCATGTGATGTGTTTGGATATGCTTTAAGAAATATAAATGGGTAACATGTTATTAAGAAGACCTATTAGGTGTCCACAAGACTAAAAGAGGAGTAATGGTTAATTGATCTATGACCAATCTATTGTATTGATCGATTCATTATTCAAGCATGTTATTTTAATATTAAAATACCTATTCATGTATAACCTAATTTATTTGAATATGTGTTAGAAATATTGTCATTGATGTCAAAGGTCTAGCATTATTGGTGATAAAGGACCCATTGCATTTAATGTTGTTTGTAATAGATTTATCTTGGCTAATATGAGTTAATATTAATTTAATATTAATGAATATATTTTTGGTTGCATATGAGACAAAATAAGGGCCCATGGAGAATTCAAACAGCCACGGGGTAAAGACAAAAGAAGGATGGGACACATTTTCCCATAAAGAGTCATCTTGGAGAATTCCAAGAGTCACCAAGTGAAGACAAAAGAGGAAGGGTGCAATTTCTCATGAAGGGACACTTTGAGAAATACGAAAAGTCACCACGATGAGGACAAAAGTGGGAAGGACATTTTTGGTCATGAAGGGTCACCACATGAATTTTCAAAGTTAAGAATATGAAGGGTCATACAAGTTTGGCACCATTTTCCATGAGGATTGAAGGGTCACAAAGGGGGAAGGCCAAAGGTCATTTGGAAAGCTATAAATAAAGGCTTGAGAAGCCATTTGTAATATTATAGATAGAGGTTGATTTGATATTGTAATATCTAGCTTAGAAGAGCAATTATGAGAGATGAATATAATTTGTATTTGTTATATCTAGCTTAGAAGAGCAAAGGTGAGAGAGGAAAGAGATGTTGTATTTAACTATCATTTGTTGAGATAGAAACATTGAGAGATAGGTGTGTGGTATACACAAAGGGGTTGGTGATCCTATGGGTTGGTGCTCAACAAGGGGTTAGTGCTCCTGTGGTTTAGTGCTCATGAATTGTTGTTGGGTTGGTGCTTGACAAAGGGGTTGGTGATCCTTTGGGTTGGTGCTCACGAATAGTTGTTGGGTTGGTGCTCAGCAAAGGGGTTGGTGCTCCTTCAAGTTGGTGCTTGCGAATATTGTTTGGGTTGGTGCTCATTCATATAATTGAGATTGTTCTCTATGGTTTTTCCCACATTGGGTTTCCACATTATATCTGGTGTTTCCCTCTATCTTGTGTGGTGTTTATTGTTTGAGTTTTATTTCATATATTGAATGTTTTATTAAGTGGAATTTGATTAAGGGAAAGTTTAATATATATGATATAATGATTCACCCCCCCTCAGTATATCCCATGTTTAACAATTGGTATCAAAGCAGGTTCCTTCAGAAAGGGTTTAATAGCTTGAAGGTAGATCAAAGAAAAGCATAAGATGGCCAAGTAGCTAAAGAAGGAGAATCAAGAGTTGAAATCTATGGTTGAGGCTCTTAAGGAACATGTGTGTATCTTGGATTATAAGTTGGCTATAGAAGTAAAAGAAAATAAGATATTTATTTAGGATCTTAAGAATCAGTTAGAGGTTACAAGTTCAAGTTTGATATCAAGAGAAGAACAGTGTAATCAGTTGAAGATTGAGTTAGGTTCTTTAAAGGAAAATCATGAGAAGCTTATAATCAAGGTTGAGAAATATCATGAAATATTAATCCAAGGAAATAAGGATGTAGGTTTTGAAGGAAAATCAAAGAAGCTAATCAGGAAGCCCAATGCTTTCAAGTTTTCAAATTCTTTTCATGGACGTTGTTTTGTTTGTCATCATGTTGGTCATAAGGAAAGAGACTATATGAGGAGAAGCAATTAGTCAAAGGGAGATCTCAGTCACATTCAAGAAAAATGTATGAGAAATATTATTTGCTTTTTTTGTCATGAGGTTGGCCATATTTCTAAATTATGCCAAAATAAAGTAAATAGATATTCAAGGTATGTCAAAGGATATAGATCCCCTAGAAAATATGAGAAAAGACAAATTCAGGTTTGGAGACCTAAAATAGTAAAGGTTGATCAGGTTGTGTTTAAAAGTGAAAATGAATTACTTGCTATAGTAGATAAAGAATCAGATAAGAAGGATTGTGCAAAATCTCTTGTTACATTTGAGCATGAGATTTATCAAGATAAGATAGTTAGAAAAGTTGAGAAGATGAAAAACATCATAAATGATAAGGTTAGTAAGTCAAAAAGGCTAGACATGCTTAAATGGATTCTAAAAGAAAAACACAAGAAGATTAAGGAAGAAACAGAGGAGATGTGGGAATCTCCTGAGATTTATTTCTAGGACCCTTTTGTTTGGAGTGTCTCTTCTAGGCTTCAAGGAGACACTTTTAAGAAAAATTGAAGCATGGTGGATGCTATTGGGTCTTGGCTATGTTGCATGACAAGAAGGTGAGTTGGTAGATTAATTTGTATATCTTTTGAGGGAATAGATTTTTGAATAAAATTTTGCATCAATATTATGGTTTGAGGCTATTAGAATGATTCTTGAATATGCAGTGTTTAAAAGTTTTAAAGTGTTTTAAATGATTATGGTCACAAGAAATTAGAATGTTGAAAAAGAGCTAACAATTTTAGAAAGAAGGAAAAGAATACTCATGCAGATTCAATGAAGAAGGATCAGAGTTTCAAAGCTCCATTCATCAAGAAGAAGGATCAGAGTTTCAAATCTCCATTCATTAGGAAGAAGGTTCAAACATGTTCATGGCAGAAGAAATAACTTGAAGATTCTATGTTTGTGTAAATAGATTTGCATGTAAGAAATAAAGATCAGCCATGGTTCGTTGATAGTGGATGTTCAAGGCATATGACAGGAGATAAAAGTAAGTTCATATCTCTAAATAATATCAATGGTGGTACAGTGAGATTCAAAAATAAAACCACTACCAGGATAGCTGAAAAAGATATCTTCTCAAAGGCACGATCAAAGGACACATTCAAATATTTGTGAGAGGAGTTGGGAGTAATTTATATTACTTCCTGACATTTATGTTTAGCATCAATTAAGGGGGAGCTAATTTTTAGCTCCAAGTAGGCCCTTTGCCGTTGATGTCAAAGGGGGAGAATAGTAGGTATAGGTATAGGTGAAAAATAGGTACAGGGAATAGATATAAGTTACTACAGTAAGGGGGCGTTACTGTATGTTTTTAGATGACAGGATGTGTAGGTGATAAGATGTGGCAGTTTCAAGATTGAGGTTTCCATCAATGACAAAGGGGGAGTTTGTTGGAAATATTATCATTGATGTCAAAGTTCTAGCATTATTGGTGATAAATGCCCCATTGCATTTAATGTTGTTTGCAATAGATTTATCTTAGCTAATATGAGTTAATATCTATTTAATATTAATGAATATATTTTTGGTTGCATATGAGACAAAAGAAGGGCCCATGAAGAAGTCAAAGAGCCATGGGGTAAAGACAAAAGAAGGATGGGACACATTTTCCCATGAAGAGTCATCTTGGGGAATTCCAAGAGTCACCAAGTGAAGACAAAAGAGGAAGGGCACAATTTCTCATGAAGGGACACTTTGAGGAATACGACAAGTCACCAAGATAAGGACAAAAGTGGGAAGGACATTTTTGGTCATGAAGGGTCAGCACATGACTTTTCAAAGTTAAGAATATGAAGGGTCATACAAGTTTGGCACCATTTTCCATGAGGATTGAAGGGTCACAAAGGGGGAAGGCCAAAGGTCATTTGGAAAGCTATAAATAAAGGCTTGAGAAGCCATTTGTAATATGAGAGATAGAGGTTGATTTGATATTGTAATATCTAGCTTAGAAGAGCAATTTTGAGAGATGAATATGATTTGTATTTGTTATATCTAGCTTAGAAGAACAAAGGTGAGAGAGGAAAGAGATGTTGTATTGAACTATCATTTTTTGAGATAGCAATATTGAGAGATAAGTGTGTGGTATACACAAAGGGTTTGGTGCTCCTATGGGTTGGTGCTCAAAAAAGGGGTTGGTGCTCCTATGGGTTAGTGCTCATGAATTTTTGTTGGGTTGGTTCTCAAAAATGGGGTTGGTGCTCCTGTGGGTTGGTGCTCATGAATTGTTGTTGGGTTGGTGATCGGCAAAGGGGTTGGTGCTCCTGTGGGTTGGTGCTCATGAATAGTTGTTGGGTTGGTGCTCAGCAAAGGGGTTGGTGCTCCTGTAAGTTGGTGCTTGAAAATATTTTTTGGGTTGGTTCTCATTCATATACTTGAGATTTTTCTCTGTGGTTTTTCCCACATTGGGTTTCCACATTATACCTGGTGTCTCTCTCTATCTTGTGTGGTGTTTATTGTTTAAGTTTTATTGCATATCTTGAATGTTTGATTAAGTGGAATTTGATTAAGGGAAAATTTTATAAGATATATGATATACTGACTCAACCCCCCTCTCAGTATATCTCATGCTTAACAATATGTAACTAATTAAGAAAGATATGATCAAGTGACTTGTATAAAATTAAGGTGGTTTAGGCCTATTTTGGTATGCTTAGAGGATGCTAAGTATGGAAAATCATAAGAAGATAATTGAATTATATAGATCATTAGTGAGTATAATGAGGTAATTTAGACCATAATATAAGTATAATGAATATCTAATAGAGGTTTTGCATATGAGGATCAAGGTCAGAAGACCTAATCAAGCCATGAAAAAGGCTAGTTGAGCGAAGAACACTAAAGGTCAATTTGAGAGGGACAGAAATGAGAAAAGAGATGAAGTAGTAAATCATCATCTATTATATAAGTAAAAAGGGTTATTTAAAGTGATAAAACAATCAAGTGGTTGAGTTGGTGCTAAGTCATCTAGTGGGTTGGTGCCTCCTTACAAGTGGGTGTTTGTTAAAGCCTAGCTGAGTTGAAGTTGAGCTAGTTGGGGTTGGTGCTCCATGTGAAGTTGGTGCTTCACTAAATATTGAATTTTTTCTTATATTATTTTATTCCATTTAATTCATTAATGGTTTTTCTTCCCCTATAAGTTTTCCCACATATATGATATGTTTATGTTTTTATTTCTCTTATAATTTGATGCTTATGATTGCTAAGATGTACATGCTTGTTAGAATGGTTCATTAATGGTTAAATGAAACTGAAAGAAATTTTTTGAAAAATATTCACCCCCCTCTTATTCATATTGTTTCCAATAATTGGTATCATATTAGGTCCTTTTAAATAGGCTTGATAGCCTAAAGGATATCCTAAGAAGCAAGGATAACTAGTTAGCAAGCTCAAGGTAGTTTCTCTACTACTAAGGCTCTATTGTTCAATGGATATAACTATACCTTATGGAATGTTATAATGAAGATATGTTTAATATCATAAGTATATGATATTTTATAGTCAGTTATGGATGGCTATATTGCACCTCCAATTCCACCAACATATGTAGCAAGTAAGAAGGCTAGTGAAAATTACTCTAAGGCAATGAATGACATTATGATTGGCCTATCAAAGGTAGATCTAGTAAACTTAAAGATTTTTTTTAACCAAATGCATATGGTAAAAATTAAAAACCATATATGAAGGAGACACCAAGGTGAATATGGCTAAGTTGCAGACCCACATAAGATAGTTTGAAAGCTTAAAGATGAAACTATTGCATCTTACCTAGCGAGGGCTGATGAAGTTATCAATATCATAAAAATATTGGGAGAATAAGTGAAAGAGTCTACTATTGTTCAAGATTTATTGAGATCACTAACTCTTAAGTTTGAATCTAAGGTGTTTGTAGTATAAGAGATTCAAGATTTGGACAAGCTAGAGATGGATGGGCTTCATGGCATCTTGACTACTTATGAGATGATAAAAAATGAAGGAATATCTCTCAAGAAGGAATCAAATTTCAATGATAAAAAGAATCCAAAAGAAAAGAAGACAAAAGGTAATAAGTCCAAGGATGATATTGATTCAAATATTGATGATGATTAATTTATTACCATGTTTTTTAGAAATCTAAGAATAGGTTTAGGTAAGTACAAAGGTAATTTGTCATCCAAGTACATCAACTATGGAAAAATTAGACATTTGAAAATAAATGTCCTCAAAAGCAAAAGACTGAGGATGATGATATAGACAAGAAATACTATAGGTTTGACAATATCAAGAAGAGTTTCAAAAAATATGAAGGCAAGAATAAGTCATTCAAGAACAAGAAGAGATTCTATACCAAAGAAGATAGCTCATCTGATGTGAGTGATTCAGATACATCTAATAGTCATGATGATAGAAATGAATCTAAATATGATAATAATGAAACTTTATTCATAGGCATAGAATCAAATAATTAGGGTTGTTTAAATGGGAAAGGCCTCATGATTAATGCAAAATTAGATGAAGAAGTATATTATGATATTGAAGATGCTAAAGTGAATCTTTAAGATTAGATCATGAGTGCCCTAGAAGAGTTGAATCTTGTGAAGAAAAATAACAACAAAATTAATTCATTATTTTAGTACTATGAGGTGTAGATAGGATTGTTTTAAGAAAATTTGATCAACACTTCCAAGGAGTATGAAGAGATCATTCAAAAATTTGAAACCTAGATAGATATTGTGGTAGAAATCCTAAAGTCTAAAGAGTAAGATTATAACAAGTATGAAACAAAAATAGAATCTCTAAGAGTTGAGTTGCATCAAGCATCTAGTAAGGTGAAGAGTTTTGTGAAGTTTGAAAAGAGTATTGAGGCTCTAGATGATATTTTGATCAGTTAAAAGTCTATAAGTGACAAGACAGATCTTGGATTCAAATAAGACCAAAATAAGGCACCTCAATTCAAAGAGAAGATTGTTGAAGACAAGAAGGTCATCATAAAAATACCTATTAAACATCCCAATACTATAAGGCATGCTAATTAGTTAAATGGTTATTATTTTACATGTAGTCAATTTGGTCATAGAGCAAGATAATGTACAAGACCTTCAAATAATAAGTATTCATGGAACTATGGAAGGAATCACAATTCAAATCAATCAAAAGGCATGCATATGATGGTCTATTATAAATATCATAATATAGGACACATTGTAAGATATTTCAAAATATGGTGTATGAATAAGACAAGTCAAGACAAGAAGATTCATAGTCATGCTAATAATAAATAGATCAAAAATAAAAATCTTGTAGATAAGGTAAATGTAGAGAAAAATACTAAAGAATAAGATTTTATGAAAGATAATAATATAGATAGTGGATGCTCAAACCACATGTTAGAAGAAAAGATAATTCTTGATTCTCATATGGTTGACCAAAGTAATAAGAATGGAGAGTTGAATAAAAATAAGGATGACAAGGTGAGTCATGATCAACTCATAAACCAAGGCGAGATTTTTATACTATAGAGCATAAGTCAGAAGTGAAGAAATTTTAAGAACACTTATTATATTCATGTTCTAACAAGGTAGTCAAATAAAATAAGAAGGATGACAATGTGGATGATAAAAATTACAAATTAAAGGTCAATCCTAAGTTTCTAATCAATTCCAAATGAATGTTGAAGAATATTCAATCTTTTAAAGATATGGAGATCTAGGAATCTCCTGAGTTTATATTGTTTTAGTGCCTTATGAAAAAGGCGTGGCTCTATTAAGCTTCATGGAGACATTATTATATCAGCATAAGCATGAGGGTGTAGTAAAACAAGGTTTATTTTGAGAATATTCTAGGTTGATAGATCTATGGTTTAAAGTAGAAGCATGCTGAGAGATCTAAGGCTGGTATTAGGTATCTAAAGTCAATATGGAAAAAAATCATATATAAGAGGTAGGATTCTGAGATATATTTGTTATGAGTAGTTGAGATTGAGATATGAATAAAAAGGGAGAGTCCATATTTATATATTTGGTATCTAGTATGGGATATCCTTGTGTGTGATCAAGAGTTTGATCTTCTTCAACCATGCCAAGAAAGCTAGGAGAGTGACCTGATTGAGAAGTTTTTGAGAATGGATGTCATAAATGGTTGCCATAGTTTATAAAAAATGTGTGTCATCTAGTGTCTTTGAGAGATAGTATCATCTCAAAAGGAGAAGAGTTTGATTTTAGTAGTTGCCTATGATCTTTGATGTCTATTATTAACAAAATCATGGTGGATTTTTGGTTTGAGGGAGAGCTATTCATGTTATTGACTATGTCTGATCTATGTTGAAGTGATCTTGTAATATGAGTTCATTCTAAAATATATGATTATTGTGGAAGACCTTTATCATTAACATCAAAGGGGGAGAAAGATAAAAAAATTCAAAAAGAGAGAAAGATCAAAAAGGAAGAAAGAAGAGGCAAGATAAGAAAGGATGAGAAAGGACAAGAACCAGGTATAACAGATGATTTCCATCAAGAAGTGGTTAAAAGAGTTTTATAAGTATGTTTTTCATCAATTATAAAGGGAGATATTTTTGAACATCATCATTTATTAAGGGATATATTGTTGAGCATTGTCATTCAGTGTTGAGCTGTGATATTTAATGTTGTCATTGATGTTAAAGGTTCTAATAAAGGTGCATGGTTATTTCATTTATTTCAATATAATATCATTGATGTAAAAGGTTCTTATGAAAATTATTGGTCAATTAAGCCTTAAGTTATGTATATGATGAGTTTTATTACTAGAATAATTAGTGTTGTTTTTATATGAGAGCAGTGATGAGAAAACACTATTTGAATAATGTTCTAATATCATCTTGAGTGAAATATTTGAGAAGCATCATGAATGAATATAGGTTAGTAAAATAAGTGTAAATCATATTTTAATGTTTTATTTAGACCTTATGAGATGGTATTTTTAGGTGGCATGATGATATGAGTGAGCTCCTATTGAGGTCAACATACCCCCATTTTTAAAAATTGGGACCCTTGGGATATTTTGAATCTTAACCCTAAAATCATGGTATGTTTTAATCATTTTTATAATTTTAAGATCATCCACTTTGATAAAGTTGGCTTATTGATTTATAGTCTTGCTTTGGTCTTGCCTAATATTGTTAATAATTGGTCTTCATGTCTTATAGTTGCAGGTTCATGGAGCCCTTGATAAAGGGGTCATGCTTAGAATTTATAGATTGACTCTATTCAAAGTTTTCACTAGCCTTTGGTTTGTGAAAATTAGAATCTAAATTCATGTTTGAAAGTTATCCCAAAACCCTAACTTAATACTCTTGGTTCAAATTTGCATTTGGTGGGAGCATTTGGAGGGAATATTTTTAATTTATTTTAGACTTAAGCCTAATTTTTATGTTAAGGCTTGGTCATGTTTTTTTTAAACACAACCAAACCTTAGCCTAAAAATTATGCTTAGTCCCCTTTATTTTCCCCTTTTTCATTTATATTTACAACCGAGTCTAATGTTATGCTAGCAGGGTCCTTTTATTTTCCTAGCATGGTACCCTTTATTATCATCTATTAGTGTAAAGTTTTAATTATAAGGCCCCATTCATGTTTATTAACATGAATGATAAATTATACTTAATTCCTTAACCTAAGTTTTTATTTCCACCCCAAGACCTAACTTAAATACCATGCTTCTTGCAGGATCCAATTGCCCATGCTTCATCATGAGTTTTAATCAAATGATGCAAAGAAAAATTTATAAAACTAAGCACTTAGTCCTTCCAACCAATCATGTTAGAGAATTCAAATAAAAATTAATGGATCACACTTCATCATGGATCAAAGATCATATGGAGTGAAGATAATATTGAAAATTCAAAGGCCCAAGAAGATCTATAGAGTTACCACTTGGCACTCCCACATTCAAAGTTTGGTAGTAAAGGGTCCTTCATATTAAATGGAGCCAATGATGTGAAATTAATTATATCATGATCAAATGAATCTCACTTCATTATGGATTTTGATCAGATGAAATAAATTGAATCCAAGATCTTAGGAAGCCTTACAGAGTCACCATGCAACACTCTCACATTGGAACACAAGAACTTGATAAGCTTAAATTTGACATTTGTGCAACCATCATTTGAAATTTGTGAGGCCATCATTGACATCCATGTGACCATTAACCTTACGCCCACCAAAATTATGAACTTCATTAGATTAAATTTGACATCTTCATGAACATCATTTGAACCCCCACAAGACTACCATTGATGTCTGTGAGGCCATAAAAATTAAGCTCATTTAACATTTTTACTTAGTCAAAAGTGGCATGTTTTATGTCATTCAAGGGGTCATTTATGATTTAAAACTTAGCATAAAATTATTTAACCTAAGTCTTTTCATATTTATTAATATGAAATAGACTTAGGTAAAAGCATTTTAACCTAAGTCTTTTGTATAGCTACTCATGCTTCTTACAGGATCTAACGGTTTGAGCTTCATTATGACCATTGATTCATCAACATGAAATCATTGATGACTTTTCAATGGTGTTATAAGATCCCATGGGATTGAAACATAGTAGATACATATTTAATATGTGATTGACATGGGTGCCAAAGCTTAAAATTCTTGCAGAGGTGCCAAGTGGCACAACCATGGGGATCAGTACCAAAAATAACCAATGACAAGCAAAGGATCATATCACAATCAATAGTCTGAATTGATCCTTAGCACATGATTCAATGGCATGAATCCAAAGGGTAGATTTCAAAAAAAAATGGCTAGTGCTCAAGGACATTTATGAAAAATGCCATGAAAAGTGATAGATTGATGCCAAATAAGCACCATGTAAGCATAAAGTGAAAAAATAGAAGATCTTATGTGCTAAAAATGAAAACATATAAAGGAAAAGATCAAAATAAAATATAAGGCATGTATGATCTAAGTTTTGAATGAACTACCACCCTTAAAGCTTCAAATCTATAAAACTTACATAAAAGTCCTTAAGTGAACTTGGATTGATTATACTAAATCTAAAAGAAGTTCAATTATGATTTGAGCACAAAAAGAACTAACCCAGAGACCATTTCCAATCTTATTGAGATAAAATTTCAAGTTTGGAAGCCTTGGTATCTTTGAAGCAACAATTGAAGGATGAGACATAATTTTATCTATCTACAGATGGTGAGTGAATGGTTTTCAAAGACACTAACCTAGACACTGCAACCTTAAACACTTACAAAAAGAATTGGTATGAGCTCTTCTAGACCATTGAGGAGATGAAAACCATCACCAAGGAATAAAAAAGTATTACCATAGTCAGTAGAAGGTATTATGACCTAGTTGTAGTTTAAATGGCTAGTATCCATCATGCTACCACCAAACCAAAGGTACTCCATTGCATCGATATCTTGGATACCATTTTTATAGATTATAGAATTGAAAATGACTTGATCATTCATGAGGATAAATCTAAAAGAGTTTCATACATTTTCCCACTAAATTTTGAGAGGTATTACATAATTCCAAAACCCCATGTGGACTTGTCCACTATTAATGAATGAACTAGAAAAAATGATCTTGACACCATTCTTAGGCCTTAGTTTCTCTGAGGGAACATTATAATCTAAGACCCTATTGGAAACATCCCAATTGCCCAATTTAGAGAAGGAATTAGGGTAATTATGACCCTATTGAATAGAATATTGGGGGGGGGCCTTCAACCACATTTTTCAGTAAGAGTTGGGTATCTTATGTCTACTTCATGGTAGAAAAAAGGCTCACTCCCCCAATTGGAGATATGATCAACATTGACCTAAGGATATAATTTTTATCCATCAATAAAAATACTATCAGTCAATTATTTATGATGTCCTATCTATTAGATTCCCTACTAGTGTACACCAAGATCCCTCACATCAAAAATTGGTCACCTGAGGGTAGATTCATAATTTTACACCATTATTTAAAGCTACATATCTTCAAATATAGACACCAAATGTAGTTAATTTGTGATTGTGTCTATATTTATTTATTTTAATCCATTACAGGGTTCCCCATGCCCAAGATTAACCCTCTAATTAATAAGTATGTAAAACTAATGGGAGACATTTGGTTATACCCAGATTGTCCTATGATTAGAATTGAAGAGATTCTAACTCAACCTTAAAAGTTGCCTATCTATGTTTCCAAAAAAATAGTAGAGCAAGAAATTCCATGTCAAATTCTTCATGGTGTCAATGGAGTGTGCAAGGATAAAAGGAATGGCCTCATCCATCCCTTTCTTTTAATAATTGGTAGGACTATTTTGCAAGATTAGAAACATGTGGACACCATATCTAGGCACAAAGATTTTTTTGGCTTTCAGCTAGATGACCTAAAGCATTAGGATCCTTATGATAGGGTAGGTAAGCATTTGAATAACAAACAATTGACCAAGGTAGTTTACATGCATCAACCTGGTCTTTATGATCCTCTACATATCAAGTCCAATAATTTTGAAGTACTAGTAAGGTTCAAGAAACATACTGTTAGACTTAAACATAGATTGATTGTTAATGAAAATCCACCAAGGGACATATGGTAAATGGGACCTCTTCAATACCATTTTTTTCCTAGATCTTATAGGACATCTAAGGATCAACCACAAATTGAAGTGTCATAGCCCCAAGTATAGATTACATAAGGTCCTAAGAAGGAGAAGTTGGAAGAGAGGCCTAGTGAAGGACCCTCATCCTCTGCCCTACCTCAAAGACCAACATTTCCCATTGAGTACCTAGACATGATTGCCTTAGAGCCAAATAAAATAGTGGAGGATTGCTTCAAGGTCCTTGCTGAAGCATATGACACTAATGAAGAAGAGGTGCAAGCTCAAGAATCCCAAGCTCAAGAAAAAGAGACCAAGAAAGATAAAGGAAAATAAGTTGCCCTAGATCTTGTCCTATGGCACCATTAAAGAAAATAAAATTAGAATTGGTACTTATCTTAGTTGGATAAAAAAATACAAAGTTGACTTTCACTCACCCCACAAGTGAAATTAACTTATTTAGTAAGGAATTCCCTATTCATAGACCAATCATCCTTGATTGGTTCATCTATGGAAAAATGTAGAAGATTCCCACTTTGTCTCATTCTTGGGCTTTGACCCAAACTATTAACATTGATGTGCATGATAATATCAAGCTATGGATAAGGGTTTTAATGAATGAAGAGGAAGAGAGAAGAATAGTGATGACTATAAGTTTAAATAGTAAGCAGGTAGATGCCCTTAGAGTATCAAACAACATAATGATGGAGGTCCCAAAACCTCCTAAGGTTTTAGAGTCATCCACTACTATGCAATTCAATCTAGAGATAGATGGATTAGAGAGGGTGATAACTAGAAAGGCCATGGTGGGGACTAAAGAGTTCAAATTCCAAAAGGTTGAGCCATTTTTAGGCTTAAATCCAATTGTGGGATAATATCTTGGTAAACTTGCCTTTCATGAAGTGGATGTTAAAATCCTAGGGGATGCAATAAAGGATACATAACTTGGAAAGGAAAAGGGGAATTTAAAGACCAAGACTATCTTATTAGTTTTTGAAGACATAATAAATATGTTTGAAGCATCCTTTTTTGACATGTTTGACTCCTTAAAATAAATGAAGCTAAGGTAGGATGGATTGAGCCAACAGAGTAAGGTGGCCAAAGGATTGATGACAAAGTGATAGGATGCAGAGGCTAAAATAAGGTATCTCATCAATATAATGATTAGGAATAGAATTCATAAATTCAAAACCATTATCCTATCCTACTTAAATTCTATATTAGGGATAGTGCTGGATAAGATCCAAAGTTTAAGTGCTTGGTCAATAGTTGGAAAAACTCCTAAAGGATAATAAAGAGATAATTTCCCATATTAAGAAACTCCTTGGCACCATGTTGGCTAATCCTATGAATTATATAGACCTAGGCATTATTGATTATGAAGAACATAAGCACAGAGTCACTTTGGTGATATAGGAAGTGAGAAGCAAAAGTGAGGGTCAATCTAGTAGTGATAATAGTAGAATTATGGGCATGATCTTCACTGCTAAATAAAAGATTGTAGAAGCTAGAAGCATCAAGGAATCTATGGCAAGGGATGATATAGACTTTCATGACTTAGTTGATTAGGAGGATGTCTATCTCCTAAAGCCAGTTATAGATTTGGATCTTGTCAAAGAACAACATTCAAGAGCTATGAAGCTTATACAAGAGAAATAGGGTATCCCTTCAATAATGGTCCCACAAATTAATTAATATTCCTCTTTTTAAAAACATTGTAATATTTGAAAGAGGAATATTCTTTTATAAAGGCATATGCTAAGTTTGTTAGCATATTTTCCTCCAGGTCAGTATAGTTTAGAAAATCAAGTATATTCTAAAACTTTTTGAAAAAGGATATCTATCCTTACTTCTTGTACATTTGTATCTTATAAAATGACTAGTATACTACCTGGTCCTCTTATAAAAGGCAGCACTACCATCTTGTAAAGAGGGAGAATTTTGAGCAAAATTTGTATACTTTGAGTAGTTAATACAATCAAGGAATTCTGAAAGGATTGTCCAAATTTTTTTGTGTCAATTGTTACATTCTTTTCTTTCAATTTATAGTTTGAAGTCTTAAATTTGAATGGTTTCTATGAATTTTGAGTTGCATCTTTGATTATAGCATTGCTAATTTATGCTTATGCTAAATTAGTTGAATGATCTTGAATTTTCTTCATTTTATTCTCTGCATTAGAATGTGTTAATGTTATTTGAGTGTGGTAGCAAATCTTCAAAGTAAATTTAGTTCTTACTTATATTTATTTATATCATCCTTAGAGGTTTGTCTAGTGTGTAGTGAGATTTGAGCTTATGCTATTTGGCACTATATACTAGTTAAATATATACTCAGTTGAAATTGGAAGTTTGTCATAATTTTTGAGGCTAAGATCAATAATCACTTATTCTCTTTCTATCTTACCATTCTCTTTTGATTCCTTTTTAACCATATTTTAGTTTAGACTTCATTGTAAATATCCATTTAGATTATTCTGTAGTTTAATATTTGATCGTAATTCACTAGCATTAGCATAGATACTTAAACTTTACAAAGAGTTGGTCTATGATGGCTCTTAACCATCAATTAATATAATTTTTTTGGAAAAATTAAACATTACTCTACTATTATTTCGCCATAGGTAACATAAGTTGCCAAAACCTACTAGTCATGCTCTAAATTCCTATAATTTTAAAATGACAAGTGTTCTTTGAACACTAAGGACACCTATGATTCATTTAGAGGCATCAACAACTCTGAAGAAGAAGTTATATGCTTTGAATATCTATGTAAGTAGTTTAAAAGATGTTATGAATCGGCTATGAAGATGAGAATGCTTTGAAGAACTCTTGACAATGTTTGAGTATTAGAGAGATTGTTTGAGGTTGTACACGAGGTGTTGAGGACCTTGTAATTGATCAAAATTTTAAATCTAAAGATATATATTTACAGCTTTGAAGATATTATGAAGATCCTAGTCATGTTTTGAATATATATAAGTAGCTCCAAAGATAATTTATTGAAGTTTTGAAGAAAAGTGAGTGTATGAGGTTTCATGAGCATACACAAGAGATATTTAAACATAGGATAGTTTCAAGGTGAAGCTTATAGGGTGGCTATAAGCTCATATTCTAGGCCTAAGAAGAGAGATGGTGGCTAGATGAGGTAATAGGATCAATTTCCATGACATAAGTGAGTAGCTAAACATTTAAAATGGTGAGTCAAGTTGGTTTGAGTATGTGCATGAAGTTTTAGATCAAGGTTTACAATACAAATATTAAAAAAGTGTTTCAATGTTTTTCAAGTGCACAGAATGAAGATTTATATACCCAAAAAGGTTTTCTTAGTGTTTATTGGCATGTGAAACTTATATAAGAGAAATTAATTTGTTCATGGTAGATGAGGAAGGTTTCTAAATCAAATTTACAAGAATTGGTTTTTGGAAAAATGAGCTAAGTTTTATGAATGATCGTTAAGATTGAAAGTTAGTCTAAACCCTCATAAAACCCTAACTATGAACCAATGTTGAAGATATTGTTATAAAAATATTAGAATGGTTTGATATGATCATAAAAGTGATTCGAGGTTGAATTTAACTCTTTTAGACATCTCTAGGTGTGATTGGTTTCTCAGGTGAATGAGTAGACCCTACATAAAAGTGCTTGTCTTTTGAAGATTTGATGTAGCAGATAGATTTGACCGAGTCAAAGATGCTAAGTGGATGAAGATAAAATTGTGAGAATTGTATCTTTTTTTCATGAATATTTTTAGATAGTTTTCATATCTCAGGTGTGCAATGTTGGTGATCAAATTTGGCTAGTCGCTACAGACCTAATGGTGTAGATAGTAAGGAAATCAGACATATTTGAGAAGATGTTTAATGATGTGTTTCAATGTGAAAGTGATGCATTAAAATTCATGACAATGTTTTTTGGGTCTTGAATGATCTATCCATGATTTTTAAAATCTTTTAAGTCTATGTAAGAGGTTGAAGCATTGAAACCAAAATGGCTTATCTAATTGAGTAGAGTGTGAGAAAGAAGGTTAGAAGATTGGTCTGTAAGACCAATAGTTTTAATTAGATATCACAATATGATTATTTAAGGTTACTATGAGGATGTTAAAATATCATGTTAATTTATTGAAATATATTGAATATATTCAATCATGTGTTAGATGTTCATGTTTTCTTGATTGTGTTTTGGAGTCAGTTGGCAGTTTTGAGTGAACATATTACAAAGAAGTGTTTGAGATTATTTACCTTAAGTTGAAGCATTAGATTAATTTTATGATGACCATAATTTCATGATGTTTCTAAATATTTAAATTTTTTTCATTATTATTGGTAACCTATTGTTCAAGATAGAGTTTCTATATATGCGCATACATTTTATAAGTAGTGATTTGAAGAAGGGTTCAAGTGGTAGTTGGACCTAAAAGGCATTGTGGAACTAAAGTAAATTTTTATAAGGTATATTAGAGTGGTGTATGAAATTTTCCTATAATTTTAGGTGTTTTTATATGCTTTAATAGATATTTAAGAGTAATGTGTTGTTAAGAAGACTTATTAGGTCTCCATAAGCCTAAAAGAGGAGTAAGGGCTAATTCATGTATGGAAAACCTATTGTATTGATTTATTAATGATTAATGAATGTTATTTCAATATTAAAATACATATTAATATTATAAATAAGTTATTTGAATATGTATCCAACTAAGAAAGATATGATCAAGTGACTTGTATAAAATCAAGGAAATTTAGGCTTATTTTGGTATGCTTAGAGGATTCTAAATGTGGGAAAGTAGAAGAGGATAAGATAATGATATAGATAATTTTTAAGCATAATTATTTCATGGGTACCATAAAATAAGTTTCATAAATATCCAATAGAGGTTATGCATATGAGGATCAAGTTTAGAAGACCTAATCAAGCCATGAAGAGGACTAGTTGAGCAAAGAAGGTTGAAGGTTAGTTTAAGAGGGACAAGATGAGTAAAGATATGAAGGAGTAGATCATAATATATTTTATAAGAAACAAATGTTTTTTAAGGTGATCAAAAAATTAGGAAGATAAGTTGGTGCTAAGTCATCTAGGGGGTTGGTGCCTCCTTGAAATTGGGTGTTTGCTAAAGCCTAACTAAGTTGATGTTGAGCTAGTTGGGGTTGGTGCTCCATGTGAAGTTGGTGATTCACTATATATTTATGTTTGTATTATATTTATTTAGTCCATTTGATTCATCAGTGGGTTTTATACCCCTAGAGAGTTTCCCATGTATATGTTGTGTTCATGTGTTTCTTTCTCTTATGATTTGATGCTTATGATTATTAAGATGGGCATGCTTGTTAGAATGGTTCATGAATGGTTAAAATGAATTGAATGAAATTTTTTAAATACTAATTCACACCCCTCTCAATCATATTTTTTCTAATATTTTTATGATTATCTCTATCTTTTTAATATAATAATTTTTTCCTTCTATGACCAAATTTACCACATAGATTATAATTTCCATTAAATAAGTTTATTATTCTTATTTATAGATTTATTACTCCCGATTTTACCATTTACATAATTAGGGTTATATTTTGATTTCTTATTTTTCTTATAAATAGGATTAAGAGTGAGAAGTACCTAATTGGCATTCTCTTTATAATCAAAATTTGACATCACTTGTTCTTCTTGAATTAAAAGTATATATAGATTAGTTTCCAAGCATCATTGGAAGATTCATGATTGTTGATATGGAGTAGGAAATCATCCTTAAAACTCCTAAAAATAATTTACATGGCTTCTTATGATTTTTGTTGAAACACATTTGTAAGCTTAGGAATAACATATCATTCTAACAAGGGTTTTTTCATCCCAACAATAATGTTCGACAACTTTTAAGAAATAAATTCCATTTTAATACAAATTTTGATATATTATAGTTAGAACCATTAATCATTTGATATTTATCAAGCCTAAATTTATGAGAAGACACAAATTCCCTTTAAATTGGACACTATGACACTACAAAGGCTTTCAAAACTAATCTTTTAATGTGAATTTATACTTTATTTTATAATAAAAAATATTCTAGGGCTTAAAAATAATATCTACTTATTTTATTTCAAAATAGTTCACAAAATGAAAATAAAATAAACACCAAAAATAGTCTTAAGTGTCATAAAAAATCATGTAGCAGAAGCCAAGGTGTCTTTTTGGGGAATCCAACTCAAAATTTCCAAAGTGGACATTGAAGGGGATTAATTAAACATTATCAATGCCCTCATGGGTAAATTTAACCCTCCCATACTATTAAACATTTCATTGTTGACTCCCTTGGCCTTCTTCATTCCCTTAATGAATTCTCCATTGCTCACATATTTTTAGAAAGAAATGTTGTTATAGATGGACTTGCCAACATTGACATCTCAATATATGATATCATTACATGTCATGGGACCACTAGCCTCCCTCTTGTATCTACCTCTTGATTAATAATGATTCACAAACTCATCACAATCCCTCGATGGATGAGTATAAATGTGCAAATGATGTTAACATCTAATCCTAGACTACTTCACACCAAATGTCATGATGAAGACACTTATTTCTAATCTTGTGCTAGTCAAAGTCATTCTACATGGCTTCAAGTTAACAACATTTAGGATAATTAGGAATATAATATATTGATACTCTACTCAAACCACTAAATTTCATCACACTACCCAAACAAGAAGAAAATCAAAGTAATGGGGGGAGATAGGGACATACTCGAGCCAATATCCCACATCAAGATTCAAATAAATAGAAAGGTAGGGTGTAATATTTGAAACAAAAGTCTCATGGATTTTATGTTATGTTTCTAAGGTCATGATTATTTATTCACAAAAAAAATTACATGGGATGGAAATAGAGGAAAGTGACATTTAGGGGTCTCATGGTCAAGATTTCAAAGGATCTGGTTGGAGAGGTTAAAAAAATGTCATGCAAGGGGATGAAGGAATACAAAGATAAGATAAGGAATTAATATCACATGTATACTTTATTTGAATTTAATCCTTCTAGATAAATAAAAAGGGCTTCTTGAGAGATGACCTCCTTAGGTGTTGGTCAAGAATTTATCTATAGGTGATGAAATATCTAACTCTTGAGGGTAAGTTTACCCATATTTTTACTCATCATTATCTTCTCCTTAATAATTTTAAGGTCCACAACATCATTTTACCACATTTACTACTTTTGTATATATAAAATAATATTTTGGCCTTCCAATCAAAACCCACCTCTAACATTATTCATCAAGGGCTTATCTTTCTTATAAACAAGAAAGGGAAATCCTAGAGGGGCATCAAGATAACCTCTATTAAAATTAGTAAGGAGAAATAATTAGGGGATTCCCTTGATAGTCTTACATAAGAAGAGGAGGTGAAACCCCCCCCCCCCCCTCAACCATATTCCCCCCAAGTGACAAAATCCCATTTGGGCTGAATACAAGAAAAGTAAAATGAAAAACCAAGTTCCCCCCTCAGGGTAAGAAAAACTCTAATAAATAAAGGGGAAGATAAGGTGGAATAATGGGAATTGATAACCCTAAATTTGAAATATGTAAGCTAAAGGATTCTAAACTTAGGAAACAAGAAGTTAGTAGAGTGTTAGGGGAGTACCTCAAAGGGTTCAGGCATAAATCATAAGACTTTCATGAGAACCTATAGATCTTAGGGCATCAACTAGTTTCCCTCATGTAGGAATTAAACACTCTAAATTTAGAATTGAACAAAGTGAAGGAAACCTAGATCAACCCTAAGATGGTTGAAGGAGGTAGTGTGAGGCTAGAAGCCACTCTAAGAAATAATCAAAAGGAAGTCAAAAGGATTAATCCGTTAAAAGTGACTCCCCCTTAAGCATTAAAAATAAGGAGAAAATTAGAAATAAAAACCCTGAAAAGGTCAAGGGGAAGATGTAATAGTATGTAAATATGGTATAAGGCCTCAATTTTTGAATAATAAGCAAAATCATTAGCACCAAGTAGAAGGAGCATAGTGATAAGAAGGATCCCACTATGACTAAGATATAGTTAGGTTACATGGAGTCCTCAGAGGAAATCTAGTGTAATCCTATTTTTTGGGTCTTATTAGGTTTTTATTATAGTAGTTTCTTAGCAGTACACTGTTAGAAGATTTTGTTGGTTTTTTGGCCCATTTGGCATGTTTCTCTTTAGACTCTTTTAATCAAACTTGTGTACTTGTTTAATTCTATGGTTTCAGGATCCTTGTAAAAATTTAATTCCACCTTAGCAAATAAAAAGTGTTATAAAAATTGCATGTGTTGCAAAATAACTTGAACACTAAAAAGAGGGAAAAAAATAATAAGGAATATTTAAATCAAAAAATGTACCATGACAATGTGTATGGAATTCCCAAAAACATATAAATTGAATGGTCACACAACTGTGGTTAACAAAAAATTATCTAGGTCAAGTGTTGTAAAATATCTACAACAACTAGGGGTTTAAACATGAGATACTAAAAATAATTACTAATTTTCAAAAATAAATTTTAATAAATCAAATTTAAAAATGAGAGAAATGTGTTCATGTGATTTGAACCCTAGACATCTTCTTTATAGGTTTTTAACAAAAAGATAACTACCACATCTAGTAGATTGCTTAAAATTTTACATGTACTAATTTATTTTTAATATATATATCATGTAATTCAACATTTTAAAAAAAATCACATAAATGACTTTTAGGTGAAAAACTAAACAAAGAAGGTGGGGGCAAGTTCTTGTTTGAATGAAATTTGATGACTTAATTTTTTATTTTTATTTTTAATTTCACAGACTATGTACTTAAATATAGCTACTCATGGTTCTCATGGAAGATCTTGATTCAACATAGAAGCTTGTACAGGGCACCAAATCCCATAAAACTTTCCAAACTTCTTGAAAATGTTTGTATATGTCAATCAACCCTTAAAAATTTAATTTTTATGCTAAAAAACTATTATCTAAATTTCTAGGTAGTACACAGGGAAAAACATTATGAGCTTGAAATGGCCTTCTCAGGGGCTGAAAATTTGTAAAATGCCTTGAAACTTCACAATGATGCAACTAGAGCATTTGAAAAAAAAATTGAATCCAAAAAAATGATTTTTGAACTTTTCAATGCCATATGGCCATACAACTATACCCAAGAAATACAAATATTAAAAAAAAAAAAGTTTCTTGAAGGGATATTATGTCAACTTGAATGGATATTGTAAGCATAAATTTGACTCCACAACATCAAAAATGAAGCAAAATGGATTTATAACAAAATAATTTGCTTCCAAGGTTGTACCACTCCTCTTACAAGTATAAGAAACCAAAAACAATGCTTGGCTTTAGTCTTTGGCTCCTCTCAGCACATCCCACCAATCAATTATTCATCACCATGATATCATATTGTAATAAAAATCATGTCGTACATGTGCGCACACATGCATGTGTGTGTGTGTGTGTGTGTGTGTGTGTGTGTGTGTGTGTGTGTGTGTGTGTGTGTGTGTGTGTGTGTGTGTGTGTGTGTGTGTGTGTGTGTGTGTGTGTGTGTGTGTGTGTGTGTGTGTGTAAATGCAAGAGATCTAGATGTGTAATTAATAAGCAAATATACAAATTAATTATACAACATTTAGGTGGGAAAACCTCCAATGGAGGTGAAAAAACCATTTTTGATATTTATTAATGAGAAACACCCCAATACACAAATCCTCTTCATCTCACTCCTTTAATAAGTCTTCACAAAAATCACTGTACAATATTTTCCACACACAAATGCAAATAATATTGTTCACAAAGTTTGTGAGTATTGGTATGACATTTACCAAGGGTAAAATGTCTTTATATAATTGGGTGTGGAGGTGTACCATTCTAACCAATAGGTCCAACCTCTCTTCGAGGAATCCCAATAGTAAAATATATTTAATGTATTTACACGAGATTACCTCATGTTAATAAATTAAATATATTAAATTTTTTATTAACCATTAAATAATGTTAAGGGTAAATATCACCACTTAAACATTATTTTTTGCAACATAAACAACATGAAAATAAGAGGATCCCCTATTGAAAAGGATGCAACAATAAATTAACAACATGTGTAAGAATAGTCATGCAAGTAATTGACCAAACATAGGCACTCAAAAAAAGAAATAATGTAACTTTTATAATTTAAACACCCAATATATATCCATGTAACACATAAGATGTTGGCATTATAAATATATGATATAATAAATGTAAAATGGCTCAATATTATAAATTAAAGAAAGAAGGATATCACCATAATATTTATTTTATAAAGATGCCCCTAAGATAGGGAATTCCACTAATTTGGTCATTCTCATAGGGTATGGAGGAGAGATTAGTTCTGTAACATTGATAGTCCATAATCATATAAAACCTATATGGATTCGATCTCTTCAACTTATAGAGATACTATGATGAGAATGTGTGTAAATCATGAATGTGAAAAACCTCTAATATATATCCATCAATAAATAAACATAAGGCATGTTTGCATGATATATATCCATCAATAAATATATTTTATTTTCTAATATTTTTTTAATTTTTTTAATATTTTTGAAGAAGCAAGTAGATAACATGAAAATAAACACAAGGAAAACATATAATAAGAAAAAAGAGAATCTAAATTGAATAAGATAAAATCTAAGGGGTCTAAATAATAAATCACACAAATAAGTTTTCCAATGGATACAAACAAGACTTTTTAAAAAGAAGAAGAATCCAAACAACCTATAACTTCCCTTAGGATTCATTGTACATTGGGACATAATGTCTTGATATATATATTGGCATAATTGGGAAATATTTTCAATCATTTATAATGTGATAAATAATCAAAGGGGCAAGGACCAATGCAACATAGAAATAATTAGAAACCAAGTGGTTAGAAGAATGTCGATGACCAATAGAAGGAAAGTATAATCAAATCTAAAATAAGTAGAGTAATGCAATAAAATCAAGGGAGGAAGGCACATGAAGGATACTAAATATAGAATAAATAATATATGTACAGTAATAAAAAATATTAAAATAATGATTTATTAATGGATCTAAATATGTTTACTAGCATGGATAACTAATTATTTAATCTATAATGTGATAATCTAAAATATCATAGTCTTATGTATCACTAAAAGGATCATAAAATATTCACAACATGTGTAATAATTTCAATCATTTTCTGAAGGAGAAATGTGTGGAGGGTGAACTATAAGAGCTATTAAAGCCTTTATAGAAACATGCATAAGAATATACATGATAAAATAAATTCTTAAATATGATCTATATTAATAAGTTGTAAATCAATCTTGGGACATGTATATGTACAAAATATAGAACTAAAATGTGAAACTATAGGAGATGGAGCTCGAGTAGTTTGTCCAAGAGATCATTAAGGTGTGGGAAATGAAAATATAGCAGATTTAATAATTGATGGAGTTGGTATCACAAACCCAAATGTAATAGGAACCATAACCAACAATGGTGAAATGGTAACATGTATCACATGAGGTTTGGTGATTTGCTCCTCATAACATGTACTAGAATATCATATGTGTGATCTCAAAGGTATAATAATAAAGTCACAATTTATGCCATGAATGATATGTAATTTTTTATCATACACAAACTAGATACAATGGTATAGTGTATACGATATCTCTCTCATTTGATTAAGCCATGGCAATCCAAGCAATAGATTATATGATCATGTATAAAAAATAACATAAAACCAAACAAGAAGGGTCACAAGACTGACTGTAACTAGTAATTTAGTAGATTAAGAGCATAAAGAAAACTATTTTAGAATATACTTTGAATACCACTATTATGAATTTAATGTGACATTTTTGTAAGCATGGTTTTTATTTTAAGCACATAATAAAAAATAGATTCATTAGATCCTTGTTTGATTTGAACAATTGAATAAAATCTGACCTTTTGATTAATGTGTAAATAAAATTATGATAAAAACATATCAACCAAATGATTGAATATATGCAAATAACCCATAGGTAGAGTGTACAATCAATATAAGGCATAATTTGTGAGACTTATATGAAATATATTAGCCACATGTAGATAATTTTGGTGAAATGTTATGTCCTTAACCTATAATATGTATAGGCATAGGTGTGGCCAATTTATTGATATCATAACCTATAACCTTATCATGTCACAATATTCTATGTTTTATTATTGTTAGTAAGGTCAGCCTATATAATTACCATTGCATAAGTAGGGTATATATAATATTTATTAGTTATTACTTGAGGATATATTACGATTTTTTAATTATTACATAGCTGCAAAGGTTTCCCTCTCAAAGTGGCTTAGTCTTGTAGTTCTAATATTATGTTATGTTGTCAACATTTGGTTTCGATCTTATTTATTCTACTCTTATTATTGTGATCTAATTTTTTTAATCTAATCTTAATTTTTATATATAAATCCATTGTTTTTAATTAGATTGATCTATTTATGTATTTTTATTATAATTGGAATCAAAGATTTGATTTGGGTAAGGTTCTATGATTTATGCTTTTAAAATCAAGCATAAAATTTATTCAATGGGAATAAGTATAAAAAATATAACTTGTAATCTATAAGGAATTTAATTTTTTTGACAACATAATATGTCATGAGGTCTTATTAAAAAAAATGAGTATAGGAAAAAAATACACCCTTGCATGAAATTGTGATAATTAGATTTGTCTTGATGAGACAATCATAATGGTATAATCCTCTAGTGCACTTTTATAACCCCTAAAACCTAACCATGAATATAAAACCCTACACCCTAAAATTTTTTCATGACTAGTGTATAAACTAGAGGCCATGGAAAAGGGCCAAGAACTCCAATAAAAATTCCTAGTAAGGAATAAATAGATATAGAAACTTCATATACATGGGATTTTGGGCTGGATACCAAAATTAAGGTAGAAGTGAAAATCATGGCTAAAAAAATAGTGGGATGAGGTTAAGGGGGACTTCAACATGATAAAAGGATATTTTAGTAGCACCAATGTGACATTGGAAACTATCATGATGGCCTTGGTTAACATACCTACATCACCACTATCTAACAATTCTCTACTAGGCCAAGTGTGTTCTCCTGGCCAAAACAATCCAAATTAAAATACAAGTTCATGGAACATGCTACCAAATTTGGACATGCTCAAGTTACATGGTAAGGATATAATCACCTTGATCAATCAAATAGATAATTATTAAATTTAAATAAAACCCCATTTACACAAAAGGTGATGATGAAATATTTGTAATTCAAATAATAGAAGTTTATTTGGGATAGATGATTATGTGCTCTAAATAAAATCAAGGGCCATCATATTACTTAATCAGTGTTTATTGATGAATTATAGATGCATTATAACAATAATGTGATAGATAGTACTTTATATAGTTATTGGCATTATGATAAAAATGAATTATCAAGGATTATTTTCATCAATTCCAAAATATGTACTAACACATAAAAAAACATCACAAATGAAAAATTGAATGATTTTTTCTTAGTTGAGCTAAAGAATAGCATCCGACTCAATGTTTGCATGTTTAATCCAAGTTCAATATCAGATTCCATGTTATTCATAATAGGGAAGAGGAAATAAATATTTTAAAATGGTGGATATTCACTATTGGCATATATTTCATTACACCAACACAATAATCCCTTAGTCTAATAGATTAACACTTAAAAAATAGAAGAGGAAAAATAAAAAGGGTTATGTTTCAACTGTGATATCAAATACAACAAAGGACATTAATGCATTGAGAATAATTTTTTCTATGTTGAAGGTTCTAATGAAGAATAAAAGGATGAGGAATTAGTAGGTGAGGTTGAGGAAAATCTAAAGGAGGATTTATGAGATACCCAAAAAACTATCTTGTTCCATGAAGTTTCAAGCATTATCACCCCACAAACCCTCAATGAAGTAGGTTTATTAAAGAAATAGAATGTGAAATTATTTATTGACTTGAGGAGTAAAAATAACTTCATAAAAACTAATTTTTTTTCACTCTTGAATTATTTTTTATATCCAATTTTATTTCTTTAGGTAATTTTGTAGATAGTGCCATAGTCAGTTGTTTAGGTAAATTCCATATTATCAAAATATCCATGGGAAATTATAAGATATAATCCCCTATGTTTATAATCTCATGGGTGAGGTAAACATTATTTTTGGATTCCAATGGACTATGACCTTTAGAATTATATAAATTAACTTCCAAGATTTGTTTATGTGTTTTCATTTTGAAGGTAAGACATTTAAACTATGTGGATTGCATGTAAAGTTTCAATAGCTAGATACTTATCACCAAATGCAAGATATTTTCAACAAAGGAGTAGAAGGGTTTATTTCATAAATTTTTTCATTATAAATACAACGAAAAAAATGCATATACATCCAGATTTACAAGTGACTAAATAACCACTCAGACATTGTTGGAGTAATTCCATGCAAATTCTCCATAGCTATTTATTTCTTACCATATGCAAGAGATTCTCAAAAATGGATTAGATGGGTTTGTATCACAAATGCATTCATTAGGAATATAATATGAAATAATAAACACATATAATCATAATATAAATAAGTAATCAATATCTAATCTCCTAAGTAAATAAATGAAATAGAGTAGGAATAGAGATACTTACCTCTAGGTGGACCTATCTACACCTTAATATGCCCCTCTGGATAAAGTGGCACTTTATAAGAGATGTTGAAAGTTGAATAACTCAAATTTAAAGATGAATACTTGGATATCATTAATTAGGGATTATAAATACTATGTGCACCTTCTCAGTTTGAATTCTCATATTAAGTTTCAAACACCATATGTAAGCCTAGACCTCCAAGCTAAGAATTTAAACTCTAACTCCTTCAAATACTACTTAGGAGTATAAATGTGAGTGAAAGCAAAGAATATTAATTTGTTATATCTATTTTGTAATGAAATATGACGCATATATACATGGATCCAATACTAAAAACTAACCCTTAATTATAATCCAACCATATCATCTTGGTTGATACAATTGAGAAATTTATGCTAACACAATATTATATCAATCAGGCCAATACAATACAATGTATAGAAGATAAAATTATAACTATATTGGCTGAACTAATATAGTATAGGGAATATAGGTATGAAATAAATTGTATCAACCAGGACAATACAATAGGACATCAGGAAGTTAAAAAATCTATATGGAAAGTAGATAGAGAGGTAATATGAAAGAGACTTAAATAAGGTCAAAAAGATAATAATGAAGGTATGACCAGATATTATAAAAACATATTTCACAAAGTACCATGAGATGATTTCACCCCATTCCTAGTGGTCCCTTTAAGGTACCCACTTAGGGTTATTGATGTGTTGATGAGCCTATGCAAGAGAAAGTGTCAATAAAGTGATGAAATAGAAAATATAAAGTGTATACACATTTCCAACTTGAATCTTATCACTTGTCACAATAGTATAACGTAAGATGGTTCTTTAGGATAGATACATTGTAACATAAAATAGGTATAACTAAAAATAAATGTTGGAATAACTTATGATAAATGAATAACTAAAAGTACCATATACATACCATGACTTACCTTTTCATTGAATGATTGCATGCAAGTACTTATTCTCAATCATGGAGGGTGAAATAAATACATTTAAGAAACCCTAAGTATAGAAGGCTAAAAATATATAAAATAAATGCACTCATATGCAAGATGGTCAATAAATGGATGTAAATGAAAAACTCTCAAAAAATATTTAAATACTTTGAAAATTAGTAAGATGAGATTGATAAGGGTAGGTTATAACTAAAAGATCTAAGTAATCAAATAATAATCAAGGTAAATTAGTAAGTTGAAATGTCAAGGCTACTTACAATTAGAAAACCAAAAAAATTCCAAAGTAAGATAAGTAATAATACAAATCAAATAAAGAACATAAATAATTATCACATGATAGTAAAAACATTTATGTAAGATAAGTAACAAAAAAAAAATCAAACAAAAATGTGAAAAATGATAGAAACAAGACCGAAGAGCCTATAAAAAGGGTAAATTATGAAATCATTTGGTTTAAATCTTCTCTGTTTTCATCTGAATGATTTTTTTATTAAGGGGAAATGAGGTTTTTTAAAGGGTCCAAACCCTTATTATAGAAATACTAAAATATGTTACAAATAAAACAAAAATGAAAAATACAAGACATAACTATAAAATAACTCGAATAAAGGACAATTTTCAATCAACCAAATAAAATGCAAATCCTTAAAAAATGAAATAAAAAGATGAAAATAAAAGCTTTAATTTGAGCAAGATTAGACATTGCATCCTTTTCAGATCTAACATAGTTTTTTTTTAATGGGAAGAAGAATTAAAATAACATAAATTGTGATGCGAAATGAATTTATTTGTTATATAAACATAGTTTTGCTTCAAGTTTTATTTTTTAAAATCAATTTGGAAAAAAAATTGCACCCTTACATAAAATTGTAGTCATTGGATTTGTCTCAATGAGATGGTTGTATTGGTATAACCCTCTAATATAATTTTTTAGCCCATAACCCCTAACCCTAAATATAGAACCCTATACCCCAGAGTTCATGCATGTTCAATTTACAAACTAAATATCATCAAAAAGGGATATGCACTCCAACAAAAATGCATAGCAAGAAATAAATGGATTTAAAAAATTCATAAATAGGGTTTTCTATGTTAGTTTCTAAAGTCGAGGTAGAATTGTAAGCCACAGATAAAAATAATAAATGGATGAGGTAAAGAGTGAATTTTACATAATAAAATGATATTTTAGTAGCATCAATGTGACATTGGAAACAATCACAATGGCCTTGGATAATATGCCTACATTTACACCATCTAATAATTCTATACCAAGTCAACTGAGTTCTCATAGAAAAAACTCTAAGTTCAAATATAAGTTCATAGAATATGATACCAAAGTGGCCATGATCAAGTTCCATGGTAAGGATCCATTCACCCTGACCAATAAAATGGATTTTTTTTAATTTACATCATACCCCATACACAAAAAAGGTGGTAATGATATCTTTGTATATGGAACTAGATAAATATATGTGGTATAGATGGTTATGTTCTCAAAATAAAAATAAGGGCCATACTTTTACTTAGATAGTGTTTATTTATGAACTATAAATGTATTATAACAATAGTGTGACATATATTACTTAATCCATTTAGTGAAATTTTAGAAAATGGGGACTGTTAAGGATTATATTTTAAAAATATAGAATATGTACTTACATAAGGAAAACATCACAAAAGATAACCTAAATTATTTATTCTTGGTTGGGATCAATTATAACATCCAATTTAATTTTAACATGTTTAATCTAATTTCAATAGCAGATTGCATGATACTCACATGTAGGGAAGAATAAATATATCTTTTCAAATGGTGGGCATTCACTATTGGCATAGATTGCATTTTTCCAACATAATCATTCCTTCAACCTAACAGATTTACCCTCAACATATTAAAGAGAAAGGAAAAAAAGGGTTATGTTTAATATGTGATATCAAATACAAAAAATTAAATTGATGTACAGAGAACATATTTTCTACTTTAAAGGTTCTAATGAAAAATAAGAGGATGAGGAAGTTAAATGTGAGGTTAAGGATGAGTTGGAGGAGGAATCAAGAGATATACAAAAAATTATTGCCTCATGAAACTTCAAGCATTATCACCCCAAAAACCCTTAAGGCAATATATTTCCTAAATAAACATAAAGTGAGAGTGTTGATTGACTCGAGGAGTACACATAGCTTCATCAAAAATAAATTTTACACACACTTGAACTATTTTATTTATCTAACTCTATAATTTTGTGTCATGTTGTGAATAGTAGCATAGCCAATTGTTTAAGTAAATGCAATAGTATATAATTTCCATAAGATTTTATAGGATATACTTTGTTATGTTTTATATTCCCATTGGTGGGGAAGACATCATTTTTTAATATAAACTTATCAAAACCTTTGGAATGATAGAGATGAACTTCTAATATTTGACCAAGTGTTTTTATTTTGAAGGAAAAACATTTGAATTATTTGGATTACATGTAAAGTCTCCATATCTAGGTATTTCTTACCAAATGTAGGATATTTTTAGAAAAGGAGTAGAAGGTTTTTTAACACAACTATTTTCATTATAATTAAAACAAAAAAATATGTCTACACATCTAGATTTACATGCACTTTTTCATAACCACTCAATCATCTTTGGAGGAACTCCAAGAAGATTACTACTAAAAATGGATCATGATCATGCCATTCATTTACTAAAAATGAGATAGTAAGACATTTTAATTATGTGCATTGCATGAAAAGTCTCCATATCTAGTTAACTCTTAGTAGATGAAATATAGTATCAAAATGAGAGTAGAGGGGTTTGTAGCACAACTATGTTCATTATAATTAACCAATAAATATGTCTAAATTTCCAAATTTATATGGGATTTTTTATGACCACCCAATAAATTTTTTAGAAATTCTAAAATAATAATGCTAAAAATGGATTGTGATCATAACATTTAACTCTTAACTTGTGTATGCATAGGCTAAGATGGCCTATAAATTTAATCTTTCTCTCAATATACTAGGATTTGAATAAGGTCATAACAATAGAGCCTATGTATACTTGGACAATCTGGTAAGGACCTATAATAACCATAGACCTAGTAGAGTGTGTCTCAAACATGGAGCATGTAGTAATTATATTTTATAAACCCTAATGTTATAAGGCTAAAAATAGATAAGATTAATGCACACCTATGTAGGATGATCAATAAATAGTTGTAAATGAAAAACTTTCATAACATATTTAAAAAGCTAGAAAATTATCAAACTGATATAGATAAGGCTAGGTTAGAACTAAATATCAAAGGAATAAGATCAAAATAAATAAAAAATGGTAAGCTAAAACACCAAGGCTACTTATGACCTAAAAACCCAAAAATACATCCAAAATAAGATAAGTAACATCCAAATAAAATAAAGGACACAAATAATTATTGCATGATAATAAAAACATCCATGTAAGATAAGTAACAAAGCAAACTCAAATAAAGATGTGAAGAATGATATAAATAGACTAAATAACCCATAAAAGGGGTGAAATATGAAAGCATGAAAGGGAAAAATGGGATTGCATGGCCCACAAAATTTGAGATTAAAACTCAAGGTCCCAAAGATAACTAATATAAATCCTAAAAATATAAGGTGATGACCAAGAAAACATCTCACAACAATTCAAATATGTAGCTTCTATTATAAATATGTAAAATCTATATTTCCATAATGCTACCATGTCTAAATATATAGATAATAGGAAATAAATCACAAGGGAGAGATTTAAAAAAAAACATAATGGTCAAGGAGGAAAATTTGTCATGGAATATATCATCACTAAGGTTAAAACATGATCTTTACTGAAAACAAGACACTCAAATAAAGTTGACAAGACTACGATTTTTCAACATCAATGTCCCTAGAAAAACCTACATAGAAAACATAATATTAGGATAATTATTGGAGCATATATATCATCACATGAATAATAACATTCATTAAAAATAATAAAAAATAAAATAAAATAATCCTAACTTCCCATAAAGTTTTCCTATAGAGTCATTGGTATACTATAAATATTGGGTACATATGTGAGAAAGTAGGTGTCACTAGAATTTAAGATGATGAAATAATGTAATGAGACCTCCTACCATAGTCTACTAGACTCCCACACCTCAATGGATATTAGACCAATCATTATGCCAACTTTGAGTTTGAGCTAACTGTGGAGTTTTGACTAAAATAGGATATATGCCAAAAAAGTCATAGCTTTTGGTGTGATATGACTTTTAAGAAATAATGTTCCTTTTAAAATTACCTTTTCTTATGATTTATATTTTACCTCTTTTTTATTTTTATATATTTTTCCTCCACATGGATTTTTAAAAACCAACAATGGGTGTTAAAGATTACTATCAAAAGATAGCTTACACTTGCCACTAAAGAAGAGAACTTAAAGTCCATGCTGCTTAAATACTACTAGACTTGCACTTTAGAAAAGAGTGTGATCTCAAAATTTACCTAAGTGTTCTTCAAGTTAAATGAGATGGAAATATGGGGATCATGAAATATATATCAATGTGAAAAGAGTGATATAATGAAGATATTCTAGTATTTGATCATGAGAAGGAAGAGTTTTGATTTAAAATGAATAAGCAAAAGAAGGGATCTGAAATTACATGGAAATTTAAGTCAAATCATTGAAAAGAAAGGAAATCTATATGGAAATATTTTGATCATGTCACTAGATAATCCATACTAACCTCAAAAGGTTATGATATAAGCACTAATAAGAGTAATCACCCCAAAAGAAGGTAAATTAAAAAGATACAAAATAATCACAAGGAAACTTTAAACAATCCCTAAAGGCAAAGAAGATAAAATGATGAAAAATAAAACTCAAAGGTGTTACCAAAGATCCACAAAAGGAAACAAAATTTGATCATAAATCCTAAAGTGGGGGAAGATAATTTGTTTAAAGATAAAAACTAAGGGTGTTATCAAAGATCGAGAAGTGAAACTAAGACTGACTATAAATCATACCAAAAGAAGGGGAAAATAAAGTGTTAAAAAATAAAACATGATGGTTATACCTAAGATCAAAAAGGGAAAAAAAAATTGACTATAAATCATCCTAAATGGGGGGAAGCTAAAATAATGATTAAAATACCCAAAAGTGCTACCAAGGATCCACAAGGTAAATTAAGGTTGACTATAATAAATAGAGAGTGATTATCAAAGTAAAATGAAAATGACAAGTATTTTTAAGGAGGGCATGATTAGTTCCCCCATATTTTTGGGACCCAAATTTTGGCTAAGTATTTTGGTAGTAGTGTGGAAAAAGCATGATTCAAAACAAACATGGCACAGAAGGAACACGACATGAAATTTATACAGGTGAAAAAGACCATGGCATAAGAGATCATGACATAAGAAAACTGAGTCAGAGGGAAGGCATAATAAATGGATAACCTATGAGTTAAGGGTTTAGAATATTAGTGAAAGACTTGAGGAGTTCAAAGGAAGCATGAAATGATTAAGGAGTGATTCTCAAGGACAAAATAGACTTCAATCATGTACAAGTTTAGCACTGGCCCGCATAAAGGTAGACATGTGGTAATGAGGATCCAACATTGAATGATAATATAGTGGTGAAAAGTCCTAGGTCCTTAGTAAAATAATTTATATGGCTTACACAACTCTCATTCCACTGGATTTCTTTGGCCAGTCACTAGAAGTGTCACAACTATTGTAAATACTTGGTCGAGGAGAACCAAGTATAAATACCCTTGTTTAGAAAATTTTAAGGCTTATGATCATTATTGTATAATGATTTTTTTTAATGTAATTCTATTCATGTAATCATAGATATCATTGTAATCTTGACATTGTACTCTAGTTTATAGCTAAGTTATATCACCGAGTTGTACTTTACCTTATGTTATGTAGCTTATGGATCTATTATGGATATGATGAAAATAACCATCACCATTATATTTATATTTTGCATTTTTCATGTTACATATATAAGGTTTTACATGTATAAGGTGCCAATATATTGTCTATAGGGATACACATGTATGTAAAAGTGCACAAGAAAAGGTGTATAAGGAAAAAGGCTATATAGGATATGGCACGTAACCATATGCTCGTTAGGTAAATAATGATTCCTACCTTTATTGTGAATATACCCTTGGTATGATTATTCAAATTCTCCTATATTTTCCATTCACTTAGATAAAATCATGGGATAAGACATGTTATTAATAGAAAGAGGTAGTGGTAATAACAAGTATGTTAACATAACATCATGGTAATACCATTGATCAAATTTATTGCATGAAGTGATGGTCAAAGAGGGGGGTAGTAAATGCAAGTTATCCCTTCAAACCTATAAAAATACAAAGTGCTCCATTTCACATTTTACTATGGCTAAGATTGTGAATTTATAGAGCTAAAAAGTGAATAAATGAATTAAAGTGATTGTAGTCAAGTGCAAAGAATCAATTTTTAGTTATTTCTTAATCATTGAAGAGTGTTTGAGTTGTTGAAGGAATATTAATATGTTTTCCATATAAATTATAGTTATATGAAGGATTTTAAATCATCTTTGGGTAAAATGCATATAAAATTGGTTGAAGTCATTCACTCAATTAGGAAATGTCCTTATCAAATAAATCTTAATTTGTGTGCATAGGTTAAAGAAAAAATTGATAGTATTTTATGCATAGGATTCATTACTCTTATTTATGAGTCTAAGTGGGTCAGCCTTGTAGTGATAATAATTAAAAAGGATGTTCACATCAGGATTTGTGTCTATTACAAGGTACTTAATGTAACTTTCATTACTAATCCTTTCTTGACACCTTTCATTAAATAAATCCTCTAAAGTGTCACTAGGTGTGAAATTTATACTCTCATAGATGTTTTATCTAGGTACCATTAGGTCTAGATCATAGAGGAGGATATGCATAAGACTAAATTTATTATAGAGTGGGGTTATTTTTAATATACTATCATATCATTTGGGTTAAAGAATGGCCCCACAGTATTCTCTAGAATAACCATTGAGGCCTTTATGAACTTTATCCATAAGTTTATTTAGGTTTATCTAGATGATTAGATAGTATACATACTGGTGAAATACCATTATTCCAATCTCTATATTATGCTTGAGCACTATACGATGCTTCAAAATTCTCTTAACTTGAAGAAGTGTCTTTTTTATACTCCATTTGGCATTCTCCTTGGTCACATTATATATCAAGATGGACTTCTCGTAGACCCCACTAATATTTCCATCATCCTCTATCTTCTAATACCAAATACCCAATGAGAGGTTTTCACCTTTATAGGCCATATTGGGTACTATAGGAAATTTATCCAGGGATATGTAAGGATTGTAGTGCCTCTAGAAGAGCTCTTGAAACATAATGAACATATCATTTGTACCCACTCATTCCAAGAAGTCATTGTCACCTTAAAGGACAAACTTATCATTGTATTGATTCTCTAGTTCCTTGATTGGACTAAACCATTCCATGTCCATTTTAATGATTTTAGAATGGAAATTAGTGAAATAATTACTTATCTTGGTGAGGGTAATCTAGATCACCCTATTTACTTTGCAAGTAGAAAGCTTACTCTAGTCGAAAGGAATTATACCACCATAGAGTGTGAGGCACTCTCTATGGTCTATGTTATTCAAAAGTTATAAAAATATATACCAACAAACCCATTTATTTTATTCACATACCATGAAGCATTGAAGTATCCAGTTAACAAACCTATTTTGTATGGTTGCATTTTCCATTAGATCATGTTATTCTAAGAGTTCTAATTTTCATCATGGTAAAGTCTATTAAGGCTATTTGTGCTCCTGACCATCTTTCAAGAATTAATTCTAGTGAATTAACATGTGCCATAGAGGATGACGTAACTAACATGTAGTTGTTTCACATCTTGTGTGTTCTTGAGGAGTTAGAGGACATAACAACATTTTTGACTATTGGATCATCTCTATCTCATTTAAGCATGACATCTAAGAAAAAACTCACCATTCACATTGTAACATTCCATATCTTTAGAGGAAACCTCTATAAGCTTGGCCAAGATGAATTAATTCAATGGTCCATCATGAAACAAGATCAAAATGATGTGCTTTATGAATTCCATAAAGGTATTGCTAGAGGAAATTATGCTAGAAAGGCTACTACAAGAAAAGTTATGTTACTTATTTTATGATGGCCTACACTTTTTCAAGATGCAAATCTTTATGCATGTTAATGTGACATTTAACAATGCATGGGAAGGCCCAATAAGTGGGATGCAATGCAACTTCATCCTATTCTATCATAGGAACCTTTTAAGAAATGGGCCATTGACTTTATTGGCCCCATCAACCCAGTAGGATGGTGCATTGGTTTATGCTATGTTATCAAAGCAATTGATTATCTCACCCACTAGGCTAAAGCTATGCCAACACAAGATTTTATTATGGATATTATAATGCACTTTATCTAGGAACAAATTATTAAAAGGTTCAGTTGTCCACTAAGTTTTACTAGTGACTATGGTACTCACTTCTTTAATGATAATATCTGAATATTATTAGCTAAATTCATGATTTATCATCACAATACCACACCATATCATCCATAGGAAAATGGCACTACTAAAGCATTAAAAAAATCTTGGTCATAACTTTAACAAAGATATGTAATATTGGATGCATTGACTAGGATGATTGGGTATCTATAGTTTTTTGGGCCTATAGAATAAATTTCAAGTGCCTCAACATAAGTACTTAATTAAATCTTGTGTTCGGTACTAAGGTAGTTCTTCTAGTAGAGTTGTTAGTTCCCTCTCTTTGTATTGCATGTGTTAGATGGCTATATGATGAAACATCATTGAAATCATGCCTAAATGCCTTAATACAATTAGATGGAGCTTATTTTATTTTACATCAGAGTCATAACATAGAGAAATTTAAACAAAAGGTGTGGCATGATCATTACCTCAAACATAAGAATTTTACTCTTGGAATGCAAGTATTAATCTATGATTACAAGTTTTCATGCCACTTTGGGAAGTTTCATATTCATTAGGATGGTTCCTTTATTATTCACAGTATCTATCTTACTAGTGTGTGTCACTTGAAATGATTGGATGGCCAATTTCTTCCTAGTCATTATAATGGTAGTCAGTTGTGGCCATATTTTTTTGCCTAAATATTTCTTGTTTATACCAATAAGGCATATGTCATTAGTTTAGGATTTATTATTTTCAATAAAGTACTGCCTTAGTTGTGTGCCTATTTTGTAGTGTTGTAATCATTTTCAAGTTGATACTTATGTTCTCTTGGAGGACCATGAAGCAAAATTAGTGAGGGGTAATATGGCTTTATAGGGATACGTGTAGATGTAAAGGTTTCCAATCAAAGGTGTATAAGATAAAATACTACATAGGATGTGGTGCATAACCATAAGCTCACTAGGTAAATAATGATTCCAACATTTAGTGTGAATATTTCATTGGTATGAATATTCAAATTCTCCTACAACTATCATGTACTTTGAGAAAAGTGTGGGATAAGACATGTCATTAATATAAGGAGGTAGTGGTAGTGGCAAGTATGCCAACATCACATCGTGGCAATACCTTTGGTCACATTTATTATATTAAGTGATGGTCAAAGAGGAGGGTAGTAAATGAAAATTTCAGCCTTGAGCCTATAAAAACACAAAGTGGTTTATTTCACATTTTACTATTTCTATAATTATGAATTTATAGAGTCAAAGGGTGAACAAATGAATTTGAGTGATTCTAGACAAGTGTAGAGTGCCAATTTTTAGTTATTTCTTGATCATTGAAGAGTTTTTGAACTAAAATGAGTAACCAAAGTTAGGTGAATTGAAATAATGTAGAGGATTTCTTGAGTTGTAAGTTATAGAGGTTGGCATCTACCATTTATGGGCATCAAAGAAGCAGAGTCGAGGCACTTACAAAAGCAAAAATATATTCATTTGGGAACATTGGATGTTTATGCCTCAACCTTTAACCTCCATTAAGGGTGATGTATCCTAAGAAAAAGTCCCAATGAATTGAGCCAATACCTATCATTATATAATAATAAGAGATAATTGTTGGAGGGGAAACAATGTTAATCAGGGAGGAAATATCTAAAGAAAATGATGAACATGTAGAATGTGAAGGAAAAGAGATGGAACGCCAAACCAAGAAGAAAGCTCAAGTGCTTCCACCTCCACCCTTTTTTATTGAGGAAATTATTGATGCCTAAAACTCTCACTTTATGTTAAACAACATCTATGGGAAAATTTATAGATATGGGACTGAATGTAGTCTATAAAACAACAACCAAGATTTTAGAAGCTGACTCTTCATTCAATTTTGGGTGAAAAGGGGTAGGATAGAGGAAAATAATTAACATGAAAGTAAATTTAATATAATGTGATACATTGAGATATTTTAAAAATTAACATATAATTTCATAAAATATATTAGATCCTCAAGCATCACAAACCATAAAGGAGCATAAAAAATGAACTACAGCCTATTATGCAAATAAAGACCAAAACTATAGAAGTAGAAGAAGAGAAATAACAAGTAGAGATAATTTTCCACTCCAAAATAACATAGAACATCGCATACTCTTCATTGTGGATGGAGAAAAAAATATATAAGGCCATAAGGGGCACATATAAATCATCCAATCACATTCATGAGGTGCACCTGCTAAGGTTACAGAATAGAAAAATGCTAATTACTACTATTCCTAGTCTATTACAATGGCTGATCATAAAAATAGAGAGATCAAATAAAATAATAAATAACAATTTCAAAAGGAATGAGCCTAAAATAAATAGTTAAGGTGGTTACCTAAGAAAATTGACACCTATATATTCCATCTCTCACGCCCATGATGACACCATTATAACTGAAAAGAGGGTCTTAAGCTCATGAGTGTAGTTAACCTTTGGAGCCCAGATATGGCACAACTGCATTGTTTTATTACAACCACTACTCTTTGGAAAAGTGAGGTGGTGCTACAAGTACAATTTTATAACTATCTTACCTATGATTCATTCAATGACCTTGGTCCCCCTTAAAACAATAGATTATGCTTTAAGCTAGGCTTTAAGTGTTTCAAAATCTTTACTCAAAATGAGAACCCACACTCTCCTCCAATGACACTGATTTGAGTTATGGCAAACCAACATTGCTCCTGGGTAAGCATGGGAATGACACAATAAATTAGACACTTATCTAATAGGTTGGGGAATTATTTTCCAAGATTGAGCATGGGACCACCACATGTCAAGCAATGTTCCTCTGAAGAAAGTTGGGCACCCCCTTGCTAAAGTGAGCATGAGGGCACCACATGCTAAATTATAATTGATACTTTTATTTACTACTCAATGGTACCCATCTATAATTCCATCAACCAATGTCACTACTTAGAGGTCTAACTAGAAATTAAAATGCTTTGAAGAGCATAGGTATTCCACATGTCAAATAGGTACTCCACTAGAGTGAAATAAAAGTTTCTTTGAACCAAGAGAGCATCAGGATACCATGTGAAAGAAGTGGATGGACATTGGAACTTAGTAAAAATTATAAAATGGGTCATGAAGAATGAAGGGGCCAAAAGGGGAGCTACCAAAATGTGTTGAGGAACTGCTAACTACCGAGTGAGCCCAAAGCTAGAAACGAATTACTCCAAAAATAAAAAACATGGATTTATGACTTGGTGAATCACAAAGGCATAAACTTATGGGTGGGAGAACTCAAAAAATCTAGTACTCAAACCATTCAAAGTAAAATTGTAAAAATAAGAGGGTGTGGATACCTACAATTTTTGAAGGGTCACCTTCAAGGGCACCCATTCTTTATCCTTCAAATAGGTCTTCTTAATTAGATCCTCAAAGGCTCTATCTAGATCTATTATCTCCTTGAAGGAGATATTCCCCAAGCCTTTGAAAACCTCCAGCATCTAGGAACTCTAATTGGGCACATGGGTGCAAAATTTTATCCACTTCTAAGACATCAAGTGATTGACCAAGAGCCATAAAAATGGTCTAGTCATTCTGATTTTTATCAAGTAGTTCCTTAATATAATCCTCAAGGAGGACATTATTATCTACCAAGAAAGGGGAGGGGAGTTATAATTGTAATAGTTTATCTGTGTGTCCCTACCTCTCTTGGATTTCTTGATGTAAGGCATTAAAGAATGCTTTACACTTATTTTCTACCTTATTGTAGCCCAAGAACTCATTAACTTTCACCATTGTCTACCTCTAGTCAGTCACCCATACTAGTAACATTTCATGAGAAGTGTTATAGAGATTTTGAACAAAGCTCTATGATTTTAGGACCTTGGGTGAGATGAAGTTGATCACCTGATCAACATATGTGCTCACATAAGAAGCCATATTTTGTACATCTATGATGAAATTTATCATTGTCTTTAGGTTTTCTACCATGGCCTTGATCCTTTCCTGATAGGATTTGTACAATTGCTAGACTATGGGAAATATTTATGTGGCCTATGGGCAAGCAATAAGGTCATTATTTAGCTTCTTAATCTCCTAGTCCTTGATTGAGGAGTCCTACTACGACTTATCATGCAGTTGTTGATATGAATCAAAGAGTTTCTAGCAAGTTTTAGCTAGTTTCATCTCCTTATCTTGTAGCTTGGTTTTGGTATCTATCCATAGGATAGCTTCTGCTTGGAAACCTTTTTTAAAAATACTACCCTTGAGGTTGGCTCTTACCTTATTGAGGTTTGCATCCTTAGATTTAACCTCAGAATTGAGGTGGTTGATCATAGCCTTCACCTTTGTGAGTTCCAGCTTGGTCTTTTCTAACTATTGGTTCACCTTGATATAGTCTGTAGTCACAGAATTTTTTATCTCCTCCATGAGTTCAACCCTATCAATGGGTTTGGCCTGACTAAGGTTGAGACTGATAGCTTGTATGGTGTAGTTTCCAAATTTCATCTATTCTTGGGGATTAACTGCTTGGGGGGGCAAATAAGAAATCATAAGGGATTATTATGTAGGGTCATAAAATGACCACATGTGGGTCTGAGCATTGGCCTTGGATTGATTCCCCCTTTTTCTTTTCATTCAGGCCTCCTAATCCACCCTTGTTGTGTCCACCTACTATTGGTACTTATCTATTGATTGTATGATCTCCCTCATAAATGGGATTCCATGTGTCAACATGAATAAAATGGTTACTTGCTACTATAAATTAGCAAACCTTTCTCTCATAAAACCTAATGAATGAATAGTGAGGGTTGAAGGGGAGAAAGGTAGGAACTCATAGGGTAGGGTGAATGATGATTACATTATGAAGGAGGATGATGTAGGTGGGGGGTGATGAAAGGAATGTAGGAGGAGATAGGTATTGTGGAAGTAAAAGGGTCAAGCCTGGTGGTAGGCTAGGTAGATGAAGAGAATAGTAGAGTTAAGGTGGTATCAATTTGAGAAATAGAGAGTGCTTCAACTTGTAATGAGACTATAAAGGTAGATGAATAGGTGATGAGAGGATCTAAAGTGCTTGAATAGGAAATAGATGTTGCCACAACTTGATATGGAGAAGTGGAGAAGGAAGTGGAGGTGGAAAGAAAGGGATCTATAAAGGGAATCTTATTCTTGTGGGGTGTTGTTGGTGGGCTATAAATGGGTGCCTCAGTCTGTTTGAGCTAAGATAACCCAAAAATGAGGTTCCCAAAGGGATATTTATATTTTTAAAAGGCTATAAGATATGTGAATATGGGAAGTGGCCATGTTAAAGGCCTCTAGGTCACTGTGACCTCTACTATAGTTGTTTCCTTCTCTGGGGGAGCATATCCTATCTCCTCCCTAGGATTATCTTCTTTTTCCTCTTCATCATCTCTTAGCTTAATTTATGGAGTGGATTATCCTTATAATCCCTCCTTTAGATGAAACTCATCTTAGATCTTCTCAAAGGTTTCATCTTTATCTTCATCATTCAATTCAATGTATGGCTTGTTGATATCATACTTGTATTTCATGAAGGCAACCAGTTTTTCTTTTCTCTAGTTTAATTGGCTGAGATGCTTATTTATCCCCTTTCATAATTTCTTAGTTGGGTTTCATGTTTGTACCTTTACATAGAAATACTCCCATGTTTTAATAGTGTCTTTTTATATTTGAACTAGGTCCACATAATTCTAGGGAATGTCCTCTGTGGGAAACTTCCTCTACTCCAAGTAAAGTTGGGTTTAATGCCTAGGAGTGTTTTTGGTATTCAAATTAGCTATGTGTCCTATCAAATCATAGTCCCATATGTAATTTATTAAGTCAAGGCTAACCTCTAAAATGTTGGATGCAAGTAGGCATCCCTAGTTCCTTTTTATCACTGTGATGTACCTTATGAAAGGGACATCATATACACCTTTATTATTCTTCCCCACCCTACAGATGGAGTCCACCATATCAAGTTGGCAAGCCAAATCCAGTGCTAAAGTTATATCAATAAACATGTGGGGGATCTAAAAGTGATATCCTTAGAATTTATGCACTCAAATAAATTAAAAGTGGGCTCACCAAAACCATTCAGCTAGGACTCTGATGCCTATGAGCCAAACTTGTTACCAATCCATCATTCTAGAGGTGATAGCTTGTTAGCTGAGGTCCATGAAAACTAGAGACATAAACAACTCTAATAAATCATAGTAGTCTCTAGTGTTTGATAAGATGTGAGTCTATATGGTGACTAGGGCCACTATATTAGGGAAGACTTCTATGTCAAAAGTGTTGAGGGATAGGTGTGAGGAAAAGAACTAGGAGTGCTAGTATATAATGAGGTGAATGAGGAAGGATGAGTATCAAAAGGTACCCATCACCAAATAATTTTCTAGTTCATCCCTCATGGTGGAGGTGATGGCTTCAACAAAGTCCATCTTGAACTCCTATCCCTTTTCCACTGAGGTCATGAGGAAGAGCACCCCCAACTGAAAGTCATTGATGTTATCATCGACATCCATACCTAGGATGAAATATAACATGGATAGAGTATATTTTAAATGTTTCATGGGGAGATTCAATAGGGGCATGGGTAGAGGAGTCATTTTCATGACCTCACTTTTGAGGAAAATTCCAAGGAAGCATGCTTTTTCCTCAACTTAGGAATCCTAGATGTTTTGAAGGATTTTGATGCTAAAAATAATGGCCTTAAAATTGTATTAGATTCAGAGCATCTTTATAATGTTATCTACATTGATTTCCACCCTTAAATAGGCATTATCAGTGATCACTCTAGTGTTGGCATCATATCTCTCTGTGTAGAGAGTGATGATTTCTACGCATAGATGCACATAGGGCACCATGTATTATACCAGTGTGCACTCCCATATTATACATTTGAATGAATTATAATATTTCCTATTAACCTTATTAAACATTCAATAATAGGCACCCTCTCTCAAATTTTTAGGATTTTGGGCCAACTTTAGATCAAATATTTCATATATGATGTCAGTCACCAATTTGTGATCCTTACAAGGTGCCTTGGTCACTTTCTTAGTGTTTGGCACTTTCTTTTTTTCTTTATTAGGAGTTGAATAATAGGCTTTTATCATAGTGTACTTAGGGGGGAGGTTTCCCCTGCTACTCAAACTGTGGGTTCTCTATTTTGAAGGAGGCTTACCACTCCTAGATGAAGATGTGAAAGCTTCCATAGATGAGAAATATGTTCTAAAATCACTCTCTATTTTTGATGGAGGTGTTAGATTAGTGACTCTTTACTACCTAATTTAATATATATACTCTCTCTCTCTACTCTTCTCAATTTCTAGATGCTCTCTAAAAATCTCAGTGTCAAGTGTTTAGCTCAAATGAGAGAGGGGGTATTTATGCATTGGTGCAACTAGGTGGGATCATCATGGTAATTTCAAAAATGACCATCCCCATAAATTATAAGAGTTTCACACATTTTTGAAGTGCCATTTTCAAGATATTTTATGATGATTATTATGGGGAATCATACATAATGGAGCATTTGACATTAATGGTAGGTGAGGTATATAGATAACCATAATTTTAAACATGTTTTTAAATATTTAGAAGGACTATGGAGAAGATTCATGGTGTTTTAATTAGCCACTTATGCCAATGGCACTTATTTTCAAAAGGAAATAATAAAGGGAAGGAAAAAATCAAGGGAAATAATAATGAGGAAAAGGAACACACAATGGGAAAGGGAAACTAATTTATTTATGTATAAGGGGGTAGGTGGGAAAGTTAGTTGAAATGATTTAAGTCCATCTCATTGACAGGGATCTCCAATGCATTACCCTATTGATCTTATAATTAAAAATTATTTCCCTATCTATCATTGATGATGAAAAGGTCCTCTCTAAAGTGAATCAAAATTTACATGTTGTCTTGACTTTGTAGCTCACTGATCATATTTGAGAACTAAATCTCTAGGTTTAAATCTTGGGTCTAAAAACATTTTCTCGAACCATTACTTAACTACTTATTGACAGATGATCTTCATATTTATTGCCTACTCCCTTACTTCCTAGAGTTTGAGAAATTTAGCAAGCCAAACCTTCATTGGTCCATTTTATTTTATTTTAATAGTCTTCAAAAGTTATATATAGGGATCTCTGATGATATAGGAATGATCACATCCTTTCCATATACAAGTTCAATAGGGAAGTCTTTAGAATTTTTTTGGGAGTGATGTAATCCACCCATAGGGCCATTTTCACATGTAAGTACCACTCCCTCTACTTGTCATCGCACATCCTTTTGATCAATCTGATCATATTTTTATTTGTAGACACTTCCAACCCATTCCCTTACAGGTAGTAATTGGATGAATACTTTAGGAATATACCATTTCCAAGTGTGAATTCAATAATTTTAGACCCAAGGAAGGGTTTTACATTATTGGAAATTATTGTTTTGGGTAGGCTGAACCTCACCACAAACTCTTCTAAGAACCTAAGAATTACATTTTTGGTCACTTCTCTCAATGGGATTACTTTGGTCCACTAGGTGAAGTAATCAATGGCTATTAATATCCATTTATGACTAGTGCTAGAGATGGGATTGATCATTTCGATGAAGTATAGGCCCCACTATGTGAAGGGCTCATCATTCATAATCAAGTTGAGAGGCATGACAAAAAAATTCTTCTTTCCCATGAAGAACTGACAATTTTGGCACTTTTTAACTGCTTATTGGTAGTCAACAAACATGTTTTGGATCTTCTTCACTTGGGATTTATCAGCACATTGCCGGAGGTCTCCATCAAATTTCCTCTTAAAAAGGACCTCTTAGACTAGTGTATAACTAGAACCTTATAGTCTATAAAAATGCCTTTTATATGTGGGAATCCCATTAGGATATCAGTCAGTCTACATAAAGTAAACCTGGTTAGTCACCCAAGACCTATCAACTTTGAATTGGTTCACTAGGGCTACTTCTAGTTTATTTTGATCCTCTTTTAAGAAATTTGCACATTTAGCTAGGTACTCACAGATTCCTCTCCCTCTGATTACCTTTGTTGTCCTAACTTCTACATCATATTCCAAGATCTTAGTAATATAGTTGGCCCTTTTTCTATAATTTATCCTTTCATGATGTACTTAAAGATGCTAGAGTGTACAATGTACACCATTATTTTGTTTCCTACCACAAGGTGTCTAAACTTATTAAGGCCCTTGATGATGGAGAAGGCTTGTCTCTCCATAAAGTTATATTTAGATCCATACCTATGCAATGTTCTAGAGTAGAATGTGATAGGGTGTTCATTCCTTCCCTCTTCTTCCTTTTGAGTTAACATAGCTATGAGGCTATGCTCACTCCCATATACATACATAATGAAATCCTTAGAAAAATTGGGGTTAACAAGTATAGGTGCAAAAAATATTATGCCTTTGATTTCTTTAAATGTTTCTCTTCTTTTGGGTATCTATTCCAAGGCCTAGTATTTTTTCACATTAAGGTGATTGGTCTAACCAATCTTTAAAAATTAGATATAAACCTATTGATGAAATTAATCTTTCTAAGGAAAATTTGGACCCCTTTCTTGTTCACTATTAAATCCAAGTATTTGATGACCTTTATCCTCTCTGGATCAATAGAGATCCCATCCTTGGATAACACATATTTGAGTAGCTTACCTTGAGGGACTCCAAAGATACATTTATTTGGGTTTAGAGACACCCCAAATTCTTGGCATCTTTGGAAGACCTTCTCTAGATGGTCAAAGTGATCCTCCTTAGAAAACATAGTGAGGTCATCTAGGTAGATGAGGATGGTCTTGTTAATTATCCCCTTGAAGGATACATCCATTGGTCACTATAATGTTGCACTAGAATTAGAAATTAAAAAAGGCATCTTCACATACATGAAGGTTTCCCACTTCATGGTGAAGGTGGTCTTATGTTGGTCTTCTTCATTCACCCATACCTAGTTATACCTAGAGAATCCATCTAGTAGGAAAAACATCTTTATACCCACTACATCTAGAGGATATGCTCCATGAATGGAATATGGTAATTATCCTTCAAGGAATCCTTATTTAGGTCACAAAAATCCATACACAGTCAGATTTCATTCTTATTATTTCACATAGGAACTAGCTTGGAAACCCAAGTTGAATGCTTGATTGGGTATATAATTTTTGAGTCAATTAGCTTCTTTAGCTCTTGGGCCATTAGGGACTCAATCTTCAGGTTCATTAACTTTTTTTTATCAAACCATTTTGGTTCCTTCTATAAAATATAGTGTGTTAAATGACTCTATAGTCATATCCTTTTAGGTCATCATAAGTCCATTAGATGATACCTTCATACTTACCAAAGAGAGACACTAATCTCTCCTTGTCCTTATGAGGAACCTCCTTTTTGACCTTTAATTTTATTTCACCCACAATATTAAGCTCATTTTAGTCACCCTTATCTACAATAGACTTGAACTTTTCATTCTTTGCATCATCAAAGTTGAAGAGATTTTCTAGGGTGATGAGACCCTTCTGAAGCTTATTGGTTTTCAACTATATGATTTGGTCTCTATAGGCCTCCTCAATTTTTGACCATATTTGCTCCATGAAATCACATGATTATTGGAAGATCATAATTTAAACATCATTTTCAAATACTTGATAGTTTTGGTCATTTTCCAAGATAGTGGGTTTTTTATAATTACCTACACAACTTGCTCATTAGTGAACAAGTCTATTATTAGGCCAAATTGAGAGCTTATCATTACCATCCTATCAACTTCCACATTCATAGTTTTTGGGATGATCTAAATGTAAAAGGCATAAAAATATTTAATTAGACCCCATATATGGTAATGATAATATCTCATATGCATGTTCTTTATGACCACTACCCCTCTTATTTACCTTACCACTAATTTAGAATCACTGAATACCTTTATCTATTTGATGTCCATCCACTTAGCTAGGTTGAGGCCATGGACTAGAGCCTCATAATTAGCCTCATTATTTGTATAAGTAAACTAAAACTAAAAGCCTCTAAGGGTATCTTTTATGGAGGGGGACATTATTCAGATACTAACCCCAGTGTTAGTCTTGTATTTCATACCATTGAAATACAACATCCAAAAATTGAACTCACCCTTAAGCCTTTCATTTTAATCCCCTTGATTTTTCATGACCTTAGAGATGACCTAGTCTTCATCATGAATATTGTAGGTTCCTAGGCCTATGGCATCAAAGTTTGAAAATGGTTCATTTTCAATAAACTCATTGATAAGGGCCTCCTCTTTAGGGCTTTTGTTATCCACTACCCTTTCTTCTTTGAGCATCTCTATGTAGTGTGTCTTCATCTTTGATAAGGAGGTGTGTGTTACCTTGAATTTCACCATTACTTCATCTTCTATGTGTTCTAAGTGAAGTGGTTTTGATAGCACCTTCAAATTTGAACCATACTTGGTCCTTAGAATTAAATGAAACTAGTCCAATCATAGGTATCCACCAATTTTGGTAGTGAAATCCCTTGACAAAAATAACCCAAAATAGGTGGGATGTCTATAACATCTTTTGGTATAGTTATGCTTGGATAGGAGTACAATGTGAGGGGGAGATCTCAAATGACCCCTAGGGTTTGAAACCTTTTCCTATCTAGTTGCATCACCCCTTTATTCAAGGGCTCATACTTTAATTACAGTGCATTGAATATTTATTTGGGCATGATTATCGTGCTCACACCCAAATCTATAATGAAATTATGCAAAAATTTCTTCCCCACAATCAACATTAAATAGAATAGGGTAGGTTTTTTTTGCCTTACCCCTTCCTTGGTATTGATGAATGTGGAGGTTATTTGGGTTGTGAATTTATGTTAGCTTCTTTCCCCTTTGTCTTTTCAAGATCTTTAGTCAAATTCCCTTGTGTAGGCCTTTCTTGTTCCTCCAGGGATTATTTCAAAAAAAATTATTTAGGGATGGACAAGACATTCTAGAGAAAAAAGTTGGATAAAACCTTATTCAACTTCTCTACCACATTGTATGGCCTTACAAGTGGAACCTCAGGGTCTTTTACCTTATTTCACATTATCTCACCCCATCTTAGATAAGTTGGGTTTGGAGGCTAAGGTTTTGGGAATTTATCATTAATCACTTTGGTTCTTATAGTAGATTTAGGTCTTTTTACTAATCTCTTCTTTGAATGATTATAGTAGTCTAATTAAACTTATGGGGTTTTATATATAGGGACCTCATTCACGTAGACCATATCTTTTCCCTCTACCTAGGAGAACAATGCATGTTTTAGGGATATTTATTCTTCTTATTCTATGGACATCCCTTATATTTTCACCATCAAAATTGCATCTTTGATCCCTTGGGACTGGTATGCATAGGTTGAGTCCTGTGCATTCCCTTGCCACCATTGCTCAGTAACCATCTACTATAGGTTACCTCTTGGACAATTTTAGGGCCCATGGGTGTCATTGTAAGGCAAGAACCATGAATCATAATCATTAGTCAAGTTATTTTGACTAGCCAGTAGCTCTCTACTCACATTTGGTGACATCATGTGTAAAGGATTTGGAAGCTTAACCATTTTATTTGTGGGTTATGTCTGATGACTCGACATTGATGATTTGGAGATTGGTTATTTGGTGATTGGTGATTTGGTTTTTTTGACAAGGTGGTCCCTTTTCTTGGTAGTTATTGAAAGAAGGATTCAGAGGCATATCTTGTTGCCTTTTTAGATTTATTATCTCATTAGAGAAGTTTTGTAGAATACTTTTCATATCATTAATCTCCATTACTAGAAAATATGTAGTAGATGTTCTCACTTGAGTGGATAGGTAAACATACATATAGGGAGGTGAGGCTCTTGAAGTGCTTGAGACCTCTTTTTATGGAGCTATGGACATCTCAGGGAACATTGAAATTGGTGACTAAGGAAGAAGCCTCCCTAATTGATTAAGATGTTCTCAACCCTTACCATGATGTCATATGCATCTAGTAATGTTTATCCTCTAAGTGATTATATCATGACTATAATGTTTGAATTTAAGGATTTGAGGTGAAAAATAATGGCCATACCTATGGGTGGTTGAGCCATTAGTGGGATCCTTTGCCAGGTTTTTTTAAACTTGGTGTTAAAATTAACCATGGATTATTGCAAAGCCCTTTTGATGTTTATTATCTATTATATGAGGGATGATCAATCTACCTTCTCATTTAATCTCTCAAAGAATTTATTGCCCAGGTCATCCTAGGTTCTTATTGAGTTGGCTAGCAAAGATCAATACTAGTCAAGAGCCCACCCTTTGAAAGAGGTTGCTAGTAGACTAAATGCTACATTCTATGTGTTGATATAGTGAATAGTGGACACATTTTCCACATCTTAGAGATGTTCATATTCTATCTTTAAATATTCTCATAAAAACTTGGGGAGTGCCTTCAAAGAATTTGCAAGGATGGGGTCCCACAAGACCAGGGGTATTAGAGGGATAATCAAGTTATTGTTGTCCCATGACAGAAAATTCCTTGGTGGGCTTGGATGTAACATTTGATGTTGTTTTTGTGAATTATTTAACCCTAAGTCTCTTTGGTGAGTAGGGGATCCCAAAGGTGGTGTTATCATATTCATATTATTCATAGTCTATGACTTTGTTATAGGCCTATGGCTCATAAACTCATGTTTCTAGTCAGTTAGACTAGTAGATCTTCTCACTAGGCATGCCAAAAATATTAACTATTGACACCTAAAACTCTCACTTTAGGTTAAATAACATCTATAGTAAGCTTTATAGATATGGGACTAAATACAGTCTATAAAACAACCTCCAAGATTTTAGAAGTTGGCTCTTCATTCAGTTTGGGGTGAAAAGGGGTAGGATAGAGGAAAACAACTAACATGAAAGTAAATATAATCTAAGGTGATGCACTGAGATATTTGAAACATTAACCTATAATTTCATAGAATATATTAAATACTCAAGAATCATAGACCATAAAGGAGCATAAATCATGAACTATAGTCTATTGTGCAAATAAATACCAAAACTATAGAAGTAAAAGAAGAGAAATAATAGACAAAGATAATTTTACACTCTAAATAACATAGAACATCACATCCTCTTCATTTTGTATGGAGAATAGAATACATAAGGCCATTAGGGTCATATACAAAGTGTTGAATCACATTTGTGAGGTACATCTGCTAATGTTACAAAATAGAAAAATGCTAATTACTAATATTTTTAGTCTATTATAATGGTTGCTCATAAAAATAAAGAGATCAAACCAAATGATAACCAATAATTTCAAAATTAATGATCCCATAATAAATAGGTGAGGTGGATGCTTGAGGAAAATAACACCTGGATATTCTAACACTTGTACCCATGATGATGCCATTGTAATTGAAAAGATGGTCTAGAGCTCATGAGTGCAATTAGCCTCCAGAGTCTGGATATGGTGTAATTGCATCATTATATTATGGCCACTATGCTTAATAAAAGTGAGGTGGTGCCATGTGTATACTTTCAGAGCTATCCTACCTATGTTATGTTTAATGGCCTTGGTCCCTCTTAAAACCAATAGATTATACTTTAAGCTAGGCTAAAAGTGTTTCAAAATCTTTGCTCTAAAGGAGGGACCCACACTCTCAACCAATGGTACTAATTTAATTTATATTAAACCAAAATTACTCTAAGGTAATCATGGGGATGACATGCATCAATTTGGTTCTTCTCTAGAGGGTCTAGGGACTTCTTTAATGAGATTGAGTGTGGGGCCACCACATGTCAAGAAAATGCTCCTCCAAATAAAGTTGGGCACCCCCTTACTAAAGTGATTTTGAGGAAACCACATGTTAAATTAGTGTTGATCCTTTTATTTATTGATTAGTGGGGCCTATCTGTCATTCTATCAACCAATGGCACTAGTTGGAGGTCTGACCCAAAATGAAAAGGATTTGAAGAGCATGGGTAATACACGTCAATCTGGCACTCCACCAGAGTGAAATGAAAGTATCCTCAAGTTGGGTGAGCATTGGAATTCCATGTGGAAGAAGAGAATAGAGGTTGATACTTAATTAAAATTCAAAAATGGGTCTCAAAGAAGGAATGGGCTGAAAATAGAGCCATCAAAAGGTGCCTAAGAACAAATAACTACTAAGCGACCCTGAATTTAGAGACATACTGCTCCAAAAATAACAAGCATAGATTTTTGATCCATAGAATTGAAATACCCAAACATAGTGTTGGGCACATAAAATTGGGTATCTAATGTTCCCACTGTACTATCTTTGACTACAACCATCGACAACCCATAAATGAGGTAAGGATATAAAATTATTATAGAGTCAAGTGCCAAAACACAAAGTGTGAGTTGGTCTATGACTTGAATAATTTCAATGCTTTAGATTATGATGGCCTTTTTCAAATATTCAACCTCCCATAATTTGGAAAACTTATAGAGATGGTCAAGTTTCTACTCTCTCACATGCATGAGGAGTATATCTACTTTGTTCGATACTAGATGACAATCATGGCTAAAAGAATTAGTAAATTATTATGGTTGCATTACTTCGATGTAGACCTTGAATTTGATTTAGAGGAATTGATAAAGATAGATAAGATAGGTAAAATTCTTAAATATCATAAACAAGGCCATGCTATGCATATCAATAATCTATAAAATCCCATCCTCTAAGTAGATGTAGAGAAATCTCACTAAACAACCAAACATAGGTTCTCTTATGGCATGTTCCTATTTTTAATGGTGTTATATGAAATTGGCGTGTCTAATTGCACCTATAGATATTAGAAATGGGTTTACTCACCCAAAAATAAGTCCCTTATAGAGCGGTAAAAGGCATTCATCTAAAATGGCTAGATTACCCCATCCTATAAGCTTTAAATGAAGTCATTGTATGATGGGATGAAGGAATAATTTAGGAATGAATGGTTTATTCCAAATAACTTACCTATAGAGGTTGGTAATTAGGCCAAGTTTTCTATAAATTAACACTACTCGCTTACGCACATCAGGATGGCCCCATTTGGATAACTTTCTTTTTGGTTGAAGTTACTTTATGCTTTCATGGTGTAATACTTTATGAACTCTATCAACCACATATACAACATACAGTTGATGACATGTGAAGATGAATAATTTGAATCAAAGACCTATACTCTTCACCATATGTATGGATACCCTGGGAATAATATGCATAGAGAAAATATTGAGTCAACCAAAACCAACATCAAGGTGCATCAAACCTTGGTTGGGGACTCTATTCATACCCTCTTATATATGTTGAAACAAAAGAATAAATATTTTTTTACATCTTTATTTCCTCACTAAACATGATTTTCTTATTAAATAGATATTATGGGGTTAATTTGTTTAATTAATTTTGTAGCAAACTATTTTTCATTATGTTAATGTATGGATAGACATTTAATGATTATTTTATGACTCATTACTTGATTTGGTTAGATATATATGAGTTTTATATGCATGTAGATTATGGTTATTATATATTAATGTACTTTAGTAGCATTTATATTGAGTATTATGGTTATGGGATAACTACCATTTTCATTTTTGAGGTGGATGTAGGAGTAATTATACTCTCTAGTTAGATATGTAGGGAGAGTATCATTAGGGAGGATGATGCATATGGAAATGTTAGAGGTGTTGGGAATCAATAATGAACCTATCACACACCACTTAGCACAAAAAAATGCATAAATATTTTAATTTTATGGTGTTTTAATGATTCATGCTTGGATGTGTTAATATGATCAGTATTTTGATGTTAATCACTCTTATTTGTAGTTATGATTGTTTCTATGATCCAAGTATTGCTAACATTTTAGAATGTTTCAATTGTATATTTGTATTTAAGCTATTATACTCTAAATAGTTGGTTGTATAACCTTTTAGGTAGATACCTATAAGCATTTGATGAAAAGCATTGTTAGAACATATATATACACATGACATGGAATTAAATTACATTATGAACTTATAGAAAAATGTTTTTTTATTAAACTATGACTAACCTACCTAAGGTACCTAGGACAACTTAGTTCCTAAATACCTAAAGGATGACCTAAATATAAGGTGGTGATTATTTAAATGTTTTGTTTAATTTTCAATTCTTAGGTTGGGATAGGCTTTCAAATTATTTTAAAAACATTATTATTATGATTATTGACTTATTACATCAACCCTAATCTCTAGAAGCATCATTTCATTTTATGGCTTGGTCATTATAACCATGCAAAACTAGCATGGTGAGGGTTTGACTGTGAGTGGGATTAAACAATGGATAAGTCTGTTAGTTTGGTAATCAAACTAGGAAATTTAGAAGTCATGCTAGGAATTTCTAGTTTGATGGCAAGTATTTCTTGTAGTAATAGAGAATGGGTCACCATGATTTTAGGTGTTTTTGAATGAATGCAAAGGACTGCAAAAAAATAAAATGGGTTAGAGTTTTGGGTTTGAGGTTAGTTGTGGTAGACATAAAAAAGAAGAAAAAGAAAGAGAAGAACTTTGAGTTGAAGACAAGGAGGTAGACTACTTAGGGTACTAAGAGGTAGGCTTTGTCCTTAAAAATTTAATCTATGATTATGTATTTTTCTATATATTAAATGGAATGAATGGGTATGAGATTTTAAAATAATGGTTTATTAGATTTAGAAACCCTTGTAAAGGTCAGGGATTTGACCTTGTGAGAGGAGGAATCCCTGTTTCTACTCATTTTTGTTGTTTACATTTAGAAGGAAGAAAGAAACTAAAGATAAAGGGTCAGGGGTTAGATGATACCCGGATGAAGTTGCGCACCGTATCCAAGCCATTAAAGGAGCTCCTCTTTGGTTGTGGAGGATGACACCTGTAGAAGAAAGAGACTCAAACATAGAAAAATGTTAGATAGATATATGGTGGACTGCCAAGCAAAGCTCGATCCTAGAAGTGTGAAGACTTCCTTGAGGGATGTCTGGATATGGTGCACAACTTCATCCGGGTATCATCTAACGCCTAACCATTAATTTTAGTTTCTTATTTCTTTTGAATGTAAATAGCAAAAATGAGTAGAAACATTCTGGCACCTCATCACCATACCTGGGGCATCTACTCCTATTTTTGTCTTGTAGTTCATCCAGAACAACCAACAAGACAAAAAGGGGAAAATGTAGACACCTAAAATGTGTTGACTCTCCCTTGGTCCTCTCCTTAACCCTTAACGAGTAGAAATAGCAAAAATATTTAGAGATAGAAAATTGACTAAGTTATTCTAAATTACTGAAATGAAAGGGTAAAAGAAATACTTAGCTCTAGTGAGAAGAAGAACCAAGATGTCGAACACTTGTGCCTATTACGGCTGATGTCCAGGTCCCCATGCAATGCTTCAGTCCAATCTGGAGTGACTGGTGTAGTGTTTCTATGGCCAAGGGAGCATTAGTTAAATTTTGATGCCTATTGATGTCTTAGAGTCTGAGAGGAAGAGAGAGAGAAAGCCAGATCCTAGTGAGAGAGAGTCCAAGAAAAAAATGATTGATAAGAGCTAAGGGGCCTTAACTCTATGTTAGACATCAATTTATGTAACTGACATTGGTGATTCTTTCGGTGTTGACTGATAGTTGATCGACGTCAGTAGGTGGAGAATGAGTAAAAGGGCTAAGAAGCCCATTCTCCATCTACCAAGTGCATAATCCATTAGAGAATGGTCAAAGGATGGGGTTATTATGCATGAGTGTCAGTTAAGCAGTTGGAATGGGTCTTAAGGTATTTATGATGTGGAGGACTTAGTCATAGGGTGAGTCGTAGGGTAGGAAATGGTCTTAGGGGTGAGGTGTCCAAGGCGAGGTGTCCTAGGTGAGGTGTCGAGGGTGATGTCATTAATTTAAAATAATTAATTCATTTTAAATTAATAAGTGTGTAAGGGACCAAGGGGAGTCAACACAATTTAGGTGTCTACATTTAAAATGTTTACTATAGAATGTTTATACTCATTTTTGTTGTTTACATTCAGAAGGAAGAAAGAAATTAAAGGATAATGGTCAGGTGTTAGATGATACCTAGATGAAGTTACGCACCGTATCTAGACATTATATGAGCTCCTCTTTAGATGTGGAGGATGACACCTGTAGATAAGAAAGACTTAAACAAAGAAAATGTTAGATAGAGATATGGTGGACTACCAAGCGATTGCTCGGTCCTAGAAGTGCAAAGACTTCCTTGAGGGATGACAGTCCACTTATTTGGCAAAAGAGTGTTGCAAGAAGAAATGGTGAAAGACTAAACAAAATAAATAGAGATAATGCATATCTGTATTCTATTGTCAGTCTGTCACAGTCACCGACATCGATTAGTATGCCAGCATCAGTTAGTTAAGTTGCCGACGTCAGTTAGGCTGCCGACATCGGTAGGAGCAATGGTCCTTGGATGGGTCTGAGGGTTATGTTCGTGGTCGATAGAGGGATTTTGTGGGTTTAAAAGGGTCTGTGTAGGGTTACAGGGGGACAAATAAGGTCCGCAGAAGGACAAAGGTAGATGATAGGTTGTTAAAAAGGGTCAAGATAAAAGGAAGGCTTTATATCCTCTCCAAGAAGAAAGTTGGGTCTGGTTGAAGGTCGGGTCTGGTCTGGTAGTATTTAGAGATAGAAAACTAACTAAGTTATTCTAAATTACTAAAATGAAAGGGTGGAAGAAATACTTAGCTCTAGTGAGAAGAACAACCAAGATGTTAAACACTTATGCCTGTTACGACTAATGTCCAGGTCCCCATGCAATGCTTCAGTCCAATCTAGAGCGACTGATGTAGAGTTTCTATGGCTAAGGGAGTGTTAGTTGAAGTCTGATGCTTTGTTGTGTCTCAGAGTCTGAGAGGAAGAGAGAGAGAAAGCTAGATCCCAGAGAGAGAGAGTCCAAGAAAAAAAATGATTGATAAGAGCTAAGGGGCCTTAACTCTGTGTTAGACGTTAGTTTATGTAACTGACGTCGGTGATTCTGCTGGCATCGGCCGATAGTTGACCGACATCAGTGGGTGGAGAATGACTAAAAGGGATAAGAAGCATGTTCTCCATCTACCAAGTGCATAATCTATTAGAGAATGGTCAAAGGATGGGGTTATTATGCACGAGTGTCAGTTAAGCGGTTGGAATGGGTCTTAGGTAGTTATGATGTGGAGGACTTAGTCATAGGGTGAGTCGTAGGGTAGGAAATGGTCTTAGGGGTGAGGTGTCTAAGGTGAGGTGTCCTAGGTGAGGTGTTGAGGGTGATGTCATTAATTTAAAATAAGTAATTCATTTTAAATTAATAAGTGTGTAAGGGACCAAGGGGAGTCGACACAATTTAGGTGTCTATATTTGGCCCTTTTTGTCTTGTTGGTTGTTCTTGATGAACTGCAGGACAAAAATAGGAGTAAGTTGCCCCAAATATGGGATAAGGTTTAGATTGCCCCAAGTATGGTGATGAGGCATTCCCCCTCAAAGCGGGAATCGAGAGAAGGCAATCTAAAATCAGTTGCCAATTTCATAGGCAGTGGATGAGTATGGTGAAGTTTGAGTGTGAACGTTGCAATAGTTGTGATTGTGTGCATACCACTTCACATGATAGGTAGGTCAAATTGTCACGGTCAAGGTTGAGGAGTGTTAAAATCAAAATAACCGGTCCCCAGTATTTAGTCATAGTTGATTGGGTTAAACGATCAAAGTTGTAGCTCCAATGGTCATCGTGTTCTAAGTATCCTAGGCTTAGTAAGTGCTCCTGGAAAACACAAAAATGTCACAAGTAGTGGGGATCAACTTGGGCGTGATCTAATACCTGTGAGGGTCATAATGTGGGGTGCAGAAAATTTTGCTAACTATTCATGAGGTAGCATAAATGCAATCAAAATAACCAAGGCAAAGTTGTCTTGGAAGTGGTCATGGTCTAAGGAGATAGTTAAGATCTCCAAGGTTATTGTTCAAGTTGCACTGAGATATAAGTGATCTCAAATGGTTGTTTAGTCATGGTCAGAGAGATGGCTGTGATCTCCAATGTGCCCTATGAGAAGTCAAAAGTGACTTCTACAATGTCAGGGTTGGGTGTTTGGTCATGGTTAAAGGTAATATGGTTGGTCCATTAGGTAGATGAATGAATGAATGGTCATTTTTCATTAGGGATACAAACAGGTGAATGGCCGAGCTAACCTCAGAAGACTGAGTGCTGCCTACATAGCCCCTATTTTCAGAGCCTCAAGCCAATGTAGTTCTTGCTAAAAAAGGAAGGAAGGGTCAAAGTGGTTGATAGTTGGTTTGGTCATGTTAGTAATGATGAGGGTATGATGATGTTATAGACTTTTCTATATTATGTGATGGTGTATTGTATAACATTAGTGATGTAGTTTTTCATCCCTAGTAATTTTCCATATTAGTGATGGTGTATGCTAAAAATGAAATGAGTATATTCATGCTTCAGCAAGTTTCCATATTGGGGATGGTATATGCTTGACATAAATTGTGTTTGGTTGATGGTTTCCATGTGTATTGTTTTCCATAGAAACTAATGTGAGTGGGTTATGATATCATGATGTCATGTTAGTGGTTTGAAAAATGTCTGGTTTGGTTTGGTTGGTTTTGGTTAGATAATGGTCTGGTTATGTGTGACCAAAATGTATAAGAAGCAAAAGGCACATTGCACTTTCATTGACAAAGACTATAATGATAGCATAGATAGGGGTTTTTGGAAACAAAAGCCCCATTCATGCATTACGTCATTTGACCATTGATTAGTGTTAAACAAGTAGTTGAATCACTTGACGTTAAGTGAGCTCGAAATCCCTTGAGTATGTTGGGGTGATAGGTTTGATTATGTGATATGAAATGATAGGATAACCTTTTTTGGTAGGAACAACTTTTCTCCTTTTATAGGTGACCCTGAGAATGACTATAGGCAAGTCCATGACTTAATAGTTTGTCAGTCATTTTTCTTTTTTTTTAATGGTAGATTGATCAATGCGGGAAGTCCACTTTGGGATGTTGTTTTGTGTTGTGGTCATGTTGTGATGTGTATGTAGCAAATTTTAGGCATAGCCATCCTTCGAGGGAGTGGTCTATACTTTGATTTATATGTTTGGATGTCTAGCTGTCCTTAAAGGGAGTAGTCTAGTAGTTGCAGCAATGATGCAGCTGTCCTTCGAGGGAGCAGTCTACACTGATAGTTTATGACCTTTGAATAGGCATCCCAGTTTTATGTTTGTTTTTGGACTGAACTTTTAGTCATGGACAAGACTATAGAGGTTTATGGGTTCCCTTTTAGTAAGACAAAGCATTCATGCTTGACAAAAGGGTTGACTAATGTTTGGAGGGAAAAAGGATTGAAAGGAGTATGAATGACGATGATGGGGGTTACTCAATGGATGAGCTCAAGATAAACATCAAGTGAGTAATTACTTGACTAACATTAAAATGGTCGTAGACGTAAGGCATTAAGAGGCTCAGGTTTTGGCCGGCCTTCGAAAGAAGACAGATGATAAGTCCCTAATCCATGCTTGTGTGTTGATGTAAGGTCTGAATCAATTAGGAGCAAAATTGCCCCATTTGCTTCATTCCAAATTGGTCACATGTTGATCTATACTTGGTTGGTTGATGTTTGGTCGGTTGATATTTGGTTGGTTGATGTTTGGTCGATGCTTGGTTGGTTGATATTTGGTCGGTTGATGTTTGGTCGGTTGATGTCAGTTAGTATGTTGTTGGCATTTGGTATAACACTAAATATAGTTATTGTAGTCTTGGTTAAGAGTGGGCCAATAATAGCCCAGGTGGAGTATGCACTTGGAAACCATGTTACTGCTAAAATATCCCCCACAAATCCTATCATGGACTTATTTGATGATATGGGAAGTCTCAGGGGTTGTTAGGCATCGAAGAAGGAGGCCATCTAAGCCTTGTTTGTAAAGAAGTCCTCCTAGCATGGTGTATTGGGTAGTACTTTTGATAAAATCCCATCGTGCATTTCTAGAGAGGTTAGGAGGTATGATTAAATATGTCAAGTAGTCCACAAGTCGCTTATACCAAATGTCATGTGGACTAGAGAGGTTAGGAAGAATTTTCCCCAGTGATGTTGGTCGAGACATGTCCAAGATAGAAATCTTGGGTTGTGTTGGTTGAGAGGTCTTGATGAATAGTGGATATGTCAAAGGTGTAGAATTCTAGTATTTTCCTTTATTCTTCATAGCTTGGGGCCTAATGGCCACATCAATTGTGTTGATTTTGAATAAAGGAGTGGATGGTGGTAAAGGGATCATAGTCTTGTATGGGGATCCCAATTTAGGTGAAGAGGTTTGGGATGCATGGGATGGTGTCAAATTTTTGTCAAAAGAGTGGTTAGAAGAAGCCTCAATGTGAGGGGTGTCCTTTTTCAAGTGTTGATGAATAAAAACCTTAAGGGCATAGCAACACTCAGTATCATGTCTAGGTGTGCGATGATACTAGCAGATTTTAGTGTTATCAAACCAAGATGGTTTTGATTTGAGAGGTTGATATGGTTTACTAGGTGGAAGAGTGATGCTAGATGACTACAACAATTGGCATAACATCGAAGCATAGGATCCCCTTAATGTCTTTGTGCTTTTTGTTGTAGTTGGGGTTGACAACTCCTTTTTAGGATTTGTTTGGGGAGTTTGTCGTATCATCTTTGTGGTTGGTGGTGTGGCCACACGTGTAGATGGCACTTGTTTGATGAGAGGTGATGGATGTTTTAGAGGAAGTGTGTTTTTGGTGGGTAAAGGGTGTAATGGAGGCAATTTGCCTGTGTGAGATGTTGGAGTTGGGAGCACTCCTTTTGAGGTGGATGGGTGTGGGCCCAAACTAGAGGGTGATGATGAATGTGGGGGAGGAATTCTTTGATGTAGTTTAGCAGCCTTCTTTGGTTTAGTGCGAGGACTACTATTGGGCAAGGCGAGGTTCAAGTCTACCTTCACTTGTGTGTGAGTGAGGTTTGAGAGGCATGGGATGGTCATGGCTTCTATATGTGGTTGAATAGCAAGGAAAGTATGATCCCCTAATGATGATAAGAAGGATGAGGGTGAGGCAGCTGGCGTTGGTGCCATCAAATCATCCTCCAATATGGGAGAGGTCAAAGTAGACTCTCCCACGTGTGAAAGGGGGTTGGATAGAGGAAAAATAGGAGAAGAAGGCTCTTCTACCTATGGTAAACAAATAGGAAAAGAGAGTTCTTCTACCTATGGTGGACAAATACGAGAAGAAGGCTCTTTTACCTGTGGCATAAAAATAGGAGAAGAAGGCTCTTCTACCCATGGTGGATAAATAGGAGAAGAAGGCTCTTCTACCCATGGTGGATAAATAGGAGAAGAAGGATCTTATACCTATGGTGGACAAATAGGTTGATTAACCTCTTCAGACTATGGGAGAGATTGGTTAGAAACCATGTCGATCGTGTGTATATTACGCTCTTGAAAATCATCGGCTATGGTCTAAATGTTATGCTGACTTGGGGGATGGTTAGGAAATGGTTGTCTAAAGACATCCATGTTTTGGTTGGATGGTGTGTTTGGGTTATCCAAAACAATATCCCCCTTGTCCAACATGTCTTGAATGATGTTTTTGAAAGTTTTGTAGTTGTCTGTGTCATGACCCTTGACACGATGAAAGTTACAGAAGTCATTTTACCTATACCATGTAGGGATGGATTTTGAGGGGTCAAATTGAGGTGGTCAAATTTGAGGGAGATTGAGGACCCCCTATTTGATGAGTTTATCCAACACGGAAGGATATGATTCTCCTATTAGAGTGTATTGACGCTATATATTTTGTTGTTGGAATTGTCTTGTGATGTATTATGATGTGGAGGGTTGAGATTGGTTAGTTGTTGTTGAAGATGATGGCCTAAGGACCACAATGTTTGCCACTCCTTTGGATTTGGAGTTGGAAGAAGAATGGTCATTGGATTTTGCATTGATATTTGTGCTATGCAATTTGATCTTATCCTCTTCAACAGCGTGGAGTTCAAGCTTTCAAGCCATGGTGAAAGCTTCGTCAAATGTATGGAATGTTTGAACCTACAAGGTGGATGAGATGTGCTTGGCACATGCTATTGAAAAGAGCTCAATGAGCTCAATTTGAGGTAGTGAAAAGGAGAGTTGGTTGATCAAACCTCTCCAACGGGCAATGAAATCAGCTATTGACTCATCGTCAAATTATTTAATAGAATAGAGGTTTGTAATGGAGACCTTTTTGGTGATGTTGATTGAAAAGTGATCAAGGAATAATTGGGTGAGTTGAGTGAAGGAAAAGAGGGAATGATTGGCAATAGAACTATACCAGTCAAGGGTGGTGCCAGAAAGTGACACGGGAAATGTGCAAAGTAGTAACGCATCATCATGTACTATAAGGTAGCAAGCGTGTCTAAATGCTCATAGATGTTGTTGTGGGTCCTCTTTACTCTAAAAATGAGTAAATTTAGGGAGTTCCCACTGGTTAGGATATGGTCTAATGGGCACTGAAGGGTGAATGGGTTCGTTGCATATTTGTTTATATGACAGAACATTGCTTGAATTGGAAATGGATGTCTCAAGGTTAGACGTCTTGTCCATCAGCATCTTAATTAGATCAGCTGATGGATTGGTAGGATGGGCACCCCTTAGGTTTTAAGGTACCTAGAAGGTGTTAGGAGGAGAGTATGACGTACTTGGTTACATTTGTATAGGTGCAACGTATTGGTAGTTCGTCATAGGGACTGATGTTGAGGTCAAGGGGGCTTGTACCGTGAAGTTGGAGGGCACAAGTTGACTAGATACCACCAAAGGTGGTTGAATGGCGACATTGGTAAAAGGATAGGTAGTCACTCCTGCATTTATAGGTGCAAGAGTGTGTGGAGTTGAGATAATCAAGTTATGGTATGGTGTAGAACTTGGTTTAATTATTCATGGTTGAGGGGGTAAGAAAACCTCAGTGGAAGTAGGTCCAAAAATAGAAGGAGAGGCCAACTCTTGAACATTGGCCATGGTCGAGTTAATAGTCGAGGTAGTGGCCTGAGCGGATGCTGTTGATATCATTGCCGCTTTAGCAAGAGAAGTTGGCATCCCAAAAATAGGATTACCTGAAAGGTCTCATGTTTGGCTTCTTGCGAGATAGTGTTGGAGAGCCTTGACATTGTGGTCAAGGAATCTCTCAAAGTTTTGATCCCCTTCGGGAACAATTGGAGGTTTATTGGGGGTAGGTTGAATAGGAGTATGTTTAGTATTTAAAGTATGCTCCATTTGGTGACTTCGTATGAAAGGCAAAGGTGGAAGTGGTTGTTGCCTTACATGGTCAACAAGAGTTTTGGCTTGACTACGTGTCAAAACCATCCAAGGAAAAATGTGTTCAGGTTCTAAAAACTGTGTATTTCAATTTTAGAAAACCAAAATGTGTTTAATAGCAAAAAAAAGTCAGGTTTTAAGCTTGCTATTTTAGAGAGAAAATTGTTGAAAGTGATCGACGTTGGTAGAAAAACTGATGTCAATGAAGATATGTTGCCGACGTCAGTGGAAAAACTGATGTCGGTGAGGATAAGTTGCCGACATCAGTGTAAAAATTGATGTCTGTGTCTGTGTTTTTCTATAAACTCAAAAAACTGAAAGTTTTTAGAATAAAAGAGAAATTTTGAGTTGTTTTTAGACCCCAAAATTATGCGAACTCACCAACTCAAAAAGGTAGATAAGAATAGAAAAAAAGATGAAGGCAAGCCACCTCTAAACGTTAAAGTTCTAAGAATAAATTTTAGAGTCATGGTGGCTTATGCCTTAGAAGAGTGTGTTTGGGAATTTGGGCTTTTAGAATGGGTCCTAAAAGAGGTAGTCTATGGTTGGTTTTGGGTTATGTTTTGGTGCTCAAAAATTTGTGTTAGGTTCTGTACATGGCCTAGTGCTAGGGGCTTTCCCCCCTCACTTCATGAACCCAGAGCTGAGCTGGGCCGCTTAGCCAATATATACTTTGCCTATAGTTTATACTCTACCAGAGAATAGAGTGGGTTCTCCCCTTGGTTGTGAAATCCAAGTAGGATCACCAGGAAGGGTAAGGTATCCGCTAGGTGGTGAAATCCTAGTCAGGCCTTGTCTCAAGTATGTTTAGATGTTTGATTGTGAATGTGATCAGGTTGTGTAACATATGTGCACTACGATTTATTCATAATGCATTTTTAATTACTAGATGAGCTAAAAATGCATTCAAGCAGGAATGAGATGTAATAGTGTTTTAACCCAAATTAAAATGTTTTGTTCAGATGCAAACAAGTGAAGAAAAGGTTAAGAGTATGAATTTCACCACTCTAAAATGCAAGAAAGAGGTGACAAGAAGAAAAAGAAATATTCTTTTTAACTTGTGCTTATGGTTTCTTGTCGAAGTAAAGAGATAGAAGAAGGAGGTGCAAGAAGAAAATCTTTTCCTAATGCACCTATATGAAAGTTTGCCTTTAAGAAGAAATGAACCCAAGGAAAACTCCAGGGTCCCACCGGGCGTGCCAGAATGTTTCTACTCATTTTTTTGTTTACATTTAGAAGGAAGAAAGAACTAAAGGATAATGGTCTACAATCCCCACATAGAATCGAATCCATGATTCAAATTCATTTATAAAATGAATATGGAAAGATAGGGTTTAATATTGAAACAATATCCTAGGGTTGGATTAGTTATTTGGTTGAGTGTTATTTCCCATGTTTATTGATATTATTCTGTGTTGTGTTTGTAAGGCTTAGTTTTTATTTCTTTTAAATGGGCGATTGTTTTTGAAATGGTTTAGACATTCTGGTTTAGGGATCAACACAAGGTTTCATACATTTAATAGTGGACTAAGTATTTATTTATCATAATGAATTCTAGTGAGTTGACTGTGTATATATGGTTGTGTATGTCAATTGCATTTATACAAATTTTGGGTCAAATGAATATATATATATATATATATATATATATATATATATATAGTTTTATGTTAACCATGAATAAATTTAGAATGTGTCGATAGTGAGTTAGTAATGTCAATTTTAATAATTTAGGTTTTAATATTTATTTTGGTGTTGGATGTTAGAAATATAGAATGCAAAGTAATATTAATGAAATAAATACAAAAATAAAATGCAAAAAATATAATACAAGAGAGACACATATTTGGTTCACCCAATATAGGCTATATCCACACAAAAATAGCCAATTCTTTTCGTATTAAGACCAACAAATGAAGGGATAAACTTGTAATACATTCACTACAATCTCCTCTTCACTCACAACGAGTGCACCTCCATGATTACAATACCCTCATATCAAAGGAGGGCTACATATTAGTGAAAAAATTCACTAACATAACTTCTACCATTAGATCTGTGACCTAATAGTGAATGGTCTAGATTTAAATATTTTACAATGCATTTTTCACAAAATTTTTGCCCTAGACTTGTTAGAGCATATAATGGTTAAGTGGTGCATTTATATACCCTTAATACATTAATTTCAACATTAAATAAATAATATGATTTATTATTTATGAGGTCATGCTTATGCAATAATAAATCATATTATTATTTATGTTGGAATTATTGGTCTAGGTTGGAATCATGACTTATGGTCAAAGATGCCAACCCATGTGACCAAGGGGACAAGTCAGACCCATGTAATCTAACTATTGTAAAGGTCCCACTTCTCCAACAGTCATATTACAATGATCATATTGACATTCCTATATTATTGAGATTTTACATTGTAAAATCCAATAATGCTAATGCTTATGCAAATACTCATGCTCATGTATTCAATCCATTCCATCTAGGTATTTTGAAGATTCATAGAGAAGTGAGAAGAGACAATTGTATTGGGTGAATATTGATTTTCTCAAATAATGAATAATCTTTGCGGGTTTTTTACCTCTTAGAGGTTTTCCCACGTATATATGTATTCTATGGTGTGTATCTTTGCTTCTAGTTTCTCATCTAGATCTAGTGTGTGTATACTTCATTCTATAATTTTTGTCATGGTATCAAAGTTGGTTGATGCTTGATCAAGAGGCAAGATCATAGATCGAGTGTTTGGCTTGTGTTTTAGCCTAGATCCATCCATTTTTTGAGCCATGATATGTTTATGAGAAGTTTTTAAGTTTTTACTTCAATAGAAGTAAGTTTTTTTCATTTATTTCTTCTCTTAGAGCATAGAGATTTTAGATCCATGAATTTTCTCAGATTTTAACCCTATTTTCATGATAAAAATCTTAGAGTCTTGAAGTGGGTTAAAAATGTGTTTTTGAGCATTAAAAATCATGATATTTGGAAAATTGCTCTATGTAGTCTAATGATATTTGTGTTAGTGTTTTTGAAGTTTTATAATGATAGATCTATCACTTAGAGGTAGGTGCAGACTTCAAGAAAACCAAAAATTAAGAAAATAATTTTTTTGGACAATTTTATATAGATTTATATATTATTCTTTTAAAAAATTAGATTCTATGTAGTAAATCTATGTTTTAACTCTATTAGCTTAGTTTGGCCATTTCCTTGCATTTTGGACCTTTACTTCACCATATTTGGACTCTTATAAGTGTTTTTAAATTTTATCTCTCCTCCCAGCTTACCATTATATGGAATTATACAATTTGGAGAAAAATTTAGAAAAAAATTATTTGTGGACCCTCTGCTCTCTATTTTTGGATCTTGAAGAGTGTTTTAGGTATTTTAAGCATTCGAACCTCTTTCCAAAACCTGAAAACATCTCCTTGACTATTTATTTCTTCCCATATTTCAATGGCATCCATATTTATCTCTTATAGCCTTGTGTGAAAAAATATAGTTTTCTCATTTCTTGACCTTTTTTAGGTCTGTAAACTACTAGATAGTGTTTTTTGAGCTTGCAGATGCAATCGGTGAAGCCAGTTATAGAAAAGAGGAAGAGTTTTTTGTTTCCCACTCTCACCTAAGGTGTCATAGGGAGGCTTGGAAAAATTTTAAACAAAGCTCAAAATCCATTTTTGATGGTTCCAAAGGCTTTAGAAGAGGATTCCTAAGAAAAATCAAGCTTTGAATCATCTAAAACGGTCTCCTAGAGCTCCTTCTATGCTCCCCTACTCTCCACCTGTGTCATTATTCTTCTTGTGCATTTCCAATAGCTATATTAAATGGTTAGTATAGTTTTTAATAAAGTATTTAATAAATATGGTATTTATCTAATTCACTCTTTTCCACCTATGCTAAGTGAACCCCACTTTATATTAAATCTATTGGATTCAATTTGAATTTAATACATGCAATTATTTTTTTTTTAAATATTTAATTCTATTTCATTTATTTATTTTTTTAAATAAAAATAGATTAATAAACAAGGTTAAAATCATATTAGTGCATGCATAATTTCAATAAGCTTAACAGATGGGTTGGCAATTGTAATTTTGATATAATTTTCAACTAAGAGAGGTCAAGATTTCAAATCCCCTCAAACATCCTCTTTTGAACAAAACTTAATATATTATTAAAATAATTTTTTATGCATGATTGTTCACATAAGAATGTGTGCCATGTATGATGATTGTTCATCTTGTGACCCTATCAACTGCTTGTAGACCATATTCATCTAACCAATTAATTTTTAGGTTTTATCACATTATATACATATTAAGAAGGTCAAAAATTTTATTTTAAACCTCCTTATACTATTTTTATAACATTTTGGTCAAATAGTGCTCTTGCAACACTATTTACAACATTTGTAACAAATCCTTATGACACTTTCAACTCTAAATTTCCTTAAGTATTTTGATTAAATTAGTGTTTTTATACATTGTAAATTTGTTTTATAATCAAATTAAGTATAAAAACACATTAATTTAAGTGTTGCAACTTATACCCCCTTAGTGTCAAAAAACACAAACTAAGGGTGCCAACCTTGTAGGGAAGCAATGGCTTCACCTAGTTTTGTGTTAGACAAATCCCAAATGTTAAATGGATCAAACTAAAACATTTGAAAAAAACATGTTAAATACAATTTCATGGCTATAAAAATGGGTAATATTATTGTTAGGATTAAAAACCCCCTAACAAGAAGGAATATGACACTTGAACTTATAAATGTTTTTTAATAGAAATCACAAGAAATGTCAATCATTTTGATGAGTGTTAAGGATGAGTTCTTACTCTATATCATTATTCAATAATCCTATATTGATGCTTGGAAACTCCTCGAGTCAATGGATGAGGGCACTTGTCTCTCTAAGATCATCAAATTGATTCTTGAATTGTTAACCACTCCTATGAAAGGAGATGAAAAAGTTGTTAAATTTCTTGTAAAAATTAAGGACATTAAATCTCAATTATATGGATGTAATATAATATAACCCAAGATCAGTTAATTTATTTTATCATCTAATTGAACATTCATGGAAAGTTTCATAACTTTATTTCCATTCTAAAATCCAAATATCAAACAGAGTAACTTATCCCTGATCTCTCTACTCTATCCACTCTGTCCACTCTCCTGATTCAAGAAGAGCAAGTTATGAATAACTTTGAATCCAAATAAAATTCCACTTAGGCACTTTTATCTATCAAACCTATTGTTGAAAATAATAAAAACCAATAATTTAAATCTCAATTTACTAATGGCCCAAATAGGAATTTTGAATCTATTAATAGTCATAAAGTTAAACAAATTGGAAAGTGCAAAATATGTGGTAAACTTAGACACAAATAAGAATATTACTATAAAAACAAGAATAGACAAAACCAAAAATAGTCTAAATTTAATAAAGGGAAGAAAAATGGTAATTTTAACCATAAAAAAAAAATCAAGGACAATAGACCAACATCATTGCTCTATATGCTACCTTACTTGCTTCTAATGAGAATGAATGGATTCTAGAAAGTGGTGCCTCACATCATATGATGTGTCTATCAAGTATTTTGGTTGACACCAAAGATATATCTGAAAGGATATATCTCGACTATAATTCATTCTTATAAGTAACTAAACAAGGAACAACTAAATTTGAAAATATTGTTATAAAAGATGTTTTATATGTTCCCAAACTTAAGAAAAATATTCTATCCTGATCTGAACTTATGAATGATAACTTCATTATAGCCTTGTTCAAGGGTAAATGGTCTATTGAAAATCAAAATGGTTCCTTGATTGTTGAAGGAATTCACCAGAATGGGTTATATATTTTCTCTACTCCTTCCTCATAAAATATTTCCTCACAAGGTAGAAATGAGTTATAACTCTGGCATGAAAGATTAAGTCATGTTAACTTTAGATAATATGTCAAGTCATGATCTTGTGAATTATCTTCCTATTATATTTCAACATCATGGAGCTTGTGAGGATTGCTTACATAGTAAACAACACACAAATATTTTTCATGAAAACCATGATGCAAACTCCTCTAAATGTTAGAGCTTGTTCACAGTGATGTTGTAGGACCATTTTAAGTTCCCTTTCTTAATGGTTCTTTATATACCATTACTCTTATTGATGATCACTCTATGTTGGTTTGGTCATATTTTAAAATCCTTGAATCCTTCTACACTTTTTAGAAATGTAGATTAATAGTTAAACTTGTGTCATATTTAAAAATCATGTTTTATATGACTTGACAAGGATTTTATGCACAAATCTTAAGATAAAATATTGTATGGAACTTAGACTACAATATGAACACTATGTGTATATTCATGTCATAGTGTGTGCCATTATAATAGTTTTGTAAAATTATCTTGTTGTTAGTAAACCTTTTCTAGGTTCCTTCAAAATACTAACTAAATTTATATTTTTATATATTTTTGTCTAAAAAAAAACCAAGTGTTTCCCACATTAGGATATTTGGTGGCATTGATTCCATTTTTTATTCCTAAAAGAAATAAAGAAAGAAACTTAATCCTATCTCTTGGAGAATAGACTAAAAGGATTAAGAGTGTATGATTCATCTTTGAGACAAATCATTGAATATTCATGTTATTAAAAATATTTTTTTGAGCCTCCTTTGAAACCTCATTTAATTTCATCATTTTATGAATCTAACTCTCCTATTTCTCCTATAAATAAATAGAGGCCTTAGTATAAGTTGATGCAATTTTGGATAACTTAGAATGTGAGGTGGAGCTCTATTCACTTGTGTTCATTATAAAAATACCTAAGTGAGAAATATTTAATTAAATCATATAATCTTGATAGTCTTAATAATTGAATAGAGGTCACTATCCATATCATACTTTGATGACTATGTATGAATATGAATCTCAATTTTTTTTATTCAAGATATTAGATGAGAAAATAATATTGTTTTCAAATTTTGATTATATTATGATTATTTTCAATTTAAAATGAGTTGGAATGTTATACATATCATCATCTTTAATTTTGATCATTTTTTCTAATTATAAAATTATCTTTAATGCTAAAATGATTAGATGTTCTCATTTTAATGTTGTATCATTTGATTGTTTATGCTAAAATATACTTTCATTTGATAAATCAAGCAAGTTTATTCTAACATGTTTAGATGATTTCATTTGATTGATGAATTATTTGATTGCTTATACTAACATGATTATATGCTTCATTTTGAAATTCAAGAGTAAATGGAGTTTGTGTTATTGGTTCTCCATCATTTAACTTACCAAGCATTCTATTCATACATCTCTAAAATTAATTTACGTATTATATCTATTTATTAGATGATATCATATCATGTTAATCTCTATTTTATGTATGAGAGGTTACATACCTAAATATTTTGTTTCCAAATCTATATCATTGGAAAATTGAATCATATTAACCCTTCAAAGTTTTGATACAACTTAAATAAGTTATTTCTAATAAGATATCTAAATGATTTAGTATCATATTATTATTAAAATTATTTTATGTGCATCACATGATAGATGGGGATGCTCATCTTATCAATATTAGAGACGTCCAATAATGAATTGCATATAATAATTTATGTTTGTCATTAGCTTTGAAATCAAATTAGTGAACTTATTTATGACTTAATGGTTTTAAATGTGCTTTATCACATGAAAAACATATGTCATCTTTTCTATTTATGTATGTGGTTATTTTGATGTTATCCATAATATGATATCATGAATCCATTGTTTTTTGGATTTGTTAGAAGTTTGTGTAGGTGTTAAATTTGTATAACTCTTGAAAAAATTCTAGTGTAGCACCAACAAACTATTAAATTACATGTACAAGTTATCCAAGATAAAAATACTCAATGGTGATTTGCATAATGTCTTATGGGCACATAGGCAGCAGATGTCTTCACAAACTACTTGGTTCCATCAAGTCTTGTCAATTTTATACAATGTTAGGCCTCTCAGAGCTACCATTGAGGGGGAGTGTGCACGGCAATGTCACTTCTTGGCCTTATATATTTCTTCTTCTCTATACTTATTCTTATTGTGTAACATTCTTAAATCAATTATGTGGTTTTATCATATTAAAGTTTTAATTTTGCACCCAATACTTATAAGCATATGGAGGTCCTTATGCTATAAAAGGATCCAATGATTTTTTGATTATTCATGAGAAACTATGAGTGGTAGTCTCACGATCATGCTAGCCTAAACATAGTTGAAGTAGTTTATGGATTGTAACTCCTTTTGTTTCAAAAGGTAACTTTGCATGATGAAGGTTTTTCCTTTGCCTCTTAAACTCATCATAGATGGTTTATGGGGGAAAATTCCCTTTATTTATGAAGGTGAATATTATTGTAATAATTAATGGTTAAGGTGTGTTATTCAATAACCCTTAATACATTAAACTGTATCAGTTTTGGAAAGGTCACCTCCATAAATGATCAAATATTTTTATGGTCTATGGAAAGGTTGCACATTAGTGAAATTTTTTCACGGATGTCATCACTACCTTTATCCACACCAAAAGTGATGGATGTTTCCTTTATTATAAAAGAATGACTATATGGATGGATATTTGCCTTAAAAATCCCCACTTAACATTAAGGGGGAGTGTTGGATCATATAATGGTTAAGTGGTGCATTTATGTACCCTTAATACATTAATTACAACATTAAATAAATAATACACTTTATTATTTATGAGGTCATGCTCATGCAATAATAAATAATATTATTATTAATGTTGGAAGTATTGGTCTAGGTTGGAATCATGACTTATGGTCAAAGATGCCAACCCATGTGACCAAGGGGACAAGTCAGACCCATGCAATCTGACCATTGGAAAGCTACCACTTCTCTAATAGTCATATTATAATGGTCAAATTGACTTTCCTATATTATTAATATTTTACATTGTAAAATCCAATAATGCTAATCCTTATGCAAATACTCATGCTCATGTATTCAATCCATTCCATCTAGGTTTTTTGAAGATTCATAGAGAATAAGTGAGAAGAGAAAGTTATATTGGGTACATATTGAGTTTCTCATATAATGGATAATTTTTGTGGGTTTTTTTTTACTTGTTATAGGTTTTCCCACGTATATATGTATTTTATATTTTGTATCTTTTCTTTTGGTTTCTCATCTAGATCTAGTGTGTGTATGTTTCATTATACAAGTTTTGTTAGGACCCCCATGGTGACCATAGTGGGGGGGCAAGCCCCCCTCCCCACATTAAGAATTGGGCATTCTAATAAAATCAGGATCCACCATCAAACATTAGTTTTATAAAAACACATATACGTATATTTAGTATTCTTTTCAAGTCTGAGTCAATATAACCATTAGGGATTTATTATAAAACATATGTAGATTATTTAAATTGACTGTGTATAAAAATTATGGTTGTTAAGGATTATATTATTTTGAGGTGATTTTGTGTATACAAGTTTGTCATGATTATGAATATATATTTATATAAATCAATTGTGTTCGGAGGATTTTTTGAAGTTTGTATGTACCCTTTGAATGTCAACTGTGTATACTTTATTTTGAGTCAGTTTTAGTATAATAGGTATATATGGTCAAGTGATATTATTTGGCTTGACTATGCATTCAAGTCATTTTTATTTTTAAATATATTATTACTACATTTGGACTATATGCAAGAACATATGAGTCACTTGGGTATGAATTTATTTGAAGTCGATTGTGAAATATGATTATATATTGATTATGTTGTAAAGAATTAATTATGGACACTGTATTCAAATTTATAGTTGGTTGTGCTTAAATTATTATTGTAAACATATTCAAAATATATACACTAGTCAACTATGTTTACTTTTGGATTATAATTTCATGTACCAATTATGTATGAAGCTATTTAAACATATATCAACTAAGTATAGAATTTATATTGGTTGTGTATGCATATTTATGGGTAAATAGAGTATAAAAAGGTTTTACTTTGACTGTATATTAATAATTATGTTTTGTTTATGTTTGATCTATGTTTGATAGACTATGGTTTGAAGTATAAATTGATTTATAAGCTACCATTACCATATAATTAATTTTATTTGGTGTAAAAATTTAGGCTGGGTATACCTATTAAGTCTAAGTTAAAATAAAAACTACAGTTAGTTATATATGATTGGGTTATTATATTTGATAATTCTTTTGATTAGGTCTACAATCTTATTTTTTTGGAATATACACAGATAGGTAATAAGTTAGAAAAATACATTTTAATTGGATGAGTTCTTTATCTTCAACTAGTTATGTGTAATACAAATAATTAAATGTTTGATGGATATTTATTAGATTGAATTAAATGTTCAATCTAGTTTGAGTTTATAATTATTAAGTAGGGAACTTAGATTATGAGACTAACTTAAACATATATACATATGTATGTATATACAATATTAATTATAATTGTACACATAAGTGTGTGTGTGTGTGTGTGTGTGTGTGTGTGTGTGTGTGTGTGTGTGTGTGTGTACATACATACACACATACATATACATAGACACATACATATGCATGTATGTATGTATGACCATTTATATGTATATATTATGATGTGTGTGTGTGTGTACATACATACACACATACATATACATAGACACATACATATGCATGTATGTATGTATGACCATTTATATGTATATATTATGCCACTTGGTTATCAACGGCTAACGATTATAAATGTATATAAATACAAATGGACATATTTAATATGCATGTTTATGTAGATAATATGATACATGATTAGATGTTTGTTTGTAGTGGAAAGACATTTTCATATCCAAATTGGGATTTATATCTTTAATTTATAATATGTCTGTTCAGTTATGAGGAATTTGATAAATCACTAAATAGAACAAATAATGTTGTATTTGTTGTTATTTATTGATTTGATTAGAATTTATTAATAAATTCCTTAATTATGTTATTTAATTATATTATTTGTAAACACGAGATGTTATTAGGAATTGATAAATTCTTAGTTATTATGATGATTGTTAGAAAATAATTACATATGCAATATTACCTTAATGGAAAATGGACAATGTTTATATTGAAACTTAGGAAATATATTTGTGAAAATAAGTTTTTATTATTTAAATGAGATTATTTCTTGTATTTAATTACTGTGGTATTAAATACTAAATCTATATGAGAAATCTATGGAATTCTTAAATATATATTATTGGAAATCTTGTATTAATGACATGAATGATTATTATCATGAGATGGATTCTCATGCATATAGTTAGAGTATTTAATACTTAGATTATATGAAATTCGATTGTGTGTGTGTGTGTGTGTGTGTGTGTGTGTGTGTGTGTACATACATATACATAGACACATGCATATGCATGTATGTATGTATGACCATTTATATGTATATATTATGCCACTTGGTTATCAACGGCTAATGATTATAAATGTATATAAATACAAATGGACATATTTAATATGCATGGTTATGTAGATAATATGATACATGATTAGATGTTTGTTTGTAGTGGAAAGACATTTTTATATCCAAATTGGGATTTATATCTTTAATTTATAATATGTTTGTTCAGTTATAAATTATGAGGAATTTGATAAATCACTAAATAGAACAAATAATGTTGTATTTGTTGTTATTTATTGATTTGATTAGAATTTATTAAGAAATTCCTTAATTATGTTATTTAATTGTATTATTTGTAAACACGAGATGTTATTAGGAATTGATAAATTCTTAGTTATTATGATGATTGTTAGAAAATAATTACATATGCAATATTACCTTAATGGAAAATGGACAATGTTTATATTGAAACTTAGGAAATATATTTGTGAAAATAAGTTTTTATTATTTAAATGAGATTATTTCTTGTATTTAATTACTGTGGTATTAAATACTAAATCTATATGAGAAATCTATGGAATTCTTAAATATAGATTATTGGAAATCTTGTATTAATGACATGAATGATTATTATCATGAGATGGATTCTCATGCATATAGTTAGAGTCTTTAATACTTAGATTATATGAAATTTGTGTGTGTGTGTGTGTGTGTGTGTGTGTGTGTGTGTGTGTGTGTGTGTGTGTGTGTGTGTGTGTGTGTGTGTGTGTGTGTGTGTGTGTGTGTGTGTGTGTGTGTGTGTGTGTGTGTGTGTGTGTGAGTGAGTGTGTGATTATGATTAATCTAATAGATCATTAAACTATATGAAAATTTGACCAAAATAATATTTATAATTAAACATTATCATTTCAACTGTTTGATTATATGCATGTATGCACAATTTCATGTTAGAAATGAAATTACTTATGATATGTTGCATGTAGTTATAATATTACAACACACGGGTTATATTTGACTTCTCAATATCTGCATCATTATCATTTGCTCATCTATGAAGGGAGGGCCATTCCCTAGTTTGGCATTGTGTGGGGGATCTATGGTTCATGGTTGGTGTGGAAAATCACTCTGATAATGCTCTCTCTCCTCCAATAGTCAACCGATATAGACTCTTATTCATGATTTTAGTTTATTTACATATAAAAAGTTTGTGAACACTCATTAGTTATGTTAAACCTTTTATTTATTATATATATTTTGATGTAAAAACATTGTATTATTGTACTTGATAAATAGTAGTTTGGCTACTTTTATTGTATAATATTATTGTAATAATTTTTATTAGTTGGTTGAGTTGTTATTATTCAATAATTATATATTTATGATGGACTATATTTTAAATTATATTGACTTTTTTTATATAATCATTATCTAAATGAATCATGATTTATTTATTATGAAAGATGCATTTATTTAAAGATCCATTAACTAATCTATTAGGAATAATCTGATTTGATTATTAAATTAAAGTTTTAAAAAAATATCATTATTTGAGTTAAACCCAATGGAGTTATAACATCTTTGGGAAGTACAGAGTGTAAAAAAGAGAAACTTTCCCCAATGTCACCACTAGACAGGAAGCATAAATGTATTGGGAATGATGCTAGCACAATTTCTCATTCAAAACCTCTGAAAAAGATGAGGACTACCTAGGCACCACCAAAAATGGCTTCACCACAAAAAAGGGATTCTCTACCTAAAAGAGATCCACCAATAAGTCAACTAGAAGGATTAACACCAACAATATAAACTATTCCTATGGAAAAATAAATAGAAGAGCCTAAGCCTAAGGATGGTGACAGGGAAGAGCTAGAAGAGTTACCATGAGAGACCTTAGAGATGGTTAAAGTTCAAGAAGACACTAATTCAGATAAGACATTTTCTTTGATACAAGAAGTGACCACCCTTGAGGAGATGCAATTGGAACTTGAAGATCCACTTGATGAGGATAGGGATGGAACTAAAATAGAAAGATTGAATGGCCTTGACATCATCACCACTTCCTAAGAGAAGGACATGGATGTCAAGATAATTAAGCAAGATAACATAAAGGGAAATAAATAGTTGACTTTGTGGTTAGAACACAAAGTTATGATGCATCCACCAACCTTCACACATAATACCAGATTGGCATCCCAAACAAGCTATTATATTTGTATTCCCATCTTGATCTAGAAGATGCATCTATTCAAACCTGACGTGATAATCCATTTTTACTTAAAATTTAAAATTTATAATTACATTTTGAGATGCCTTCCAATAGTATTTTATTAGACCCACAAGCAGAAGTGTTTCCCACAACTCTTTGAGTATATACCCATCAACTTACCTCTTTATAATCTAGCACAACACTCTTAAAGTTAGCCTCTGAGGCAGCACATCAAAATGTTCTTATAGAATATGATGCACAATGGGTTGAACAAAAGCATACCAAGGTGGTATAATTATTTATTAAATAAGTTTCCACATGCACCAAACTAGAAGAATAAGTAGCTGAGCTAAAACACCATTTGGAGGTTGAGATGGTAACCAAGGTAAAAATACTAAATATTTTCAAGGATATTATGAGCCAAGACCTAACACTCATAGATGGAGTCCCTTTAAATGGTAAGGTAATTGACAAGTTGGATACCTTCTTGGATGTCTTATTGAAATGATCCAAGGAGCAACCTAGGCCAATAGATAAAATAATATGGGCATCAGAATAATTTGCCAAAGTGGTGGGAGTGTGCAGGTACACCTTGCATAGAATTAAGAAGGTGATTCCTATTCTAGATGGGGATTTTGATAAGTTGGCATGGCTCATTAAAATTTTGGAAGCTCAAATTAAATTATAAGAGTTTCAACATCAACATTTGGTTAATACAACCCTTTTAGTAAAAGATTGCATTGAGTTGACAAAGGCATTCACGGATGTCGAAGATATGGAAGAGAAAATAAGTGCACATTGAAAAGAAATAAATAATAACTTTGTAGCACTCTAAGAATAGGTTATAGATAAGGTCACCATGCTTGATTAAATTTAGAAAGATGATTCCACATCCCTTGAATGTTTAGTCAATAAGGCAAGTGAGTTTCCCAACCAACCCAAGGAGACTAAGCTAAAAGTAGTAATTGAAGAAATAACAACAAATTTATTCAACACCTTGTCACATTGGGAACGTGTCAAGAAGCAGATTAAACAGGTTGGTCCTAAATATTTGGTTGAAGCTAAAACTAGTTCTTAGTCCAAGATGGACTAATATCATAGTATGGAGTGATGTTGGACCCCAAATTTTGGCTAAGTCTTTTGGTAGTAGTACAAAACAAACATGGCATAGAATAAGCATGGTGAAAAATAATCATGCATGGAAGGATCACGATGAAAAATTTATACATGTGTAGAATACCATGGTGAAAGAGATCATGACATAAGAATACCTAGTCAAATGGGAGGCATAATAAATGAATAACCTGAGAGTGAAGGGCTCAAAATATCAACAAAAAACTTAGGAAGCATGAAGGAAGTGGGAAACAATTAAAGATTAAATCTTAGAGATGTAATCAAATTCAATCAGACATGATTTTAGAACTAGATAAAATGAAGGTAAACACATGGAAATGAGGATCCAACATTGATAATAATATAGGGGTGTAAAGGCCTAGGTCCTTAGGAAAATAATGTAGATGGATGCCATGACTTTTAGTCCACTAGAGATCATTGGCTAGTCACTAGAAGTGTCATAACTATTTTAAATACTTGGCCAAGGATAACCAAGTATAAATACCCCTATTTAGATATTTTTATGGCTAATGATCATTATTTTATAATGATTGATTATTATTGAAGGTTAGTCCATTGATGTAATCAGGAATATCATTGTAATCTTGATATTGTACTCTAGTTTATAGCTAAGTTGTATCACTGAGTTTCAATTTACATTTGTTATGTAACTTGTGGATCTATTATGGATATGATGAATAGAATCTATGTTATCTAAGCATGACAAGGTGGAATTCGGATATAATGGTGATGGTTGTTTTCATCTTGTTTTTTTACTTAACTGAATTTAGGCCCACAACTAAGTATTTCTTTCTCTGGTTAGTCATTAGATAAGGTATATGTTTGAGAACCAATATATGACAAGTACACTTTCATGTGATAAAACCCATGAGAACTAGTTATTTGTTGTGTGATTTAGGTGAGAATGCAATAACTCTATGTCTTACATGAAATGCTAGTGTGTCAAATTGTTGGGTACTAGTCACTTTATAACACACCTAGGGAAAGGTCTAGATATAAAATTAACCCAACACCTATCATGAAACTAACAAATTAAAAAACTAAGAGGTGTACAAATTAAAAGAGATCTAAGTACTGTAGACACCCAAATTTGGTAAAATCACATCTTTGATGTCCTTTTATTGTAACTTTATACATATCAACTATTGATAGTGAATACGGTATCTATTAACACATTTTACATGAGTATTTTAATGATTTTTTTAAATCCTAGTAAAAACATTCAAAATAATTTAATCTTCCCTTATTATGAATTATTGTACCATATCCAAAGTTTACACAATGAGGGCCCAATTTAACACTTGATTATTATTTTGCATATTTATTTATTTGTTGAACGTCATTTTTTAATTGTTTTTAAAGTTATTTCATACTTAGTTTAAATATAAAATTTAATCTCTTGTATTCATTACATGTGTTCATAAGGTTAACATGCTTACTCATATCTGAAATAGTGACAATCATAGTAATATATTAGTTTGTGCATTACACTTCATAAAGTCACATTAGTATGAATATGGGCTTTATTTCTGCATACTCATGTTCATTTTGGTATGATTTGTATCAAATAATGTATATTACAACAAATAAGTTTGATCCTTGATCTGATAATATATCCTTCATGGCATATGTGATAGTCTCTAAGTTTTCTTGAATAACTTTTAATAGACTATTAATATTTAGACAACAACTTTTTATAATATTTTTAAGAAATTATATTAATATGATCCATGCACATTTCCCATGAAGATGACCTTACTCCTCATTTTATCTACTATGAAAGGCATGTACTTATTACCCAATATTTTTCACTCCTTGCCCAAAGTTTTCTCAAAGTCATATTCACAAGTTTTTCACCATATCACATACTTCTATGCACTGACCTTTTCTCATTCCATACTGTGCACTCATTACTGTACACTTCCCAACTCACAGTCATGTATGTTGCATAATTCCTACACTAATCTCACCCATTTTTATTCCCTTGATGCCTAAAACATATTTCACCTTGTATTTACATATTGTATATCATAGGACCTATGCACCACACAAGTTTTTACACCAACTCATGTGCACTCTACAACTTGCAGCCCTACATGTTTTGAAATATCATGCCATAGATCATAGTTTTATGAAGTAGATTAATTTTTAGTCTCCATCACACATCTACATGTCAACTCACCTTGGCCACATGTTTTAATGGGCTCTCTAACTACCATAGATCCTAGAAGATGAATAGATGGAACATATTCTTGGTAAAGGATAGTGGTTATAATTGATATTATATTTTAATTTTATAAGTATGAAATATACACATCCTATCAAAGGTTGATGTTACACATATTCATAACATAGATATCATGCTCCATGTAACTACTCTGTAAAATATGCACTGTAGCACATTATACCAATTTTCCCTATTTTTTGTTAAGGAAAAGAAGTTACATTTATTGTAAGTAAAACTTCCACTCCATTGAATGTGTTTAGTTGTTTATCTCTAAATTAGATTTTCCCATTCACTCTACAAAAATAAAATTCAAATTTGCCCCACATGCTTGGCCTTGGGCCCTATGGTATAGATCATTAGTATTAGATATGAAAGGCTCTATTATTTTCTATGTTTATAAACATGTGAGAACAACTCAAGAAGGAAAGTTTGTTAATCAATTTTATTTTAAAATATTCAAAATAATGTCATAAAAAAAGTGATATGGATGACACCTAGAAGTAACATGAGGTAGCCCTTGAGGTATGAAATCTCATCACCAATGCAATAAAGGCACAACACATTAAACATTTTGGCCACTTTCATGAATTGATAGTACAACTTAATCCAACACATTCTACCACACCTCCACAGTTCACTCAATAATAGTTTCATCAACAAACCCCCTTAAATTTTCAAGTCAATCTTGGCATCCCTCTATTTGAAGGTAAGATCAATGTTAAATCATTGGATGCATTGATTTGATAACTCAAGGCATACTTCTTAGTAAATTATTTTACTAATTCTAAGATCACCTTCATAGTACAATAATTTTCCTTACCAGTCATTCACTAGTGGGAGAGCTTCAACATGTAGTGCATGTAAGAGTATGCTACAATTAAATCCTGTAAGAATTTTTTTGATGTGATGGAGGAATACTAAATTTTATGCCACTTTGAATATGAATATATCAAGTTCTAACAATTGTGTCAGTGTAAAGATTAGTCTGTAAAAGACTACACCAAAAATTTTCATGACTAATCTACATGCCTGCACAAGAACTTAAGAAAAAAAATTAAGGTCTTTAAGTACATCAATGTCCTCTCACCTTATATCTATGTGAATATGGATCTCTTAAATTTTGACACTTTGGGGAAAGCATATCACAATGCTAAAAACATTGAAGCTAAGGCAAAGATGAAGTAGTGTGTCACCTCTTCATCTAACATAGAATGCAATGCTCAACCTTTGCACAGATTGACATTGAAAAATTTTACATAAAATCAAAAACACATTTCTCGGAAAGGAGAGAAATACCAAAAGACTATTCAACCATTTAAGGATTCAATTCTTTATGATTCAAACAAAGGCAAGAAGAAGAAGTTTGGTGATAAGTTGTGTCATCACCATCAATCATCCACTCATGATAATTCTAAATACCATGTGTATTAATCCCTACATGTAAAATCTTAATTAGGACCCAAACCAATGGAAGAAATTTATCTAGATGCCTCTTATCTAAACACTATCACCACTATAATTGATATATCTAAAGAGCATGAAATTCTCTTCCACACCAATTTCTAGGTGAAGGGTCAACTTATCCATATCATCATCAATACTAGTAGCTAGAATAACATCATTACATAATCTAAAACTTATCACCTTTGTCTTAACACTAATGCACATACAAATCCATACTCTTTAGGGTGGTTTCAGTATGGGAAAGATATATAGGTCTAAAAATAGTGCACTTTTTAGTACAAAGTCAAGTTTATGGAGGATAATGTCATTTATGACATCACACCTCTATAGGTTAGTGAAATCCTATTGGAGATTTCATACTTATATGATCGTGAAGATAATATCAATCCAAGTCACAATGTTAGACTATTCATGCACAATATCACTTCTACAACTTTTTTGATTCAACACCCATGACCAAAGTCACATTAGTCTCTACGAATTAATATAGCAAGATAATCTCACATGGGTAGAATTTTATGTTATTCATGTTCTACCATAATACACATAAGCAATTTAACCATATCACATCTTGAAAGTGCATATCAGTCACACATTATCACAAACAAAATAACTTGATAAGTTAATGGAACATAGTAGTGAAGTATTTTTAGAATCTAAAGGCCTTCCAACACTTTGGGTAGTAAATCACCACATTTATTTGGTTCTTACATACCCTCTTCCAAATATCCCCCTCTATTATAAATCAGTTTGGGAGAATGATGAAGTTTAATGATATATTTAAGAGCTTTTTAATTAGGGCAAGATCAGGCCTAGTTCTTCACCTTGAAATATTATGATAGTCCTTGTACCCAAGAAGGATAGGTATTATAAACTCTGCATAAACTATCATTCAATCTAAAAAATCATAGTGAAGAATCAATATCCACTATTATGCATTGATGACCTTTTGGACCAGCTCTGAGGCACATAATACTTCACCAAGATTTACTTGAATTTAGGCTACCATCAAGGTCTTGTCTATCCTAAAGACACATATATGACAACATTCAAGACTAAAGAAGGATTGAATGAATGGTTGGTCATGCCTTTTGGCCTCACCAATGTGTTATCCACTTTTATGCACTTGATGGATGATATACTCAAGCCATTCCTTGACTCCTTCATCATCATCTACTTGGGTGACATTTTTATCTTCAAAAAGACTTGGGAGGAACATATGGATCACATCTCATGCATCTTAGACACTTTACAGCAACACAAGTTACAAGCTAACTTAACAAAGTGTATATTTGGTACCATGAAGACTCAATACTTGGGCTATATCATAGATCTCAATGGCATTAGAGTAGATAAAAGTGATCCAATATTATCATACTCCATGTAATATCATATAATTGAGGATTTTTCTTGGACTTACTAATTTATACTATAGGTTTGTCATTAGTTTTTCACACATATTTTAGGATCTCAACCAACTCACATGTGCTAAAGCCAAATTTGACTAGACAGATATGTAATTGCATGATTTTGAGGCACTAAAGTAATACCTCTATATATTTCATATTATTATAATGCTTAACATTACACAAACCTTAAAAATACACACTAATGTATCTAACTACACACTTAATGTAATGCTCATGTAGTATGGACATTTTATCACATACCACTTAGATATTTTAATTGACATAGTGAAAAGGTACTCCACCTATGAGAAGGATCTATGTGTTATTATGATATCAATCAATCAATGGTGACACAACCTTATTATGAAGGAGATAATTATTCATTTGGACCATAAACCACTTTAGTTCCTAAAATCACATAAAAAGCTATAAAATGCATGCCAAATGAAATAGATGACTTATCTATAGTAGTTTTATCTCATGATCAAGGATAAAAAAGGGAAGGACAACAAGGCCACATATTACCTTATCCAACTACTAGTTCATGCTCTCATTATAGTGTTATACATGCATGGCCATAATTTTCAAGCCTGGGTTCTTCTCTACTTAGTTGATCATAACTTCACAATAACTTACACCATCCTTGTGTAAGGTATACAAGTTAAGAAGTTATATTTGTCTAACTAGATTCTCTACAAGCTCAAAAATATATGTGTTCCCTCTGGGACACCTCACCAATGACTCATATAGTAGGCACACTACTCTAATACCTTTGGACACTTTGTGTGACAAAGACTCTAGTCACATTGAAGTCAAACTTCTACTGGCCACATATACACATAGATATGGAGTGACACATCAAGTTTTGTATTCATTATTTCATTTCCAAGTCCATGAATAGGAAGTTGGGACTTTACACACCTCTACCAGTTCCATCTAGACCATGGTAATCTATTAGCATGGATTTCATGACTAGATTTCCTATGATAAGATGATAACATGATGTTATGTTCATTGTGGTGGATTAGTTTTCTAATAAGTCCATCATGGCCACATATAAAAAATACATTGACACAACTGACACTACATAAGCATTATTCAACTGTGTTTGGGTTTATTTTAGGTTACCATCATTATCTCTAATTGTGATCCACACTTTGTGAGTCATTTTTTACAATCATTATGGGAATTAATGGGTACACAGATAGATCATTTGATGGCTTTTCATCCTCATACATATGGGTGAATTTAAGTGGTTAATCATACATTTGTTCATCTTATATGAATGTACAACCATGTACATGCTCACACCTAGGATGACAATCTCTTATAAATTTAACACACCTACAACAAGGCTCTTCACATCTCTATTGGCCATAGTTCATTCCAGACATGTCTTGGGTTTCAACCTTCAGCACCTCTAGACATATTTTATCATGCACCATCAAGAATTGAGTCACATGCATAGGAATAGGAAGAAAACAGAGATGATAAGTTTATATGCCACATCCAATCTATTCACTAGCAAGTTAACTAGATTATCTCTCACACTAAATATAAGTATAAGGAGATTCATGACACACATTACACACATCAAACATTCTGATTTGGTGATAAATTTTGGTTGTAACTTTAGGAGTGATTTAAAGGTCCACATTAGAATATCAATCTTCTATAATATGATCCTTACACCATTTTATGCATAGATGTTAAAACACTTTTGTTTTTGATCTACCTCAATACCTGGCCATACACCTAGTCTTCAATTTGGAACTTCTCAAGCCTCACACTCCATTGCTTCTTGAGCTAGCAGTGACAAAACATCCTTATGATTTAGATCTTGAATGCTTATGTCTTGTAATGAAAGACCAGATCAACAAAGTGATAGACACATGCACAATCCATAGAACAAATCAATTTTTTTTATTGGTCAATATTGGGAAATATGTTGATCAATCCAAGTGGTACACTTCACAACTTTAGGTGTAGTTTCCATAACTATGTCTCAATGCAATGGAGAGAATTATTCTTCAACAAAGTGTGAATTATTTGTGCATAGTTCATGCATATTTGAGCTTACTCCTCATTATATATAATATGTATGGCATGTACCTCTCACCCAATATTGTGTACTCTTTTATTTATGTTTTCTCAAAGTCATATGCATAAGTCTTATACCATATCATAGACTTATATGCACTAACCCCTATGTACTCCACATTGTGCACTAATTACTACCAACTCATAGTCCTAAATGATACATAAGTGATGCACTAATCTCACCTACTTATGTTAAACTCACACTTGCATTTTAGTGCACCTATTAGTTTTAGACCATATCTTGCAAGACCCATGCACCACACAAGTTTATGTTCCATCTCACCAACTCTTGTGCACTCTATAGCTCACAACCCCACATTCCTCAAAGTCATACTTCATAGCTCACATTTACATGTATCTAGATGACTTTTTAGAACCCATAACACATCTGCATGCTTCAAGGGGTTCAACAACCATCATTCAGCCTAAAAGATGAACTAATTCAACAATCTTCTTGGTAATTAACAATGGTTTTAAACACTCTTGTATTCTAATTATATAAGTAAATAAAATACACATCTGATTTAAGGTCAATGCTTCACACATTCATAACATAGATAGCATGTTCTTTGTATATACTCTGTAAAACATGCATTGTAGCACATTGTACCAATTTTCACTATTCTTTGTTAATGAATAGAAGTGGCATTTACTACAAGTAAGAATTACACTCCATTGAATGTTTTTAGTTATTTATTTTTGAATTATCTTTTCCCATTCACTCTACACAAGAAAAAATTAGTTATCCCCCACATGCTCGAGCTTGGGCCCCATGGTGAGGATCATAATAACTAATGTTTTATTATCTAATCTAAACCTATTTTTATAGTGCACCATAAAAATATAAGCCTAATAATACTTTCTTAGGGTTATATTTCTAGTTTCCTTGGTTAATTCAAAGTTAATTTACATGCAAACTCGATCAAATTATATTTCAATTTGGGCAAATATAGTTTGGAAGGGTTTTTTAAAATGATATTAACATGCCACATTAGGCAAAGCATGGTATACATTATTCAATATGTAACATTGATATGTTATTTAGACATGGCATAGTATATATTATAGAATTAAAATTTATATTTTCAGTGTTTTAATCAACATATAGTTAATGTTTAATATCTTTTTCGATATCTTTATACGTAAAATTACTTGTTGGTCACATTAGTTTTAATATCTTGATTTTAAATTTGGAGAATTTTTTTTAAGTGGAAAGTTTATATGATGGATAAATGAAATTGTGATGGTTTGATAACATTGATAAGTCAAAAATCCAAGGAAAAAATATTAGAGGTTTTGGCCAACACCATTATTTCAAACATGTCAATCATACTTGGCCATTTATCAAACTGCCCCACATTCAATGTAGTCTTTAAATGGGGTATAATCAATTGTTACATTTCATTCACGTATTCACTTAATTTTAAATCTTATATGTATAATTCTATCTCTATTTTTATGCTCTCTATTTATAACATTTAGTAATATCATTCTCATTATAGTTTACATGCTCTTTCTCGGCATGTCTATTTGGTTTTTGTATACACATAATATTTTTGAAATTTATCACTTACTGACACTTTCTCTCTTGTAGGAACTTCTTGATATTCAATCTCTTTGAGTGAACACCTTGAAGGGTGCACTAGGAAAGGAATGGGAATACCATTGATTGCTTGTTGGTTAATTCTATCATACCTAAACCCACTACAAATCTTAGTTATCCAACTCCAAAAACAAACAAACCTCATTTATCCATCTCCTTAAGAATTTTTTGTTTAAAATAGCCTCTAACTAAGTAAGCACAAATTTTCCTACTAATTCAGCCTAGTTGACCATGTTATGAAAGTTAAAGTGCACTTTATGGAACTAAATCAACATGGCCAACCTATTTCAAGGCCTAATGGTAATGCTTCATTAAAATTGGGTCATGTTGGCTAACCTTGTCAACTAAAATTATGGAAGGATTAGGACCTATCCATTTCTATAAATACCATTTCCATTTCAATCCATTAGAGAGGAACATTCATTTTCATAATATTATAGCTCACAATTTTTCTACATCTACATTTGAAGGAATCATTACTTAGTGTTTGCCTTGTAAGGAAGATAACTTATCGTGTGGAAAATATTGAATGAAAATTAAGATTATTTTATCATAGGTATGATTTCTATAATGTGATCCTTACAAATTTACAAAAACCTCTTTTAAATCACCATCGGCAAGGGAGAGATTGAGACTCAATAGGTTCATCCAATGGCAAGTACCTTTAACTTTTGTTAGTTCATTTGATAGATAGATATTGCATAAATTAATAATGTTTGAATATATGACTCATTTAATAGATTACCTTTATACTTAAACTTATTATAGATATAAGATATTTACTTGCCATCTTCCACCTTAGGTGATCTAGGCCCCCATTTGCCTACCATGATACCTTGAGTGTTTGTTTGTTTTAAGCCATCCCCCTTTATGCCAAAAGATTTGGTGAGCACTAGATTAGTTTTGTTTCATGTATTTAGACCTAGCTAGGTTTATTACATAGTATTGTTTTTGTAGAGGCTTTAGAACCATCTATTTTAGTGTTATGTGACAAGTGTTCCCTTAGTTAGGTTTAGCAAATCTAATTTGGCCATGCTCTCGATATTAAAAAAATTATAATAGATGTTATTTAATTACCCTAACCAATCTTGTATTTAATAAATAAGGTAATTTGTAGATCTAACTTTATTTGTTGTATATATTACGGTGAACCCAACATGAATCTAACCCTTACATTTTTTATTTTTTTTCATTTGCAATTAACTAGGTGACATTGGTTAACCTAGTTTTAACCTTTATTTGTAGAGTCAGGATCTAAATTCAACTAGGTCATGTTGGTTAACTCATTTTTTCTCTCTATTTGCAAGGTTCCACCCATGGTCAACTAGGTCGCATTGGTCAACCTAGTAATTTTTTAATTTGTAGATCTAAGATTGACAGTCAATTAGGTTACATTGGTTGACCCAATATTTTCCTCTACTTGCATGGTTTCATCTCTAATCAATTAGGTCACACTAATTGACCTAGTTATCTTTCCTATTTTTTGAGTTTTCATTTATAGTCACCTAGGTTGGGTGGGTAGACTTAGTTTATTTATTTAGTCTTTATTTTTCATTTTTATCCAACTAGGTCACACTCTTTGACCTAATCTTATTTTACTATTTTTAGTTTTTTAGCTTTTTATAGACCTAGTAGACCCTATTTAACCTCTATGATTTTTAGATTTTTGCCTCTATAGGACTAATTCAAACCTAGATGACTTAGTCAACGGTCAAATATTTACCACTCAAAGTCAAGAAATTAAGTCAACCTATTTGACCTAGTTATATTTCTCAATTTTATTTTGAGCAACTTTGTACTTCAAGTTTATCAACTATCTTAGCTTATCATTTCTATTTTTTAGTAAAACTACTCACAATTTCAAATTTCTACTCTATTTTTGCCAATTTTCTATTCTATAAAAGTGTATCACACAAGTAAATAATCTAACATGATCATATATATGTGTATGTTTTCCCTATCAAAAAACTAAGTTGACCTAACTGACCTTGATTATTTAGGCCTATTTTTATAATAGATTATGTTAACCAACATTGACCTTATCATGTTCTATTTGCTCAACTAGATAAGCTTGGTTGACCTTGTTCTATGTGTTTTAATTTCAACATAAGCAAAGAAATTCAATTTATTTTGATAGTAATTAATCTCAGTTTTACTTTATAAAGAGTTGGATGCCTATTTATTTATTTTCTAAAATTACAAATCAGTTTTCAACACTTAATTTTTGCCTTTATTTTCACTTTGTCTTGATTTCCTTAGAAAGTATTTACTAGAAAATTTTAAACTACTTAGCTACTATTGTGAATGTATATACAATATTAAATTTATAGTTTTGTATATCATTTAAAGATATTGTGGCATGAGAATATTTCCCCAATACTCATAGCCATAGTATAGAGCTAAACATAGTATTTAGTTTCCACATACCTCATAGTATTTTAGAAACACCTAGAATTTATCTTTATATTGAACCTTGAAAAACTAAATATTTTGTTACTATATTCCAAAATATATAGTTTATACATACTATTAATGGTTATTAGGTGCATCAATCAGTAGTTAATGCTGAGAAGTTACTTCTAACTTACCCTTGAAACTGGGTTTAATGAGCTATGGGAAGGATACTTCATCCATAGTCAACACTCTAGAACATTAGATCATCACTATCCAATACACAAAAAGGTATTCTTGGGATCCTAGATTTTTAAACAAAACCTTTTATTATAACTTCTTGATATTCTTTTCAAATAATTAGTTAGCATTAGTACCTATAAAATTACATTCTATACTTGTTTGTTATTCTCTATTATATTACAGATTGTATTTACCAGCATTGATATAGTTTTATGTTATGTGATTCAAATAGATCAACCAACATTGACCTATTTGACTATGTGTGAAAACACTAATTTAACTAGGTTCAACTCAGTCTTATGTATTATATCTACTTTACTTTTGTTTCTAAACTACATCACCTAGTTTATTGTTAAAAAAATTATAGATTCAACTAAGTTGACTAGTTCAACCTAATATACCTTTGTTTTTTCCTACCTATACAACTAATTCAACCATATCAAGCTAGTAGGCTATCAAATATTTATCTTTTCATGTCTACCCAACTAGGTTAACTAGATTGACATAGTAGGTTTTCATACTATTATTTTTGTCTACCCAACTAGGTTAACCAACTCAAGCTAATAGGTTTCTAGACTATTATTTTTCCTTACCTACAAAACTAGGTTGACCAGCTTAATGTAATAGGTTTCCAAACTATTATTTATTCCTATCTACCAACTAGGTCAATAGACTCAACCCAGTAGGTTTCAAACTATTATTTTTCCCTATCTACCCAATTAGGTTGATCAACTCAACCCATTAGTTTTTATATTAGTATTTCTTCTTATCTATCAAACTAGGTCAACCAAATTGACCCAATAGGTTTCCACATTATCATTTTCCCCTGTCTACCCAACTAGGTTGATCAAATTGACCCAGTAAGTTTCTAAACTATTATTTATCCCTATCTACCCAGCTAAGTCAACCAGCTCAACCTAGTAGATTTCTAAATCTTAGTTTTCTTGTCTATCTAACTAGGTCAACCAGTAGGTTTCTAGACTGTTATTTATCTCTATCTACCTAGATAGGTAAATCATATAAACCTATAGGTTTTCAAACTATTATTTATCCTTGTCTACCCAACTAGGTTGACCAATTCAACCTAGTAGATTTTTATACTTTTACTTTTCTTTACCTAACTAGGTTGACCAACTTGATTTAGTATTTTCAGCTTGTTAATTTTTTCTTTACTTTTCATTATGTAATACATTTTTAGAAAAATTAAACTATAAAATCAAAATGATATGATGAATTCAGCTAACCTCCTAAATATCTTCATTATTTCTTTCCTTATAATTTTGTATAAAATCCATTTGTAAGTAATGCTCGTGTGACCATTAGAACCAAAAACTATGGGTCACCTCCTTCAAAAAATTTGGATCCACTTAAAAATCCTATAAAAATTCCTATTGTCAAGGATGAGATTCATCTTGAATATATTTTTGAAATGATACTTTTCATTAATGAAAATCTCAACATTAAGGAAAATATCCCATAATAATCTAGAATCTTATGACGGGATTTTACCTTGATTGTCCACCTTCACCCACACATATCCTTTTTACAAGTCTTAGGGTAAGTCTCCCTATGATTTATTCCATGCTTATTTATTATTTTATGTTGCCTAGTATATCAACTATTATGGCTGGTCTTTCCTCTAGTAGGCATACTCAAAGTGCCCATGTTCATACCCAAGTTAATGTTACTTCCATTACATTTCAGGACACTTCAAATACATTTTTATAAAAATTGAACTATAAAATCAAAATGATACGATGAATTTAGCTAACCTCCTAAATATCTTCATTCTTTCTTTCCTTATAATTTTATATAAAATCCATCTGTAAGTAATGCTCGTGTGACCATTAGAACCAAAAACTATGGGTCACCTCCTTCCAAAAATTTGGATCCACTTAAAAATACTCTAAAAATTCCTATTGTCAAGGATGAGATTCATCTTGAATATATTTTTGAAATGATACTTTTCATTAATGAAAATCTCAACATTAAGGAAAATATCCCATAATTTTCTAGAATCTTATGATGGGATTTTACCTTGATTTTCCACCTTCACCCACACATATCCTTTTTTCAAGTCTTAGGTTAAGTCACCCTATGATTTATTCCATGCTTATTTATTATTTTATGTTGCAAATTTCTAAATCTTAGTTTTCATGTCTATCTAACTAAGTCAACCAGTAGGTTTCTAGACTGTTATTTCTCTCTATCTACCTAGATAGGTAAATCATATAAACCTATAGGTTTTCAAGCTATTATTTATCCTTGTCTACCCAACTATGTTGACCAATTCAACCTAGAAGATTTTTATACTTTTACTTTTCTTTACCTAACTAGGTTGACCAACTCGATCTAGTATATTTTCAGCTTGTTAATTTTATCTTTACTTTTCATTATGTAATACATTTTTAGAAAAATTGAACTATAAAATCAAAATGATACGATGAATTTAGCTAACCTCCTAAATATCTTCATTCTTTCTTTCCTTATAATTTTGTATAAAATCCATCTGTAATTAATGCTCGTGTGACCATTAGAACCAAAAACTATGGGTCACCTCCTTCCAAAAATTTAGATCCACTTAAAAATCTTCTAAAAATTCCTATTGTCAAGGATGAGATTCATCTTGAATATATTTTCAAAATGATACTTTTCATTAATGAAAATCTCAACATTAAGGAAAATTACCCATAATAATCTAGAATCTTATGATGGGATTTTACCTTGATTGTCCACCTTCACCCACACATATCCTTTTTACAAGTCTTAGGGTAAGTCACCCTATGATTTATTCCATGATTATTTATTATTTTATGTTGCCTAGAGGTTAACTAGATTGACATATTAGGTTTCCATATTATTATTTTTGTCTGCCCAACTAGGTTGACCAACTCAAGCTAATAGGTTTCTAGACTATTATTTTTCCTTACCTACACAACTAGGTTGACCGGCTTGATGTAATAGGTTTCCAAACTATTATTTATTCCTATCTACCAAGTAGGTCAACAAACTCAACCCAATAGGTTTAAAACTATTATTTTTCCCTATCTACCCAATTAGGTTGATCAACTCAACCCATTAGTTTTTATATTAGTATTTCTTCTTATCTATCAAACTAGGTCAACCAAATTGACCCAATAGGTTTCCACATTATCATTTCCCCTGTCTACCCAACTAGGTTGATCAAATTGACCCAGTAAGTTTCTAAACTATTATTTCTCCCTATCTACCCAACTAAGTCAACCAACTCAACCTAGTAGATTTCTAAATCTTAGTTTTCTTGTCTATCTAACTAGGTCAATCAATAGGTTTCTAGACTGTTATTTCTCTCTATCTACCTAGATAGGTAAATCATATAAACCTATAGGTTTTCAAACTATTATTTATCATTGTCTACCCATCTAGGTTGACCAATTCAAGTAGATTTTTATACTTTTACTTTTCTTTACCTAACTAGGTTGACCAACTTGATCTAGTATATTTTCAGCTTGTTAATTTTATCTTTACTTTTCATTATGTAATACATTTTTAGAAAAATTGAACTATAAAATCAAAATGATAAGATGAATTTAGCTAACCTCCTAAATATCTTCATTCTTTCTTTCCTTATAATTTTGTATAAAATCCATTTGTAAGTAATGCTCATGTGACCATTAGAACCAAAAACTATGGGTCACCTCCTTCCAAAAATTTGGATCCACTTAAAAATCCTACAAAAATTCCTATTGTCAAGGATGAGATTCATCTTGAATATATTTTCGAATTGATACTTTTCATTAATGAAAATCTCAACATTAAGGAAAATATCCCATAATAATCTAGAATCTTATGATGGGATTTTACCTTGATTGTCCACCTTCACCCACACATATCCTTTTTACAAGTCTTAGGGTAAGTCACCCTATGATTTATTCCATGCTTATTTATTATTTTATGTTGCCTAGTATATCAACTATTATGACTGGTCTTTCCTCTAGTAGGCATACTCAAAGTTCCCATGTTCATACCCAAGTTAATGTTACTTCCATTACATTTTAGGACACTTCAACTAGTCAAGCCAATATTAATACTAATCAAATTTTATTATGGTCCATGAATCAAATGTCTACTTTTCAAACTAAAAATTTAAATAAAATGATGCAAATTCCAAACCAAAATTTAAAATTACAAAATCATCCTCAACCCACTCAATGGGGAGTGAAAAATCTTAATGCAACCCCCCCCCCTCCCCCCACCATCCCACTTTAGAGATGCACAAGGTAACCTTATACCTCAACCCCTACTTCTTAATAAGTCTATCAAACACTTTAAAAAATAACCCTTAGTTCCACAAATTAAAAACATCAACATAGGTGGTATTGTTCCTACTATCACTTATAATGGATCCACTGATCTTGCATTGCATTTAAAAACTTTCATAAAATTGTTTAAAGATTGGACTAGGCTCAATACCTTTGTTGACACTAGGCTCTTAGCTAAAACCTTCATAGTTGATGCTTTGGATTAGTATAATCAACTCAAACCTCATCCTATTTATAGTTTAGAATATTAAGTTAATGAACTGATACAAAAATTACAAACTATAAATCTTCTTGAAATAATTTAACTCACTTTATCATCTATAAATAATTTTAATCTAAAACTGCCCATGTGTTCATTAAATGATGGAAAGCCTTATCCAATAAATTTGAACATAACATGTTAGAAGACAATATCTTCCACTTATCTAATAGTGGTATTGATCCTAAATTATAATTTTGTGTTATAATTTATCTTCAAAATAGTTTAAATAATCCCTCAACCAAGCCAAACATAAAATTTTCTCATAAGATAATTTGAGCCTTCCCATCTTCCTATCAAAACTTGAATGCTTATGAAATATAAAATTGGCATGCTACCAATAATGAATATATATGATTCGATAAACATTATTCATGTTATTATCCCACCTTATTCCATTGATGTTACTCTTTTATAACCACTTTAAAACAATACTTTACCATAATTTAATTCTACATTTTCTAACTGAATAATGTAGATTCTCACAAATGTCTTTCCATGAAAAAAAATCAAAAGCATCTTCCTAGGCCTTCACCATAAGATATTAATCTTAATATCCCTACAAAACATTGGTATGATCCACATAAATTTTGTTGGTATCATGAAATTTGGGGTCATTCTCATGAGACTTTCACAAATTAAGAAACTTCTCTCTTGAATATCTTCTTGGTCCTAATTTTGATCATGAAACCCTAATTCATAAGCATCGACAAGCTTATGAAATGGAATCCAAGGCTAATAAAACCAAAACTAAACATAATTCCCTTGATAAACATAACACTCATCTCATTAATTATAAGGATCCTCCTCCTAATAATCAATAAATTAATACTTAACCTCCCACTACCAACTTTGTCGAAGCTTCTGTTGATCATCATTCTCTCACTAATGATGAGAATGGAGTCAATTTGGATAATATGAGGAGAGTAATTTTTTTATATCAATCCTTATCCACATTATAACTATAATAATTTCCTAACTTTATTTATTTTTTAATATTCTTACCCAAATTATTTTATATAACTTGGACATACGACAATGATTCTAACAAATCTAATAACACAACCTACTCCTTCATCCAACATCCCACAACCCACATCCCACATGTTTATAATCAAACTACTCATTTACTTTTCATTGATACAACTTCTAGTCCTAACTTATCATCAACTTATCCTCAATTTGAATTACCTAAAACTCCAAATTAACCTATTTCTTTAATTTCTTCACCACCTAAAAAATATTCAAAATAACCAAGAATCGGCCCAACCATGACACTTAAAACATTGCCTAATTCAACCCAATCAGACACACTTGTAAAAACCAAACAGACTAAACCCCAATCAAATAATCCTTATCAAAATCAATTTCTATTTACTTTCTCTCCTCCTTAAACATATTTGCTTCACCATTATGCACCTCTATCTAATACAGTTCTAACTAGATATGATGAATTGGATCCTATAACATAAATTTCTCATCTCCCATCTCAAATTCATTTTCTAGAAAACATGAGGACTTGTCCTCATAATTTTAATCACATAATGCAAATATTATTCAAAATGAACATCCCTCAACCTCCACCTATGGGGAAAGAAGCCACTTTGACTGGGTTTGAAGCTACTATTGTCCAATGATGCGAGTAAATGCCTATACATTGATGAAAATATAGATACTTATCTCTCAAAAAATTTATCATTTCAATGATTCCTGACAAAATATTTCTTTGTGTGGATGATCTTGTATTATTCATCAGTGCCCAAATTGGTGATATCTAGTCAATTGTGCTTTGATTTATGAATGTTATGACACTTGTGTTGCCCCCCTTAAATTTATTAAAACATCTGGGTACTCTAAATACAATCTTAAATCTACCCAAAATACATGCCAAGGCTATGATCTATGATAAATGCCTCCTTTAGTTTGTGTTTGGATTCCTATCATGTTTCCTCTTATCACAATTTTCACTAAATTTATGATATTTAATTTCGCATTATCATATAACATTTTACTCAATCATCCTTAAATACACCACATGAGATATGTAGCCTAATCATCATGGTAATGTGTAAAATATCCTTATAATGGTGATATTTATAATATTCAAGGAGACATAAACCCTTGTAATTTTTAAAAAAAATTAAGATGTGGTGTTTTTAAAATACCCACCCTTTAATCTTTATTTAACATTTCCTTCCATGAATATCAATGATTAAATTATCCCATCAACTCTACTATAGGTTATAATGGCCATCCAAAAAAAGTGGGTAATATACCACCTAATATCTTAGATTCTAATGATGGTGAACGTCATGAGATCAATTTTAAAATCAAAACTTTAGATCTCTCTCCTCACATAATCACTCAATTACCTCCTTTACAATCTCAATCTCAAAAAAAAAATCAATGAGATTACTATTACTCTAATAAAGACTAAACACATTATTCCCCATTCTTCTTAGAAGGATAAAACCATATATGCTTTCACTATCAATATTCATACTCTTGATTATGATGATGGATATGCATTAAATGATCCATTTTCAACTGGTTTTGCTTGATTTAAAAATGTATAAATAATTAGATATCATTCTTATTTACAAAATTATTTTCATAGTATTAGTTCTATTGATGTATTTATTTCTCATTCTATTATAACTAACAGTATTTTTTTTTTCACGTGATGTTCATAAGTCTAAGATGGAGCTTGCATATACTACTTATCATCTAGTCATTGTTAAACCTATTCGAAG
>JARHVA010000026.1:5987500-6102500 GCA_037957365.1 Torreya grandis | reverse complement strand
ACATCTATATAACATGTATATCTATATTTATAATCTCATTATTTTAACAAAACATAGCTTACTTACCAATAGTATCTCCATCTAATCGACCACCTAATACCTCTTGTGAAGCATCGATCAGTGGTGGTGTGAAACATTTATAATGATTGAGATTTAATAACATGAGCATGATGCAAACCATTATGAATCTATCTCACAATTGACCAACTTAGTATAGGCTACATTGTTGGATCTCCCTATAGTGTTGAATATGGTTATGTATATGGATGTGACTGTGTTTGTATATGTATTTGCATTAGAACCTACCTCTATATTTGTCACCATGTTAGTCATTTTAATATTTAATATTGTGTAACAACAACGAAATATCCCCCTCCTTTGGACACTATTAAATCCCCTCACTATCATTAATGTTATCATCTCATAAGTTTGGACTCACATGGACATATGATGGGAACACTTGTCAATACTCTTTTACCTCCCACACTATTATTCTCCCTTTCATGTTGTGTCTAGAAATTAGTAACTAGTATAGGAGCTTCCAATTATGTTAACCTAAACTATCATGATAAGTGAGTCACTAGACATGGCTCTACCCACCAAGGATAGTTCCCTATAATCCTTTTATGAACATGTGCCTAAAAGGTGCTTGTCCATGAGGATGAAGTATCTATCATTCCCTAATACAAATACTAAACAATCTCTCCCCATTTGATCATCTAAAATGTTGGTGCATGTGGTATAACATATACCATATGATCTTGTTTCCATCACTTCATGCATGACAAGGTAACATCTACCACATGATCCAATCTCGTAGGATGATACATCATAAATTTCTCATAAATTTAACTACTCACTAATATAATGGGGCTCATCATCATCTACCTCTATGATATAATATTATAAAAATCATGTACTAATTTACCCATATCATAGATCCCAAGACATACATTATGACATGTTCTAACATGGACCAACATAGTACAAAAATGTATAGTGGGACCTTCCCATCCAACTTGTGACAGATCACATGAGCTATCACAAGTATAATAATTTACTTTCAAATATCTAAAATGGTTGACAAATATACATCAATAAGTGCACTCATAAACCCATTTGAGTATATATATAGACATCCTCTTGAGTGATACCCACCATAATGGTACTCCCATCTACCACCCACCTTAATGGTAATCCCATCCACCACCCACCTTAATGGTACTCCTAGCCACCACCCACATTAATGGTACTCCCATCCACCACCCACCTTAATGGTACTCCCATCCACCACCCACCTAAAATTGTTAGTCACTCTGATAATCCTAATAACATGATGACTAGTTCCACACTAAGTAGAATCCACATCTCCATAATACTGCCAAAACTCATTACAATTTACTATGCTCTATCTATTATAATCAATATATCAAGAAAATCAATTAGCTAAACCACATATAATAATAACTAGAGTCTCTGTCACCTCTAAAAAATATCAAATAACAAATCTTGTATCATTTCTTTATCCCAAATAATAATCAGACTTTAAAAACTAAAAATATAAGAAATTAATAAATTAAATTCTTTCATCAAACTACTTGCCCTTTATCCATCATTCCTATCTAATCTGGCCATGTACTCTAGTACATCATCCACTCCTATTTTTATTTTGAGTTAACCTAAAAATGCATAGCTATCCACTTGACTTAACATAATTGACCAAATGGTACATAGTTGGATACTTGACCTACTAGGTTAGCCACCTTACCAACTAATTCAGCCATATAGAGAACTATGTAGTCAAAAACTTGAATTAACACATTAAACTAGATTGTAGTAGTCAACCACCTTACCAACTAAGTCATTCATCTATAAAACTAATGCAGTCAGCCAATTCATACAATGTCAACCACCCTTTCTCATTCCTAGTAGGTCATCCACCTTACCAACTAAGTCATCCATCTATAAAAATAACATTATCAACCACATCATATGATATCGACCACCCTTCCTCATTCCAACTATGTTGGCCAACTTTTATACTAAGTCATCCATCCTAAAACTAACATAGTTGTCCATGGTGTACACTGTCATCTAGCCTTGCTCATTTAATCTAGGTCATCCACTTTCAATGCTATTGATCACTCTAATTTAAAAATAGGTCAACTAACTAGTATTTAGTCATCCACTTACCCAAAACTTCTCAAATAAACTAAGTCATCCAAGCTAACCCTATTTAATTTGCATAGTGATTTTTAACTTGCTTGTCATTAATACCCTAGACCTAATTTTCACCTTTTGACTTTTACCCACTATTTATGGTAAATTTTAATCTATTAATAGTTTTTTGGGGGAAAATGTGTTACACAGATTTGCCTCAACATATAATTTTTCAAACCTAGTCCAATTTTATACGAAAATTTTGAAAATTAGTATTAAATACACCCCATACATAAACCATCCTAGCAATAATTATGATATGTCCTCTAGCTCATCCTCTTCCTTGCATTTGGGCCATTGTCTCTCTAGTCTATAATTCTTGTCACATAGAGCTCTAGTTTCCAAAATTAGAAAATGTACAAATGAATATTTAATTACCCTTTTATAAAAAAAAAAGTTTTAAATTTTTAACCTTGAAATTATTTACCAAAAAAATACCATATTATGTTCATAACTTTATTTCTATAAACTCTCTTGACAAACTGGAAGAAGCTATGCAATCCTTCCAAAGTAGATAAGTTTTCAATGCTAACCACATATTTTTTTCAAAAATTTTGAATTTTTTCTTATTTTTTAGGTTCATCTCTTGTTTCACACATTAAATTCCTCATTCATTTTTTTCTCACACATCTCTTATTTCACAAAAACAAGGTAAGTGAAGGTACATATATACAGATTATTTAATTTTATTTATTTTACTCTTTTCATTGTAATTTGTTAGCTCATTTTTTTGCATTGACTTTTTCTCAAAACACCATACCATGTTATACTTTCATGACATGTGATGAAATTTGAGTGGGGCATATGTATTACCCAAATATTTCTGAACTTTATCATTCACTAATGTTTTCTCTCTTATAAGAACCTATCAAGTTTCAATATCTCTGAGTACACACCTTAAAGGGTACACTTGGAAAGGGGTGGCCAGACCACTAGTGACTTCTAATATTATTAGTTAATTTTATCATATTTAAACCCACTATCATCACCTAAACCTACTACAAATCCTATTTACCCAACTCCCCAAGCAAACAAACCTTGCTTATCTATTTACATAAACAATTATCCTTTAAAATAGACTCTAACTAAGGAAACAAATTTTTGCCTACTAATTCATCTTGATCAACCTTATTATGAAAATTAAGTCACATGTTATGAAACTAAGTCGGCCTAACTAACCTATTTCAAGGCCTAATGGTAACTTTTTATTAATATTGGCTAATCTTGTTGGTTTAAATTATGAAAGGGTTATGACCTATCCATTACTATAAATACCATTTCCATTTTAATCCAATAGAGAGAACCATTCATTTTCTCATTATTATAACTCACATTCTACTACATCTACATTTGAAGGAGCCATTCCTTAGGGTTTTCCTTGGATGGAAGATAGTTTGTCTTGTAGAAAGTCTTAGATGCAAAGTAGGATTATTTTATCGTAGAACTAATTTTTATAGTGTGATATTTATAAATCTACAATAACCTCTTGAAAATCACCATTAACCAAGGGAGAGATTAAACCCTAACACGTTTGTCCAAAGGTAAGTATTTATAAATTTTTATATTTATTTTATAGATATTGCACAAATTAATAGGTTTTGAATGCATATATCCCTTACTTATATTACATATATACTTAATATTAATATAGTTATAGGGTATTCTTTGCTTTACATCTTACACCTTTGGTGATCTATGCCCCCATTTTCCTTACATGATCCCTTTATTATTTATTTTTATTATGCAATCCCCCTTTATGCCACAAACTTTGGTGAGTACTAGATTAATTTTATTTCATGTATTCAGACCTAGCTAGAGTTATTGCTTACTACTATTTACCTAGAGGATTTGGAACCCTCTCCTTTAGTTTAATGTAATAAGTGTTCTTTAGATTTAGTAGATCTAATTTGGTCATGGTCATGATATAAAAACATTGAAATAGATGTTAGTTGATTACCTTATCTGATCTTCGATGTACTAAGATAAGTTGTAGATCGATCTTAATTTTTTTCATATAATTTTTAAGATTTGTTGGAAATTGTGAGTTAATAAAGAGGTATGAGTTTGTTTTATATTTTGAATATCAATATTATTTTTCCATTTTAAACTTTTAAAGAATATAATGCATTATTTTGATCTTCATTTTGAAATATTTGATGAAATGGAAACCTTGAATGTGGTTCTATCATCTAGGTTTTGTTTGTAAATGAGATCTTCTGCATGTGATATATTTTCATTTTTTATGATAAATGGTTTCATATAAATTTATCTAAGTTAAGATATGATTATGTTTCCTTAAAAATAAATTCATGCATGTTTTTCATTCTTTATTGCATGACTATTTCACTCATTTTTATATTTGGCTAAAGCCATTATGTTCAATCAATGGTTTTGATATATAAATCACTCTCAGTGTTCAATTTTTGGTATATAGTTACATTCAATGTTTAATAAATGCTCGACAACTTGTTCTTAGTTTTGGAAGATTTTTTCACTTAGTCTTAGGTTTTTGCATGACATTTCACTTAATCTTGTCTTGAAATAAACAATAGTTGATAGTTTTTATATACTATTGATTTCAATATTTTTTGGTTCGTATACAACACTTGCATTTATATTTGGATATTGTGTAACAGTCACACTTGGTGTGACATATTATTTGCATGAAATATTAAATTCATTTCATGACTTCAGGCATAGTGTTTGCCTTCAATATTTTAGTTTTGATATGTAGTGTACATTCATTTTAGATTTTGTGAGCTATTATGCACTCAGTTTTGATTCATTTTTTAGTCAAGCTTTTAGATTTAGTTTGTATAGTATCTTTACTTAACATGATATATTTCATTCCATGCAAATGAGGAAATGTGTTTTAAGGTATTTTGACTCACATAATATATAAAAAATAAGTTTTATATGTAATATTTATTTAAAATATTGGAATCATATATGTGCCTTTGGGTTTTCTTGATGGATTTTATTAGAACAAAAATATATGGCAATTATTTTTTTATTTAGTGAAAAATACTTTAATACATTATTTTGGTTATTTTCATAGAGATTTGGTTTTATTTTTAAACGGTTAGTTTTTTAAAACATGAAAGTTTCATAAAATAATGATGAATATTATAAAGTTTTGGGTTTTGAGATTATGCCTTATAATATGACTCAGTTTTGATTTTTTAGTACGGTTTACATTGTGAGAAGAAAGAAAAGAATAGTTTGAAATCTCATACAATTTTTTTAAACTATGGAAAATAGTTATGAATTTGGTTTGATTCATATTGTCTTACCGATGTTTTCTTTAATTTAAAATTAAGTTCTAAACTAGTTTAATTTCTTATAACTAGTTTACATACAATTCGCAATGAAATGAATATATACATATAATTATTTTAAAGAAGTTTTTATTAAAATGTACAACATTTTAATTTGAGGTTTTCAAATCCAAAATTATTTTTATATAATGATCATTCTACTGTCAAATTTTACAAAACCCTAGAGTGAAAATAATTTATATGCATAAAAAAGTTTAAAATGATTAAAGTGATATAAGATGATTAGATAATTTCAATAAGCTATAAAATACATATATGCCTCAGTCTTCATAATTTCATTGACATTTTTGTATTAGTTTTTTTAAATTGAATTTTTATACAAACAATAACAAAATTAGTTGGATTAAAATTTTAAACAATGTTTTCTATGTTTTGAGATAAGAATGGTAGTTTATATAGTATTTGATTCAATGATAATCATTGAATGACTAATAAATTTTCTTTCAAAAGGTTTCAATTATGCTATTGTGTGATTGCTTGATTTCAAATTAGTTGTTTGATTCAAACAATCTTCACACAAATTTTTTTCATGAGTTTAACTCATACAAAATGCCATACATTATGGTAATGTTATGAATTTATATAAATGAATTAAAATATATCATATATTTTCCTTTTCATTCCATAGAGATAAAATATCTGGTCAAAATTGTAGATATCATATTTTTAAAATAAATAATTTATGGGTAAGGGTAGTAGTAACAAGATAATTAATTTTCTACTTGAGGTAATTACAAAGGTAAAATTTATATAATCATAAGGGTCACTAATTCATTTATATGAAGTTTCAATCATGAAAATTATGTCTCCCTACATGCTCATGACACAAATTTTTAGAGTATTTTGAATATGTTTCCTAGAGATTATTTTCATCCTCATGGTAGGAAAGGTTTTGTATAGGTACTTGGTAATCATGCCCAATCACACATAACTCATCAACCCCTTCCTCGCAAAGTTTTACCACTTGTAATGAAATGACTTAAAATTTTAATTATATTCCACCTAATTTTGAGATACCCCATTACAATTATACTCAATCACTTGTTGTCATTGCTCCTGATAACATTACTTCTTCTATTTTATTTGCACTAGTATCCCTTCACTCCCACCTTGGGTAACAAATTTTCTCAAAAAGATTAATTTAGAGGTGGGTGATTATTTTATAGGTGTCACTATAGTGAATTTACCTACAAAATTTATTTAGAATATTTAATATCAAACCAAGAATGAGGCACCTCAATTCACTTGGTTTCAAATGATGAGTGTTATTTAATGTGTTGATTGATTTTTTAGTTTCAATTTAGACTATTTTCAGCATGCTTGATACTTTTCTTTGATATTTTGGTTGGATTGTTGTAAATTGTAGTGGTATGTAGTACTAGTGCCCAAAATTTCACTGAATTAATTGGGCCCTTATCAAGTGTAAATACCTAAGTCCATCCCAACTCAAGTATAGATGCCTAAGTCCTTAGCCTAATTTATATCTTGAAATGTTCCCTCCAAGGTCAAGTTTTATGTTGAATCGACTAAGTGTTATTTGGGTTTTACTTAGTATGTATAAAGTCCTATTTGTGTTAGGAAAAATGTTCACAAAAATCTCAAAGGCTTATTTCCATCTGACATTTTATCTATTACAAAAATTATGAAAGCCAAATTCTTGCAGGCATTTTGTTTGCAAAAAAATCTTGATAAAATTTCAATGTTTCAACAAAAATGTTAGGTTCAATTATTTTGGGGAAATCGTTTTAGACATTTTGTCTGAAACAATTATCTCAATGAAGACAAAAATGCCAAAGACTAAATTATTGTAGGAGAAGTGTTTGAGGGATTTCAAGTTCAAGTGTTCAGACATTTTATTCGATGAAAGATTTAAAGTTAAAATATTTGGACATTTTATCTAAATAATCAACAGTTCAAGATTTTGAAATTCTATTCATATAATTTCAAGATCAATCTGTCAAAAATTGTGCAATTCAGGATTTTCATTTAGGCTTCTTATATTCAATCTTTTTATTGTTTGGGATTTCTACTATAGATAGTTTGTTTGGAGCATTTTTACTCAAAGCTTTCAGTTTTATTCATTATCCTCTACCTACCATTAAACATACATTCAAAGGAGAAAAGTATCCTAGTAGGTTTCATTTGGTCCAAGGATTTTGAGATAAGTTGGTACAAGCTTCAAAAGATCATCAAATCTTTCAAGGATCGAGCAAAGTTCATAGCACAAGTCTAGCTAGACTAGGCCATTTTTGCACATCAGACATAAACAAATGGGTTAGTTCACTTGTGTATTTTCACAAGTTTGTTTAGAAATAATCTTATGCTAAAACATTTATATGGAAATGATGTTATTCACACCATCAATATCTCCTACAAGTTTGGTGCCTTCATGTTTTTTCCAACTCAAGATGCAAGCTTTCAAAAGGTTGAACAAGCAATGTGATAACTGCATGGACATCATTGAAAATCATGAAGATGTCAAAATTAATCTCATAAATTATACATTAGGGCTTAAATTTTATGGTTGCATATACATTAGTGATGGTCACACGAATGTTAAATGATGGGTACATAGACATCAAATTTAAGCCATGATAACTATCTATCAACACTTAAATTTGATAGTCACATAGATGTCATTGACAATCACACAAATGTCAAATGATGGGTGTATAGACATAAAATTTAAGCCATGATAACTATCTATTAGGGATTAAATTTGATGGTCGCATGAACGCCATTGATGATTATGCAAATATCAAATGATGGGCGTGTAGATGTCAAAATTAAACATGGTAACTATCTATTAGGGCTTAAATTTTATGGTCATGTACCCATTAAAGATGTTCATGTGGATGTAAAATTATGGGCAATTAAATGTCAAAATTAAACTCAATGATTATCTATTGGGGATTAAATTTGATGATCATGTACCTATCAAAGACATTCATATGGATATCAAATAATAGGTACACAGACATAAAATTTAAGCCATAGTAGGTATCTAGTAGAGTTTAAACATTTGGATTTGGATCAATGGTCTACATTCCATTGGGATTCAAGGTTGATGGTGTGGATGAAATTTGGTTGGTCAAAATACTTGGGCCAAATAAGGAGAGGCCACGTAATAGAAGGATGTTAGTCTGAAGCCAAGATTGATTTTGCAAGATGCAAAAAGCCATAAATTATCCAAATGGCATGATCCCAAGGGCCTTGATAAGGATCTAATGGCTCATAATAAAAATCTAATGACAAGGGGATGCCGAGAACCTATAGGGATTCCATATGGCATGCTTGCATTCATCATGTAGAGAAGGACCTAGAAATGCTAGTCTTAGGTGGATTGTTGAACAATCTAGACCTAATGATGTATTGACACATGTCCTAAGGGCAATGATCACATTTTAAGTTAATGAAAAAATTGACATGGTGATTCCACATAGGCATAAACATCATATAAATAATAGGACCCTATGCAAGCCAGTTGGCAGAGCTTTCACCAATGGTAGCAGGTTGACAAAGCATTTTTAACTTATTGACATTATTATAATTTTGACATGCATGAATGGGTTTATGCTCACATAATTGATGATCCAATGCTAAATTTAGATAAATATTGCATAATAAGAGAAAATTACCTTTTAAAAAATGGAAAAGTTTATGCTCAATGCATTATAGTTTAATCTAGATTTATTAATCCTTTATGTGCTCATTTGAAGATTTCTAGCCTATAAATTTACAATTTACAAATTAATGAGAGGGTATAAAATTTGCTCAATTAAGTTGAAAGTTCAAAATAATGCATTTATGAATTTAAAAAATGAAATAAGCCCTAAAATGCAAAATGTGAAAAGATAAGTTGGAGCCAAAAAGGTAAATGGGTCGAGTAAAATTGGGTATTATATTTTCTCATGTTTTGCTTGTTCAAGTTCCTCCATGAGAGAGAATATTATAGGTTTGAAAATCCAAGGTGGGACACCCAAATAATATCATTCAAAGGGCCATGGATACAAAATATTCCTAAGAAATCATTATAATAGAATGTTGTTCCATGGCATGCATAAAGGGAAGGGAAGTTATCCAAGAGGTTCTAGCTGTGTAAGAAAGTGGTCCATGGCATCTTTAGGTGGTTTCACACAATGACAAGTTTACTTGGCCCTCTACCAAGAATATTCTCTTTTTAACTCATTTGAAAGCATTTGTAGCCAACAAATGAAGGGGTTTATTACAAATATCCATCATTCCTTGTAAAGGCAGTTACAACAATCATTTTCCTTATAGTTACATGAAGATTTTAGGCATGACAAGGGAATATTTTCTAGCTAGAAGCATCTTAATAGACTTGAAAGTTTGTTTTTCTTTTTTTCAAATTATGACCCACAATCCCATAATTGAAAAAAGGATTGAAAATGTATAAATAGGGGGTTTCTCCTCTATTCAAGGTTGTTCATTTTTTAGGTGTTCATTTTCTCTAAGTCTCAGTTCTGTAAGAATTTTTGGGATCAATTACTATGTGTAGATCTTGTCTCCCTTGATAAGGTGGTTGTAGTTATATAGCCATTAGTGAGAAATGAGGGAACCTTTATGTCTTCCTTGTCAAAAGAGCAATCTCACTATGCCTATCCCTATGGAAGCATTTTGAAGTAATGATGTTTGTAATATTTCTTTTCAAATTAATGAAAATGCTTGTGGTTCTTTGATATTTCTTGTTGATGAAGTGCAGTAATTTGTTTTACAAATATTGTTGACTAGATATCTAGTTTTATGCTCATTACTAGTTATCATTTTGAGCATGGATCTGGGTTATAAAACCCTTTCTGCATTATTTTAGAACATGTTATTAGATAACTTGTTAGGGAATCCTATGTTTATGGATTTGACAGGAAAGATTTTTTTGAAGGTTTAGTTTTAGTGTATGTTCTATTCTTTCAAGGATCATTTGGTATTTCTCACTATCTTGTATTTGAGTTTTTTCTACATCTGTGTTAAGGAATGATGTCATGAATCTTGCAAGATATCTTGTTGTTTGAAGGCCACCAACATGCCACCTTCTTATTTTATAATTATCCAACTTGTCCTACCCTATCCTACCCTACAAATAATTAACTAGTTTCATATTATATGTGTTATTTTCCTTGTAAATGCATAATATCTTGCACATTTGAAATGTATTTGTAGTTTATGTTTTAAATCCTATTATTGTAGTCTTTTATTGAACCCCTTTGTTGTTGAAAATTATTTAGAATGAAGGTTGAAATCACTTTCCCATCTATTTGTAGTATTTTTCATATGACTTAGAGAATTTGTGAATTTCATGTGACAAACCTTCATGGGTAAAGTGTGCAAACTTGGTTATGCCCTGGTCATATTTGTTCCTTGTGCCAAAAATCCCCATGGAGGTTGAACTGCAGAATCTCTCCATGTGAGTAAGCTACCCCATAGATCCTCTCACCTTGGTTTAGGAAAAAATAGAACTAGTAGGGAGCTAACCATACCCTTTATAAGTGTCTCTCAGTCATTTTCTTCATTTGGTCTAATCTTGATGCCAAACCCTTCCCCAACTACAATGACATATCAGCGGGTTTTTCATCATTACTTGACATTTTCTCGTAAGTGTACAGGATCAAGTGTATGAGGTGTATAACTAGGAACAAACATGTGGTTCATGGTAGTTTCTTAATTTATTTCTATTCTAAGATGATAATTCAATTTAATTAATTTCAAAAAAATTATGATTTTGGTAGAATTTTTAGATTAGTTTATAAACTAGTATTTTGTTTGCAAGTAGTGATGAGTGGATAGATGTTGAATTTATTGATTTATCATTTATTGAAGGTAAAAATTATAATTTCATATTTATTAAGGATTAATTACTCTAAATTAATCATTTATGATTATTTGACTTGCATAATGTTGTGTATCTTAATTAATTAAGATGTTAAGTGGGCCTCTACCCATTAGAGAGTTATTTTGTCTTAGTAAACTCTTGTGTTTTAAGTCTCAATAAATTTCATACTGAACTTAATATAGTTCATTTTTTAAACTTATTTACAAATTTATAATTAAACAAGTTAAGGTTAGTTTTAACTTAAAAGTATAAATAACTTTCAAAAAGAGACCTTAAAAGGACTTGAAATCATCATTGAAGGAAAATAAATATACATAAGTATAATAAATATTATAGTTAAACTTTTATTCTATTATTTCTCTTTAAATATAAATCTTTTATATTGAGTGTTATTTACAAGAAGACCAAACAACACATTCTCTTATGGTGAACTGTATTGTTTGGTACAATCAAGTTTATCCAAGTTAATTATTTTATTTATGGACTAATAATCTATATATGTCTAATATTATTAACATTTTGATGACTATAGAATAATAAAATAATATTCAAATATTATATTTGTATTTTTATGTAATAATGAATAATACTTCACATATTGTGTGATAGAATGCTAAGTTTTTATTAGTTGTCACTTGTTCTCTTAGATTTTTTTAAATCATGTATGAAGTTCATTATTTCTCAATAAAATATTATTTTCAAATATGATTTTACTTATTGAATTTATTATGTTACTATATTTATATTTTTATTTCATAACTTAGATACTCTCATTTTTTACATCTTTCTTTGAATAGATCAATTATTTATTTTCGTTATCTTTCTAGCCTTTTATTGTGTTCTTGTTCATGCTTAGATAGTTCTCTTTATTTTATTAATTTTAGTTTCCTTATTTGTTTTTATTTATTAATTTAAACATACATTTAAATTTTTAACTAATTTATTATAATCTAATAATTTCTAATTTAATTGATTTCTAATATTTACTTAATTGTCCTTTCACTTGTTATTTCAATCTTGTTTTTCTTTGTTAGTTTCTTTGTTGATATTTATTTCTCTATTTTTGTTGCTTTCTTGTGAATCATACATAAATAAAAGTTTTAAATAACTAAATTGATCATAAAGATAATTTTGTCTCTTAGACAGATGTGATTCATTTATTGATAACACCTAGTCCTTTAAGATATTACCTCTTAAATAGGCATTACTTTGTTGAATAGGATTGATAATATATAATCAAATCTAAAGTCCAATATATGGTTATTTGAATTTATAAACTTATAATTACAAAAAAATTATAGTTTTTCATTTAAATTTTGGATGTCTTAATCTAATATAATGTTTGATGTATATTATAAATTTTAATATAGTATTTACTTTAAGTAATACTTACCTAAAATCCAGTTAAGTATTTATTGTTTGTGAAACCACCTTGCATACCTAACACTTTAAAATACCCCTATTATCACTCAAACTATGCACCCACTAAATTGGAATAATTGGTTATGTGAGATAATGGGATCATCCCCTAAGGTGTGGGATTCTTACGATCCTTGAAACAAAACTTTGGCTAAGATCTATTGATGCACTTAATACTCTCCCTATATCACTAAGTAATGGGGGGAAAGTAATAAACTCAATTTTAAGTCCTATAAGACTTGCGGCTTGATTTGTTTACACAACTACTACTAAAAATAACAAAATAGTAGAGATATGGCCACCAGTTGTAATTTTGCAAGCAGACCCTAGTGTAGGGATAGTAGATTATACGCAGTGACACTTTATTTCCTACTAATCTTTATAAAATTGCTCTAAAATTTTTGAATTATTTCCCAAGCACAAACAAATGATGAATATTTATAGAATGAGTTAAACTAAAGTAACTCATGGGTAGATCTAAAGGTAAGCAGGGTAGGGAAGAAAACTAAGTTCCTTTAGATGGTTAGAGGTGTCAATTCTTCTAACCTCTATGATAATAACATGTAAAACTAACATTCACCAACCCTAGTGTAATAATCTAAGCCAAATGAATGTAGTTGAGACTTCAAAGGAAAAGAGATGCATATAACTGAAAGCATATGTTGCATGAAAGTTATTTATTCATATCAAATTGCATAGGCACATTCAACTACAAATAAGATGAAATAGAACACCAACCAAAAGATTTGTTAGCCTAGTGTTAAACTCAAACCAACAGATGCATACATTAATATTATTACCAGATTAGTCAACAAAAAAGAAAACATTAATTCTCCAAAAGTATGAGAAAAATAAAATATAGAACACACAATAGAGCATTTAAACAATCTCTTGGATTTTTATCTCCTTTACATCATTTTTCTAACAATTGTTCTTGTTATGATTACAATGAGGGTGAATACTCCTATATATAGGCTTTAAAATGCCTATGCAAGTTCAAGTGGGCCCATTAAAAGATGCTCAAATATAATCAAGTGGATTTTAGATTTTGAATAATAATAACTAAAATTCCACCTATTACAAGGGAATATTCCAAGTTTAAATTTACAAAACAAAGCCAAATGTTCCTTAAGGCCCTGGAGGATGTTACTAACTAGCTTGCTATTACAACATATGTTTCTCTATCTCTTTCCTTGTCCAAAATTTAGATATTTTTAAGTAGTCCTAGTCAATTTGACCAGAATAAACAATCATAGGTTGAAATAAGTCAGGTTTTTCTTGAATGAGTATGCTATGCTCTATGAGTACAAGTCTCAATGTTTCTTCAACAGCCTCATCTTTCTCTAGTCTTTGGTTAGAAAAAAAGCTACAGTGTCCATCACCTCAGTGGTAGTATTAGAACTGGCTATGTCTTGGTGGAATTTTGAAATAAATAATTTAATTTGAGCCCTAAACACTTGGTCATCCATAAAACTACCATCAGTTTTGGTCACCCTAGTGACCATAACATCCTTTAACAATAGGGTATTTTTGAAATCCATTTTCTCTAAGGATGAAGTTACATCCTTAACTTGTTCCATCCAAATTTTTAGTATCCTCCTTCTGTTCATCATTATAGTTTGGTTTGGGATGATGTCTTCAAGTGGTAATATCTTAAGGTTTAGGAACTTATTTTTCCTTGCAACTTTAGCCAGTTTTTCTAACTTGGCATCATAGAGTACAAGTTTTTATCATATTTAATGACCACATTAAACTGTAGAGTCTCATCCCCTTGCCTTTTCTTTATGACCTTATATAAACTAAATAAATTAATGATTGAATTTGTTGCATACCTTTCATTAACGCCACTATGGATTCTATATTGGCTTGGATCGAGGACATAGGGTCCTCTGCATACTCATCTAATTTACCTAGGCTAGCCTTCCTCTTATTTTTTAAATTGAAGAGGGAGTCTTCACTTTCATGAACCACAATTGAGCTAACTTAGGGATATTCAACCTACCTCCTCACCACTCTTTTTATGGTACCAGTAGTAGCATCAAATTTCATGTTAATCTATGGTGTAGAGAGGACTACCTAGGGTCTCCCTTATCTTACTATCAATATAATATATGTGACCCAATTTGGGATAATAGTATGCATTGGATTTGTTGGAGGTAGTGTATTTAGAGTAGAGTCTAGAGTTGTAGTAATAATGTGTGGTAATGTTTTTGGGTATATCTACCCAAGTGTGCTAAATGAAGTATTTGAAGGACCCATATTTAGAATAAATGAAGACAATTTTGAAGGCATGGTCACCTTTGCAGCCATAGAAATATTGAATAAAGATGTAGGTAAAGGTGGATTTATAAAGGTGAAAAGTTTTGAAATGGGCCTTAATTACCTTATAGATACAAGGGAACAAATATCAAATGTTTCACTAGTCACTGCTACCTAGGAAGAAGTGGAACTAATAGTCTGACTAGCACTAATGCCTAATGAAGATGTAATATTAGTAATGGTATGAGAAATGAAATGGGGGATGGTGAATCCTAAAGAACTAGTAACTTGGTCTAGGCTAGTATCAACTAAAGTTTGAAAAATGGTAGTTTTATTTATTGATGATAATAAAGTCAATGGGTGAACAATGGTGGGAGGAGAAAATGCAAAAGTAGTAGTTTTAGATGCACTAGTAATTGGAAAAGAGGGTAGTGGTGAGGAACTTATATTAGGACCCTACACTCTAAGGGTAGCCTATATATTTTCTTACATTAAAGTCTCTATAATCACTTAAGAAGTTGGTGGAGGGGTTATTGTTTCTCTCATAGTGTCCTTAAGCTCTTTTTCCTCTGGTAGACCTTCTCAATGTTTTTACAGGCTAGTGCCTACACTTATTCCATGGAAATATCAATGCCTTATTACAATTCCTCAAAGTTAATAATAACAAGTTCAAGCTGACCTAGGATTTTTAGAATGGCTCCCATAGTATATGTAGAGATTAATGTGGGATCTTGGGAGGGGTCAGGCTGATTTCTAGATCCTCCTTTCTCAAATCTTGGAAGTAAGTGATGAAAGCTTTAAGTGGTAAGTCATGGAGATCTATTTGACATGTTCCTAATAAGAGGAATGTTGTCTTCATCTCCTTCATCTTTCCCTTCCTCATATTCTACATCAAACATGTTCCCATGTTCTAGTGGTGATCGATACTTAGCAACATCCTCTTTTTTCTTCTCCCCATCTAGTCTCATCTCTTGTTCAATATTCTTCATTATTGCATTTTAGAGTACCACCTCATCATTTAGATAATCTCTATATATCCAATCATGAACTTATTTTTGATGTTTATATTTCATTACGACATCTTTCTTAGATCTAACTAGATGCTTGGTAATGAACTTATTTGGATCCCATGGTTTGAAGTCATCTTTAGGCAATAAGTATGAATCCCTGTGTATAGTGGCTATAACAACATCATGCCATTTGGTAATATTGATCCTCCCAAATTTGTAAGGAACCTTATGGGGGGATATTTTATTCTTGTTCTTTAAGATTTAATTAAATACATGTAGAATTTGATAGGCCATTTATTCTTCAAATAGCCTTATTGGCACAAACCTTGGTAGTCTAAGAGGGGCCACCATCACTCCTATTTGATAACCATGCAGTCTGGGTATAACCAATAGATACTCTTAAGGTCTACCTAACTTTAGGGGGAACCCTCTGCATCTCACATTTATTGATCGACCCATAGACCACTGGGTAAAACTCTTTTGTAATCACTCTTATGTTGCATCTGAATCTATGAATTTGCATTATAAAAAAGAGTTGAGGCATGGTTCTAGGATACTCATGAGACCATGAATTTTAACTCAATTGAGAAATTACACAAATTTAATCTAATAAGTATCTCATCATAAATAAGGGGGAACCATTTTTAAAAGTTTCATGTATTGTATATACCAAGTTATTACTGATAATTTCCCCAAGTGGGGGAATCTACTAGTCTTCTAAGATTATCTATAAAAATGGAATGATCCTTATGTCTACATAAGCAATGTGTGGACTAACAAATATTATATTTAGTAGGGATAGGACAATCCTTCCTCATCTAAATTTTTAGATGGGTAATTTTCCTTGATCATCCATGAGAATAGTTCTCATTAGGTTAGTCACCCATGAAGCTAAGACCTTCTCTAGGGAGTACACTTCATATCAGTTGTTGATGATGACCTGGTTATACTCTATATGTGGTAAGGGAAGGTCATATTACTTATCAAATCTTGGTATTGATATGAAATCAATAGGGAACCTTTGGGGATATTTACTTAATCATCCCACCTTCACACTTTGACCTCCCAAAAATAATATAAACTAGGTCAGTGTATGGCATGACCTCTGGCTTAGTTGCAGTGTTATGGAGATATGATATGTGAATGGCAAGGATATCAAAAGCTAGTTGAATTATATGAAGCATGGTTTCATCCTCATCAATATCCCTAACTAATTATACATTAAAACATATGCTACTATAATTCAAGTCACCAGATGTTATGGCTTCAAGAATAAATTTAGTATCTTCAAAGATGACTGAAGTACCATTCTAAAACAAAAAAGTCATCATTCCTAAAGGAACTACTCTTACTAGGAGTATAAGGACCTATTTTTGTCATCTCTTGTAATACTTTAGGTATAAATCAATGTATTTTATATCCTTATACAACTTTCAAGCTCTGATAATGGTGGTTAGGAGTGAAATATGAAAATGGCTTGAGCTTTGTCAAATTATGAGAATGTAGATAGTGGAGAAAGAAAATGTGTATAGCTTAAAAATTCAAATAATAATAACCTTGATTATGTATCCATTTGAATGACCACTTTGATTAATGAAATATTGATGGTGATCCTGGTTTGTGTCATATTAATGAAAATCTTGTCAACATTGAATATATTTGAAACAACTTTGAACTATTACTTTTAACAATTAATTGCATTAGAATTTAGTTTAACTTAAATTTGTCTTTAATTTTCCATCAATTTTAGATTTAAAGCTAAATATTTCCACCTTTTGACATGTGGTTGCTACCTCATATCTAACTAAGTACTCACATGGCCTGAATATAATTAAGTTGCCTAGTTGGCTTGAAATATAGACATATCACCTTCTAATTACCTCACAAGCTCTTAGAATATAAATTTACATGATGGCCCATCTATATCTGACCATGTGGAATTCAATTCATAATGAGCTCTTATGTGGTGTTTTTCAGTTCTAATTGGTTGTGGGAATTACACATATTGCTCTTGTAGGATATCATAACTTTCCTTGCCAGGTGTCAATCTTAGAAGGTTATTTAGATAGTTACCAGTAACTTGGAACTAATAAGATGTCTCAAGTGGAGATATGCATCCCTCTCAAAGGATATATTATAGATATCAAATAGAAGTAGTGTGGGAATGACATGTGGAATCATTGCATGGGCCCAAAGGGGACATGCATCATTCTCATGGGTTATTTATTTGTTCTTTTATGAAGAGTCATTTTTGAAAGGAACCTAAAATAGTTGTATATAATCAAACCTTACTTAGATGGCTTGGGTATAACTACGTATTTGTATCATGAGCTCTTGTGAGATTTGGATGGATACAATGTGGTGTGGACATGTGATAACCTTGAATGAACCCAAGGGGGACACACATCACCTCAAAAGGTCACTTAGGTTTGGTTGGTTGGTGTTGAGACATGTGGTGGCATCTTGTGGGATTTTGTACTATGGTGGGATGTGTGGGGATGCATGGCATATTGGATTGGATGGGCTTACTTGTAGGGGATAAGTTCCTAACATGTATCCCCAAGATTTGAATTCTAATGGCTGGGTTCTTGAAAGCCATCTATATGATGTCACATAGCTCATAAAATTGATAGATTTGTTTTAGGTTTCCTTCACAAGATGCGAGTAATCCTTAGGGCATTATGGGGCTCGACAAGGACACCTATCTTATTAGGCTATAGTCTAAATTTTGATATCTTATGAGGCATCATAAACTGTAACTTTAATTTGACATCCTGCAAGGTCAAGTGAGAAACTAAGTTATCTTTTTGAAGACATCATAGCCCATCTTAAGAAAATTTGAACAAGTTTATAGAATTTTTTTGTAATAAAATGCCTTAAACACAACATAGTGTTAATCCAATAAAACCCAATAAATCTTGTTATGTTTATGTCTATTAGAGAGATAGGTCACACTTCCTTAGCAAAAGCCTATCTGCATATCATTAAACTATCCATGGTCAACAATCCATTGTTGAATAAAACTTGAAGAAGCCTTACAATAATTTGAATATTTTTAAGTATCAATATTTATTACAAGATGAATGATTAACCAAAATTTTTGGAAACACAAGTATTGGTAAATTCAATCAATTATCCATGCAGTCAAATGGTTTAATATGCTTAGCATCTTGGGAATTTTTTTAAAATTGAAGAAAGGAGGGTCCCCATTCTAAGAATAAGGGAATGTTGATCATCAACAAATGGCAACCTCTGTAAGGAAACATTGTAAAATGTTAGAATCTAGATATTATATTAAAAGATAAATAAAAAATTAGTTATCTCATTATGATCTTCAGTCAGTACCAAAACTAATTTTTAGAACTAATGAAAGCCCACAGGATTGAAATAATGTTTAAACCTTGTAGACAATCATATTATGTGTGTGCTTTGAGGTTCCTTAACCATTGCCTTAGGTTCAAAAATGATAAGTTTCAAGTTTGAAGACATCAAACATGAAATGACTCAAACATTCTTTAGATTTTATATAATTATACTTTTTTTATTTGAGGATGGATTTGGCATTTCTCTACTTCCATTAAGGCATCTATAGCCTTTATAGAGATACCTTTGACTCCACTCTGGGCCTTACTATACTACTAGCCATGCATCCATAACCTTAGTAGAGATTGCCCAAATCACCATTCATGGACTTTAAAAGAATTTTATGATTTCACTTTGTGGTGTATCATTTTTTTTGTTTTTTTATACATACATTCATAAACTAGAATGGTTGGGAACTAGAATTAGCTAGATGTAAGGTTTTGTCAAGACATAGTCTGTATGTAATTCACTTATAGATATCAAGTCCTACCCTAGAAATTTACTTGGTGAATTTAAGTGACAATATCACGGTCCACATAGATTCAAAATTTAGTTCAATAAAATGTTCATTAATATAAACTATATTATAGTCTCAAAATGACTTAGGATTTTCATGAAAAAACTAACTTCTAATTGACCCCACCCAAGTTTTCTAAATTGAAACATTGTTATAGGTTTCCAAACTTTGGATGACCAATGCTTAAAACCAATAATCCTTTATTCCCATTTTCAAGAGTAGACTAACACAAATTGAGCCATTGAATTATTTCCCAAAGGACTTATTACTAAGCTATAACACACAAAAGAAAAACAATAGTAAGTGGAAAGTGAGAAAGAACACAACAGGAAAATAAAGCAAGAAAGGAAACTACTCTAATCCTACCTACTCTAACTCTAAACAAGCTTATTTTCCTTCTATAGTTTGTGATAGAGTAGTGGAAAAATAGTTTTTAATGTACTTCCCATTGACTAGTAAGGTTAAGTCATTACCTTATAGTTCTTTGAGCCTATATGCATTTTTACCCAATATTTCTTCCACTTGATATGGTTTGATCCAGATAGGAGTGAACTTGTCATGTTACCCATTCTTCTCATGGACCTTGTCCCATAGTAGGACAAATTTTTATATGTGAAATGCTTTAATTTTGTCTCATTCATTGAGTCATCTCTTTACAACATCCTGATACTTGCTGAAATTCTTCAATGCTTCATCTCTGGCATTTTTCATTTGGATGATGTTCATTATTTAGGATTGTATTTTTTCATCATCTTCCATATACTCAACCATAAAATCATAGGTGGGAAACTTTAGTGTGATAGGAAAAATAGGTTTCCACCCATAGACCATTAATAATGGGGAAGCCTTGAGCACCTGCTTGTATCTCATTTTATATTCCCATAAATCATACTTTAGCGGGGAATGCCATTCTCTAGGTTTCTTCTCTATAGATTTATTGATGGAATTCATCAAGTTTTTGTTGGTAGATTCTATAACTTCATTACCCTAAGGGTGATAATTTGAAGCCAACTTGATGACTATTTTATTGTTATATGCCCACTCGATGAATTTAACTAACATAAAGTTTGGGCCATTATCACATACCAAATATAGGGGCATCCCAAATTGAGTGATGATATTTTATTCTATAAATTTTATGACATCAATCATTCTACTATTCTTAGTGTCCATTACTTTATTTCACCTAGTGAAATAATCTATGGAAATGATTAAAAATTTATACCCTACTAAGGAGTTAGGATTGATCACTCCTATGAATTCTAGACCCCATTGTGTAAATGTCTTTGTTTCAATTACTAGTGACAAAGGCATGGTTGCCTTTATCTCTTGCAGATCAAACATTTGGCATTGATGACACATCCACATGTGAGCATGGGCATATTTGAATATTGTTGGCTAATAGTATCCTATTTTCAATATCTTATGGATTGTGTTACATTCTGAAGGGTAACCACTTCCCATTTTATCATGTAAATTACTCATGATTTCCATGTCTTCATCTCTAGAAACACATCTTAAATAGATCCCCTCATAATTTTTCCTATATAGGACTCCTTTTTTAACCATAAAATGAGATGATATCATATTGAGGGCCCTTTTTTATCCCTTTTAATGTGTGGGGAACACACTTAATGCACCAAATAGTGAATAATATCCCTATACCAATCATTACTATACACTTGAAATGCTTCAACCTACAAAATATTAATGCATGGATCAATATTTTTAATAAGCTAGAATAGACATTAGCCTCTAACTAACTTAGAATATTTTATTTATATATCATATTCTTGGATTTTTTTCATCCACTTCCCTCTTTAGTCTCCAATTTCATTTTGTCCCATCATCAAATTGGTAGTCAAATCAGACACTATGGCATACATCTTGTTCCTCAAGATGTAGTGTATGAACTTCTTGATGGCCTTCACCAGGGCATAGGCTTGCTTATCCAAAATAATATAGTTAACTTATTTTTTCTTCAAATTTGTGCTCATGAATGATATAGGGTGATCTTTATCATCCTCTTTCTATGTCAAGATAATAGAAATAGTGTGATCAGAAGAAAAAGAGTATAGATAAAAGTCTTTGCTGAAATTAAAACTTATCAAAATAGGAGCTTGAATAATAAAATCCTTAATGTCTTGAAATGCCTTATTCACTTCAATAGTCCATTATATATTTGCATATTTATTTATCATCACAGTTAGTGGTCTTATGATCTCTACAAAACTAGAGATAAATTCTCTTACAAAATCAATCTTGTCAAAGAAAGATTTCAACTCTTTTTTGTTGTAAGGGATTTTTACCTTTGAAATTACATTTATCCTATCAGGGTCAATATTCATACCTTCTTGGTTCATTAGATGTTCTATAATTTTTCCTTCATTACACATGAGATGCTTTTCTTGGGATTTAAATAAATTCCATACCTCCTGCACTTATCTAGCACTTGTTTCAAATGCATCATGTGATCACCCCTATTTTTAGAAAAACTATTAGATCATCCATGTAAATAATGATGCACTTACCTATTAATACTTGTAATGCATGGTCCATTGATCATTATAAATTTTCTCTTATGTTGATCAATCTCAATGGCATTCATTTGTATGCAAACATTTTCCACTTGGTCGTGAAGTTAGTTTTCATTCTATCATTCTCATTCACTAGGACTTGGTTGTAGCCTGAAAATCCATCAAAGAATGACATAATTCTAGACCCACTCGCCAAATAAATGACCTCATCCATGAATGGAAAGGGGTAATTATCCTTTTTCAAGGATTTTTTCAAGTTTCTAAAATCAACATAGAGTCTGATCTCTCTATTCTTCATTCATATTAGTATAAGGTTTACAACCCATATCAAGTGTCATATGGGAAAGATTATCCTTGAATCTATCAATTTATTCACTTCTTTATAAATTAGTGGTTTTAACACTAGATTCATTGGCCTTTGTCTTTGCCTGAAGGGTCTACAGTATTATTTTTAGGGCATATTGTGAGTAATCACACTAGTATTGAATATCTTAATATCATCAAATGACCAAGAAATGGCATCTTTTAACTTGGTTAAAATGGTAGTGGCTTCCTTTAGCTCTTCATTAGTGCAAACTAAAACAATGTTGACACTTTATTCATTCCCAATATTTCCCAAGTTGACTTACTTATAATCTTTTATGCTGACCTTGGGTTATTTATCTTCAGTTATCTATTTATCTAGGTCAAACATCCTTTCTAAAGAGATCATGCATTTGTGGATTTGGTTCTATTTAAGTTGAATTACACCATATTCATTATTGTTTGAATTATTTATAGAACTTTCATCTTGTTCATCAATAATTCTTGATTTGAATATGCCAAAATTATACATGAAGTCAATTATCTGCTTATCATCATCAAAAACTAGGAAGTGATTGATATTGTCTAGCATAGAGGGACATAAAATTATTTCCATAATAAACTCCTACAAGTTCAAAGGCTCTAGAGGTACCAAGTTGTTGTTGTTGAAGCTAGAGCATCTACCAATTAGTTCTTCTCCCTAACTAGGGAAAGAATATTTAATGAGTCAAAGTACTCAATCAAATCCTAGGCTCTAAATTTATATATTCTTAAATAGGAAAGCTTACACTGATATCTACTCTTGAATTGATTAATAACTAGTTATTAGTCACCATAGACTAACAGTTCTCTTATGTTTGATTATAAATTGAAGTCCTAAAATAAGAGCTTCATATTCTACTAAATTATTAGTGCAAGTGAATTGTAATCTATAAGAAGCTAGATACTATTTTCCTTTGGGATTTGTTAGAACAATTCCAATGCCAGAACCTTGCTTAGCTCATGCACCATCAAAGTACAATGTCTAAGAACATTTGATTTCTTCTTTCACCTTATCATCTATAAAAAAAATTAGTGGTTTCCAAAGTATAAACACCTAAGTTAGAGGACTATCAATTTACATTTTCATTCTCGGCATTGTATTCAGTGATCATGTATTTCATTTTGGGTTTCTAATCAATCCTAATTTGATTGGGAATCTTTCACCAAGGTAGCCACATATGGTAATAATTAGTGGACATATATCCATTCAGGGATTTAGTCCAATCATGACTCAATAATAATCTTTAAGCCTTAATTATGTCAATGACTTGAATGTCATTTAACTTCTAGATTCAAGGTTCATGGGCTAGTTGTATGTGAATATTTAACAATTTACCCACCACTTTCACTCTTGATTTGTCCAATTGCACCACTACCTTATCTGATTTGACTGGGTTTAATCCTAATTTTTCAGATTCCTAAAGGTATAATGTTAGTTAAAGCACTAGAATCTAGTAAGTAATTAAGAATATTCTTAACACAAATCCTTATAGTCAATATAAATGGTGAACCTTCATGCTTACTCTTATACATTAACACATTTTCATGAGCCATTTTAGCTTTTCTAGAGCTAGGATTTTCATTTAATGATTTTAATATCAAATCACATTGTTCAGTGATCTGACTGAGTTCATGCAACATTATGCTTTCCTTGATATTTTTCATATCTTTTACTATGTTATATCCACATTTCAATGTTGTGTAGGGAGATTCTATTATTGGTTAACTTTCCTTACCTTTAGGGGGTGGAGGATTATTGTTTGTTCTACCATTAGGAGGTGTATCTATTTTATTAAGTGGGGTGGAAGTTTTCATAGGTGGGTTTTAAACTTTACTTCTCAAAGCATAGTTTATCCTTTGGTATTGTTAGAAAGCATGCACTTCCTCAAATTATCTTTAGGATCATTTTCATCTTGATTGGTAAAATCATAGGTCTCAACCATGAAGACTATTTTTAGAGATCTAGGAGCATCATTTGTATTTTCAAAGCATTTAACATTACTTTGATCAGTGGGATTCATCTCAAACCCCTCCATTTAGATCTAAATAGCTTTGAATGCATGATAAAATTCAATGTAATCTAATTCTCCATGTTTGGTAGTATTGTGCACTCAACACTAGTTGGGCAAGGCTAACTCGAAAATGTTGATCTCAAGCAACTTGCTCAATGGGGGCTTGTTATTATTGTTAGACCTATTAAATAGACTATTATATCTTTGGAAGTTGTAATTTATATTGGAACCCTCACCAATATTTTTCATTTATATTTTGAGATCCAAGAAATCATTAGCAAGTTTCTAAATGGTTCTCTATATCAAGTCTAATTCTCCATTTGGAGGCTCTAAGTTATTATTTTGGGTTGTAGTTTGAATGTTGGTGTTATTTACAAGCACTAGTGATTAATAGATATTGTTCTAGAGATACACTTTAGTATTCACTTGGTTAAAGAATCCTAGATGTTGGTTGGGTACAACATGGCTTAATGGCAACTAGTTAATTATTGGAACTTGGTTTAATGAAGGTAGATTTTGATTCATGTTGGGTATGAGATTTAGAGTAGGTAGCATTGGGTCATTATTTGATATAGTAAAGGTAGGATGCACTTATGGGTACATTTACTCATCAATATGGATGGATTCAACATATGCCAAAGGTAATGTGTTAATATTTAAGGATCTTCTCAAGAAGAAAACTATCATCAAGTCTAAGGCATTTTTATATATTTCTAAAGCCAAATTGTTTGTCAGCTTATAGGGTGGGGATGTTTGGCTATACACTTTTTGAAACTTTACATTAAATTTTATAACTAGTTCATTTATGTCCCTTTTGATGGTGGTGAACTATTGATATGAAACTTCCAAGCTTACTACCCTACCAAATTGGGTAATAAAAGTATCATTGAATTGATCCCATCCCATAATGGAGTCTTTTGACAAGTTGAAGAACTAATCATAATCTACATCTCATAAGGTAAAGGGAAAAAGGTGGCAAGCCACATCCTCATGAATTAAATTAAGTAGCCTTAAAGATGATTTAAATAAATTTACATGCTTTTCAATGGTTACTTTATCAGTGGGGGTTAAAAGAGGAAAATATTTTTTTGGGTTCATTAGTAGATCATGCAAAGATCCAAGGACATTGATGGATGAGCTAGCTAACCATGCCATGATTGGGAATAGGGGTGGAAAATTTTGGTTAGATAAGGAATTTGGCTGGGTCTTAGACTTCTTACATTTTCCTTTGTCTACTCTCTCCTTCTTATGAATTTATATGGATGTTAAAGGGACCCTAGTTTTAGATCAAGATCTAGTTCTAATTCTAGGTAACTCTAGGATGTAGAATGGGTATTAATAACTAGAGAGCAGAATAAGTTTAAAAGAAGTTTCACAGGTGTCAAATATTACAAATACCAATCAAATTATTATAGAAACCCCATTACAAACTAGAAGCTTTGAAACCTCATATTTTTAAATACTTACACAAATATTGTTAGTTCCACATGTTAGCATATAAAGATCAGTGTTAGACCAACATTCCAATGCATTTATATCCCTAATTTAACAATCTATGAGAATTTGATCATCTCAAAATATCTTTTATCATAAATCTATGTAAATTTTTACTCAATACCAATAAAATTAGAGCAATTATGATCTTAAATGTCTAGATTCAGTACAAGTGAGGTCTCAGTAATAGACCTGCACAAATTCTAAAAAATATCTAGATTATTTACCAAATTTCTATCAACATTTTAAAAGATGACCAAAACAACCTTTAATATGCCTAAAGAAAATTTTATTTCACCTATCTTAATGTTCTACATAAATTTTGATTGTAGAATTTTCAAACTTATAGGAATGAACACTAACTTTAATGGAATCCTTTAAAGAATGCAAAGATTCATACAAATAATGTAGATCTTCAATGTTATTTAATAATATTTGTGTACTTTGAAATAATTATGCATATATTTAATGAATCAAAGTATAATTTCACCAAGGTGTAAGAAATTAATTACATAGGGGCCCTCCTACTAGCACCAACATTCTTCCCTTTCTTTTGATGCACTTAATGTGCTCCTTGTGTCACTAGGGAATGGGGGGAAAGTAATAAACTCAATTTTAAGTCCTTAAATACTTAGGTTTTGATTTATTTACAAATTTAATATTTAAAATAATAAAATGGATAAGATATGGCCACCAATTTTAATTCTATGAGTAGACCCTACTATAGGAATAACATCTAATATGTAGTGATACTTTATTTCCTAGTAATCTTTTTGAAATTGCTCTAAACTTTACAAATTATTACCCAAGAAAAAACAAACCATGAATATTTATAGAATGAGATAAACTAAAGTGACTAATGGGTAGATCCAAATGTAAGAAGGGTAGGGAAAAAATTTAGTTTGCTTCATATGGTTAGAGGTGTCAATTCTTCTAACCTCTATGATAATAACATGTAAAACTAACATTCACCAACCATAGTGTAATACTCAAAGCCAAATGAATGTAGTTGAAACTTCAAATTAAAATAAATGCATATATCTAAAAGCATATATTTCTCAAAAGTTATTTATTCACATCAAATTACATAAGCATATTCAATTACAAATAAGATGAAATAGAGCACATAAACCAATAGATTTGTTAGCCTAGTGTTAAACTCAAACCAATAGATGCATACATTGATAATACTATCAGATTAGTTTTCAAAAAATAAACCATTAATTCTCCAAAATCATGAGAAATAGAAACTACAAAACATGCAATAGAGCATTCAAACAATCTCATGAATTCTTAGCTCCTTTGAATCAATTTTCTAATAATTGTTCCTATTCTAATTATAATGAGGGGGAATACCCCTATATATAGGATTCAAAATGCCTATGAAATTTCGATTGGGCCCATTAAAATATTCTCAAATACATCCAAGTGGATTTTAGATTTTGAATAACAATAACTAAAATGTCACCTATTACAAGGGAATATTCCAAGTTTAAATTTACAAAGTAAAGCCGAATATTCCTCAAGGCCCTAAAAGAGGTTACTAACCATCTCAATATTTTAACCTTTGTTTCTCTACTTATTCCATTATCAAAAATTCAAATATTGATAAGTATTCATAGTCAATTTGACCTAAATCTAGGATCATAGGCTGAAATAAGTCAGGTATTTCTTGAATGAGCCTTCCATGCTCTGAAAGTATAGTTATCAATTCTTCTTCAATAATCTCAACTCTTTGCATCATTTGGTTATTAAAAGCTACAATGTTCATCACCTCAGTGGTAGTCTTAGCACTAGCTATGTAGTTTTATAATTTTGCAATAAATACTTTCCTTTGAGCCCTAAACTCCTAGTCATCCATAAAGCTACCATCAGGTTTGGTCACCCTAATGACCACACCATCCTTCAGTAATAGGTAAATTTTTAACTCTATTTTATCTAAGGATGTATTTACATCCTTAACTTGTTATATCCACCTTTTTATTATCCTCCTTCTATTCATCATTATAGTCTAATCTTGGATGATGTCTTCAAGTGGAAATATCTTAAGGTCTAGGAACTTTTTGTTCCTTGCAAATTTAACCAAGTTTGCCAACTTGGCATCATAACATAAAAGTTTTTGGAAATATTTAATGACCATATTAAATTATAGAATCCCATCCTCTTGCCTTCTCTTCATGACCTTGTATAAACTGAAGACATTGATGATTAAATTTATTACTTAGACTATGGTATTTTTTAGTAATGTAGGTAATGCTTTCTCCCTTAATCTCTTCATCTCCTATTACATACCTTTCATTAAGGCCACTGTGAATTCGACATTGGCCTAGACTGAGGACATAGGGTCTTCTACATACTCATCTAATTCACCTAGGCTAGCCTTCCTCTTCTTTGTTAAATTGAAGGACTCTTCACTTTCATGAACCACAATTGATCTAGACTAGGGTTTTTCAACTTACCTGCTCACTACTCTTTTCATGAGACCTACAATAGTATCAAATTTCATGCAAATATATGGTGTAGAGAGGACTAATTGGGGTCTTCTTATCTTTCTATCAATATAATTTCTTGACCTAATTTTGGATAATAATAAGCATTGGATTTGTTGGAGGTGGTGTAGTTAGGGTAGAGGCTAGAGTTGAAGTAGGAATGTGTGGCAAGTTTGTTGGGTCTATCTACCCAAGTATACCAAATGGAATTCATGTAGGGACCATATTTAGAATAATGAAGGTAATTTTGGAGGTACACTCACCTTTATAGCCTTAATAATATTGAATGGAGATGCAGGCACAGGTGGATTTAGAAAGGTGAAAAGTTTTAAAATGGGCCTTAATGGCCTTACAGATGTAGGGGAACCAATAGTAAATGTTGTACTAGTTGTTGTTGCCTAGGAAGAAGTGGAACTAATAGTCTGGGTAGCACTATTTCTTGATGAACATGTAATATTGGTAGTGGCATGAGAAATGAAATGGGTGATGGTAAATCCTAAGTAACCACTATCATAGTCCAGGCTAGTATCAGCTAAAGGTTGAGTAATGTTAGTTGTAGTTATTGATGATACTAAAGTCAATGGGGTAAAAATGGTGGGAGGAGAAAATGCAGAAGTAGAAGTAGTTTGAGATGCACTATCAATTAGAAAAGAGGGAAATGGTGAGGTAGTTACATTGGTAACCTACACTCCAAGGGTAGCCTATATGGTTTCTTTTGTTAGAGTCTCTATAGTCACTTGAGAAGCTAGTGGAGGGGTTATTACTCCTCTCATAGTGTTTTTAGGCTCCCTTTTCCTCTGGTAGACCTTCTCAATATTTATACTGGATAGTGCATGTGCTTCTTCCATGGAGAGTTAAATGCCTTATTTTAATTCATTAAGGTCAATAGTAATAGGGTCAAGCTAACCTAGGATTTATAAAATGGTTCCCATAGCAGAAAAAGAGAATAATGTGGGCCCTTGGGAGAGATCAAGATTACTTCTAGATCTTCCTTAGTCAAATCTTGGAGGTAAATCCTAAATTTTTGAAGTGGCAAGTCATGGAGGTCTATTTGGTTTATTCTTAATAATAGGAACATTGTATTCATCTCCTTCATCTTTCCCTTTCTAATAATCTACATCTAACATGTTCCCATGCATTGGTGGTGGCTGAGACTTATCAATATCCTCATTTTTCTTCTCCCTATTTAGTCTTAACTCTAGTTCAATGTTCTTCATTGCTGCATTCTAGAGTAACACCTCATCATTTAAAGAATCTCTATATATACACTCATGGACTTATTCTTGATTCTTTTATTCCCTTACTACATCTTTTTTGGATCTAAATAGATGTTTGGAAATGACCTTACTGGGATCCCATGGTTTGAAGTCATCTTTAGGTAATAGGTATGAATCCCTATACCTAGCATCCACAACAACATCATGCCATTTAGTAATCCTAGTCCTCCCCAATTTTTAAGGAACCTTATGGGGGGGATGTTTTCTTCTTATTCTTGAATATTCCATCAATTGCATGTAGAATTTGATAGGGCATTTCTTCTTCAACTAGCTTCATTAGCACAAACCTTGGGAGTCTAAGAGGGACCGCCATCACTCCTATTATGATAACCATGAAGTCTGGGTATAATCAATAGCTACCCATGTCTCTCAAGGTGTACCTAAATTTATTGGGAACCCTATACATCTCACATTCATTGATCCACTAATAAACCACTAGGTATAACTCTTATGCAATCACTCTAATGTTACATTTGAATCTATGAATATGCATTACAAAAAATAGTTGAGGCACAATTTTTGGACTCTCAAGAGACCATAAATTTTGACCTAATTGATAAATTTCTCAAATTTCATCTAATAAGTATCTCATCATAAATAAGGGGTCACCATTATTTCAAGTTTCATGTATTACATATACCAAGTTATTGCTAATAATTTCCCTGAGTGGGGGAATCTATAATCCTATAGGATTATCTGTAAAAATGGAATAGTCCTTATGTCTACATAAGTAATGTGTAGACTACTAAATATTATATTTAGGAGGGCTAGGATAATACTAACTCCTTGTCTGAATTATTAGATGGGCAAGTTTCCTTGATCATCCATGAAAACAATTCCTATTAGGTTAGTCACCCATGAAGCCAAGACCTTCTTCAGGGAGTGTACTTCATACTAGTTATCGATGATGACCTGGTTAAACTCTATCTATGGTAATGGAAGGCCATATTAATTCTCAAATCTTGGTCCTGCTATGAAATCAATAGGGATCCTTTTGTATATTGACTTAATAAACCTGTATTCACACTTTGACCTCCCAAAAATATTGTAAACTAGTTAGTACATGGCATGACCTATGACTTAGTTGTGGCCTTGTGGAGACTAGCTACATGAATGGAAAGGATTTTAGAAGCTAGTTGAATTATATGAGGTATGGTTTCATCCTTATTAATAGCCCTAGCTACTTTTACATTAAAATATAGGCCATTTTAATGCAAGTCACTAGATGTTATGGCCTTAGGAATAAATTTAGTATCTTTAAAGACAATTAAAGTATCATTTTGAAATAAAAAGTCATCATTCTATAAGGAAATGATCTTACCAAGAGTAGATGGACATTATTGTGGCATCTCTTACAATACTTTAGGTATAAATCAACATATTTTGTGTCCTTCTACAACTTTAAGCTTTGATAATGGTGGTTGAAAATGCAATTTACAAATATCTTAAGCTTTTTTGAATTCTAAGAGCATAGATAGTGGAGAAAGCAAATGTGTGTAGCTTTAAAATATAAATAATAATAGCCTTGATTATGTGTCCCTTTGAATGATCACTCTAATTAATGTAATGTTGATGGTGATCTTAGTTCATTTCATATTAAAGGCAAGATTCTCAACCTTACATATATTTGAAACAACTTTGATCTATTTCTTTTAGCAATTAATTACACTAAAATTTAGTTTAAATTTAATTTATCTTTGATTTTCTATCAATTTTATCTTTAAAGCTAAATATTTCCACCTTTTATCATGTGCATTCCACCTCATATCTAAGTAAGTACTCACATGGCCTAAATGTGACTAAGTTGCCTAGTTGGATTGAAATCTAAACATGTGGCACCTTCTGATTGCTTCTTGAGCTCTTAGAATGTAGCTTTGTGTGATGACCCATCTAAATCTCACCATGTGGCATCTTTCAATTTTTAGTGATCTCTCAGGTAGTGTTTTTCAATTTTGATTCGCTGAGGGAATGTCATGCATCACTCTCACGGGCTATCATATCTTTCTTTACTAAGTTTCACTCTCATAATTTTTTTTGGATAGCTTCTAGAAACTTAGTGCTAATCAAATGGCTCAAGTGGAGACACACATCCCTCTTGGAGGATATCTCATGGATCTTAGATAGAAAGAGTGTGGAAATGACATGTGGCATCATCACATAGGCCCAAAGGGGATATGCATCATCCTTATGGGCTATTTTTTTGTATTTTTTGCCAAATGCCATTCTTGAAAGGTACCTCAAATAACTATATATCATCAAACCTTGATCAAAAGGCTCAGGTGAAACTACATGTCTACCTTATGAGATCTTATGATATGTGGATGGATGAAATGTAGCACAGACACATGGTAACCTCAAATGAACCTAAGGTGGACATGCATCACCTTAGAAGGTTGCTTGAGTATAGCTAGTTAGAGTTGAGAGATGTAGAGGCATCTCATGGGATTCTACACTATGGTGGGACACGTGGGGGATGTGTGGTATCTTTAATTCAATGGTCTCACTCATAGGGGCTAAAATCCTAACACATATCCCTGGAATTTGAATTTTAATGGCTATCTTCTCATAATCCCTCTAGATTATTCCACGTAGCTCACAAATTTGGTATATTTACTCTAGGTGTCCTATATGGGATATAAGGAATCCTTAGGGTGTTTTGGTGCCCAGTGAGGTGGACAACTATCCTTTTAGACCATAGTTTGAACTTTGACATTTGATTAGGTGTCATAAGCCATAACTTTAATTTGACATCTTGTGAGGTCAAGAAAGAAACTAAGTTATATTCTTGAAGATGTCATAGCCTATTTTAGGCAAATTTAAACAAGTTTAAAGAAAAAAAATTAAATCAAATGACTTAAACATAATATAATGTTAGTCTAATAAAACCCAATGAAGCTGGTTGTGTTTACATCTATTAGAGATCTAGGTCGCACTTCCTTAGTAAAACCATGTCTACATATCATTGAACCATCCATGGTTAATAATCCATTGCTGAATAAAACTTGAAGAAGACTTGAAATAATGTGAATACTTATAAGTATCAATCCTTATTACAAGATGAATGATTAACCAAAAATTCTAGAAACACACGTACTGGTAAATTCAATCAATTCTTTGTGTAGTCAAATGGTTTAATATACTTAGCATCTTGGGACTTTTTTAAAATTGAAGAAAGGAGGGTCTCCATTTTGAGAATAAGGGAATGTTGATCATCAACAAGGTCGAATTCCTTCTAGTCTAAATGCATATGATTTAAGATCAACATTTAGGCCTATAAATAGCAAGAAAGTAAATTTACTACTAATTCTAAATCTAAAATCTGTTGTGGGAAAATAGAGAAGGGATGTTGAAAATAAAATGGTGATGCACCAAGATTAGATAGATTAACTCTAAAAGATTTGAATAACACACTACATATTGTAGAGGATAATAAAATATCACATAAGCTTTGATATGAACACTTCAATTGCATAAGTAAGTCACATGGAGGTGTAGGACACAATACAACACTAATAGGGGTGACAAACAATCCACAAATAGTGTCTGCATAAACATATATGCACATAAAATGTGACCTGCAAGAAAAGATCCAAGTTATAAAAAAGGTTTTAGGATGGACAATAATGAGAGGGATGAAAATTATCCATAGATAAAGATCAAAAAACCATGAGATGCACATAGGATGTAGAACAATAGAGAGGTGTGAACTTAATTATCATTAAAATGTAAGATTTAGGTGATAAAGGTCTCATGGAAGGAAATTTTTGGTAGAATTACTATGCCTATAAATGTCAACTATTTTACAATGTAAGACTCAATGTTTTATAGGCAATGGGTAGCCCACAAGTCATTGATTATAATCAAAAATATAGCTAAGATAATTAAATTAAATATCAAAAATTGAGACACATAATCTCACTACAAATTGGATAAGGGTGGCCAAAGGTAATAGAGACTATGACTAAATCCTCAAGGCATGGTGATGATTTCCTTAGTCTTGAACTTGTCAACTCAACAGACTTTCTCATTGGGTATGCATCAACCAATATTTAATCACTCAATGACCACAACTCAATTTGAAAGATCCTATGTGAAGGGATGTGGTTGTAGATATTTTTGGAACTACTTGCCTTCATAAATTTTTCTTGATTCTATCATTTCTAATTTCAATGTTGCTTCATGCATAATTCCATGACATTCTTGTCATTAAGACACTCTTTTATCCTGTATGCTCTAGTCATGATCTCATTATGTTGGTCTCACTCACACTTTAATTTTATTAGTTATATTAACATTATATTTTTTAGACTCAAGCTTATTTCAATTCACTATGCCAACTAAAACATCCTCCCAAGCCATTCTTTTCATAATCCTATGATATTTAAGCCACTAAGCTTTGATTATACAAATATTGATTATGGTGGTATTAATGGCTAGATGAGCCATCAATTTTAGGCTGGTGTATTGATGACATGGTGCCATTCTATTCAACACCTCTTTTATTACTTGATCACATCACCCATTTAATCCATTTATCCTTAGGTTGTAGTTTATATCCTCCACATGTCATCTCTCTAATTACTTTGGTATTTATTAGCTAGGATCTATCGAGTGACATCTAGTTCTCTCCTATTTATTAGGTGTTCCTACCACTATGTGATCAGGGCTTTCTATTTCCATGAAGATCCTTATTACTCTTTCATTGCTCAATTAAGTCTTAAAATGTAGTGTTAACTTTTCCTCTTATGGTAGAGTGAGATTTCACCATGTGGCATCATCCTAATCACCTGCTATTCTAACACACTATTAGGCTTACATAAACCACCCTAGCATCATATAGTAGTTATATTATGATATGTGGTGCCATATTTCTCACCTATTATATTGGGGTTATGACATACTATCTAGGTTTCACAAAAATCTCTAGGAGAGTAGAGTAACAGGACCATGTGATGTGACATCATCCTGATGACCTACTAGCCTAGAGGGTTTTGAACTATACATACAGTTTTAGGTCATTAGGTCATTGGTATTTCAACATGTGTAAGCATCCTACTAACTCATTACTTTATTTATGTGGAGATCCACCAAGCAACTTTTGAATAAATTTGACTAAGTGTTGAAAAGCATTTTGAAAGGGTTTAGGACCATTGAGAGGTGAATAATTATTGTGTAGAGATTTTTAATTGGACCATAGTCCCATCGTGATTGATAAACTAAGAATTTGTTAAGATACCATCATGGGCTCATCAAATTTGATCTTGTCATCTCTTGAATCCATCACTGGGAGATAAAATAACCCCAAAATGGCTAAGTGTTGAAGCATTTTAGTGACCCATTAGGAAATTTTTGAATAAAAATGGATATCCTATTGATCATAAATGTGGCACATGGATTTGGGTAAGTGTGACATAGCCTAGCATTCAAAACTTTTATCTAGAAAAAAGTTTCAACTAGTCTATTTGCATAAAATCTCCAACTTATTAACAAAAAATGTGAAGACCATTTCCTTTACTAAAAATTGTGAAGCCCAACCTATGAAGTATTGATTTATCCTTCTGATAGTTATCCATTTATACTAAAATCTAATATAACTTTGAAAACCTTTTTCTACTAAATATGAATCCTTGAATTGAGATTTAGATGTTGTTCTTCCATGGTGACCAAAACTGGTCAACATTCTTTATGACCTCTATGGGTTTCTTGCCTACTAAAAAGAAATCTAGTATCCTTCCAAAATAATCCATTGGTCATGGAGTCATAGAAGCTTTAAGAACTATTTATTCTAAGAATACAACCCTGTTGTAATCTGATTGGCCTAATAATGAATAAACTGAATGGATATTCCCCTAGCAATAAAAAGAGAAAGTAAGGAATAAAACAAATGTGTAAAATCACTTAGGGAAATAAAATATCTAAGGTATTGTTCCACAACACTTAGGGTAAATAAAATGTAGTTGAACCAATATATACAAGTTAAAAATCACTTCAAGAGTATTGTTTTAGATGGATCCCATTGACTAGGATCATTAACTCTTCTCCATTTAGCCTTAAGAGTTGAAAATTTTTGGACTATTTACATCTTATGATGACATAAAGACCACTCTATATTGCATCAAACTTTGTATGGTTCCCAAATTTTGATTTTTCCACATCCCATTTGAGTACTAAGTCTCCTTGTTGGAAACTTATAATAACAACCTTCTTATCAAATGTTTTCTTCATTTGATCTTGTTAAAGCTCTAAGGTATGCATCACTTACCCTTTGGTATCTTCTGACTCCATTATTTTATCTATCCTTACTATCATAGGATCACTTTTAATTATTTTCATCTAGTGGGCAAGCTCTAGTGAAGGTAATTCAAGTGACATAGGTAGCCTGTCCTCTCTTCCATATACCAACATAAAGGGAGAATGGCCTATTTCCCTCTTTAGTGTTATTTTGTTTTCCCATAGGGCTACTTTGAGTTGTGAATTCCAAGTCCTTTGATTCTCCTCCATGGTTCACTTGATGATGTAGACCAGGTTTTTATTGGTCAACTCAACCAAATCATTACCTTGAGGGTAGTAATTTTAGGATGTGCTCAAATAGATGTTATGTTTAACTTCCCACTCATTGATTTTGGTCCCAATAAGATCCATAGTGTTTTATAAGATAATGGTGGTTGGAATACCAAATATAGCCACAATTCGCTCATATAAATCCAAGATGGATGTTTCATTGACCTCTTTGAGCACTACCACTTCTATACATCTTGTAAAGTAGTCTATGATAGTTAGAATCCACTTGTGTCTATAAATTGAATGAGGGTTGATCATTCTAATGAAATCTAGATCTAACTAAAATAAGGGTTGATCATCTTGGATTCAACAAAGTGGAATACCTATTAGCCTTTGTTTACCTGTGAAGAAGGCACATTTCTTGTAGCTTCTCACCCATCTATTAGAATATTTAAATAGACTTGACCAATAATAACTAGCCCTCATGATCTTGATAGAAATTATTTTGGGTGATTAATGTCCTCTTGAAAATCCATCATGAAATGCTTGATGGCTATTATCAATTTGATTTTGTTCTATACACCATAGAATAAGTCCATTGATGTCATTTATAAACAACACATCATTAAAAAGTACATAAGGAATAACTTACAACCTAAAATTCCTTATTTTGGCTTTGTCAATCCCTTATAGATACTCTCTAACTAGATAAATTCCTTCATGCTTTGAGTCTATAAATTAGGAGGATCATGATTAGTTGGTTTTTCTTCTTGCAGCATAAGGGATGTTTTATCTTCAACTTCTAGGTCAGCTACTAATTGTTCACATAATCCTTTTAACCTTAATAACTTTGTTTTTTTTTTATGTCAATATCATATTCCATCATCTTGGTTATCCAACCAGCTCTTTTTTATTGATATCTATTCTTAATATAAAATCTTTCACACTGGATGTGAGACCATCAATTGAATATTATTATTATTAGAGAACATGTTTTGAATTTATTCAATAGTCTATTGATAGCCAATACTTTTTTCTCCATGAATATATATATCAATTCATAATATTTAAGCACTTGACTAAATAAATCAATAGGATAATCCATTTTATCACTATTTTATTGTACTAAGATTATTGAGATGCTTTCATCTCCTCCAAAAGCATAAAGGATGAAATCCTTTTCATAGTGTGGACTCATAAGTGTGGGGGCTTTGGATATTTATATTTTAATTGATTCACAGTTATCTTTACATTATCTTGTCTAGCTAAAAGTGTCACTCTTATTAAACATAGAGGTCAGTGGCTTGACTAGTGAAGCAAAGTTTGGTATAAACCTTCTCACAAAGTTTATCTTTCCCAAAAAGCTTTGGAGGCTTTTTGTGTCTTGGTAGAAAAAGCAACCTGATGAATTTTAATGTTTCTAGTTTAAAGGATAATCCATCCTTAGAAATAATGTGCCTAAATAATTAATCTTCATGAATATAAAATACACACTTTTTTGGGTTTAAAGATACCCCAAACTCTCTACATCTATCAAATACTTATTTTAAATGATCCAACTGATCATCTACACATTTGGAGAAAATAATGACATCATCAAGGTAAACCAAGATAATATCATTCATTAGGCCCTTAAAGGCCATGTCCATATCTCTTTATAACATCACACTAGTGTTGGTTAGTCTTAAAGGCATATTTTTATAGGCATAGGTGCCCTATTTGGTGGTAAAGGTTGTCTTGAACTGATTAGACTCTTACACCAATATTTGATTATAGCCTGAGTAGCCATCAATAAGTGAAAACATTTTATCCCCCAATACTATTTGGAGGATTTTTTCCATGGGTGGAAGGGGATAGTGAACCTTAATGGATTCTCTATTTAGGTCCCTAAAATCCATGCACATCCTAATTTCTACATTTTTATTTCTCATCAGAACTAAATTGGCTACCCTAGAGGAGTGTTTAATTCAGACTATGATGTTGGCTTCAATGAGTTTGATCAATTATTTCCTCATTAATGGTTCTAATTTGGGGATTATATGCCTTTGCTTCTACATATTTAGCTTGGTATCAAGGTCTAACTCAATTATATGTTGGGCCAAGGCTGGGTCAAAACCTTTGAGATCTCAGTAACTCCATGCAAATATATCATCATATTTTCTATAAAGGTGAATGAACCCTTCATTTTTAGGTTGAGTGCATACTTTTTTAGCTCGCAATAGTTTGTCATTGGAAATGAACACTTTTTCATAATTATTTTTCTTTACCTTCATGTTCCTCCTCTCACATTTGAACTAATCATCAAAGTTGAATATTTTCTATAACATGACCAATCCTTTGGGAAGCTTGTTTCCTTTTAATTGGATGATTTTATTCTCATACTATGTTTGTAACCCTGACTAGTTTTTGGTAGAAAACTCTACCTCCTCCTATATAAAATTTATGATCTACTCATATTTCTCAAACACTTACTAATTAGCATCATTATTAGGCACTATAAGTATGATAATAAGCTTGACAAACTATCTTGAATCTCTCACAACATCAACAAGGAGATCATATTGAGAACCTATTGTGTTAATCCTATCTACATCAAAATTTTACTTATTTATAACAAATTGTATGTTGAAAGCATCAAATTTTTTAATGATGTCCTAGAATCTAAGTTTATAAGCCTTTAATAGGATTTTTTGTACTCATTTTATGTTATCACCTGATTTATAACCAGCTCACTATCTTCGAACACTTGTAACATCTTAATTCCTTTATTTTGTGTCAATTGGAGGATTTGTATCAATGCCTCATATTCAAACACATTGTTGGTGTAACTGAATTAAATCCTAAATGCATGAAATTATTTATAATTTTGAGGAAAGATCATTATAATGCTTACACCTTCACCATTTATGCTTTTAGAACCATCAAATAATAGCTTCCATGTGCCTTCAAGGTCTTATTGATATTTTATGAGGTTCATCACAAAAAATTTATCCTTAAGGATGTAGTAATTACCCAGTCATGTTTCCTCCATAAAATCATATGGATCAAATCCATAATTCTCATTAGCCTAGTCATCCAGTGCTACATCTATGACTTCTTATAAAGGTGTGGTAATTTCATGTAAGACAGAACTATCCTCAAAGCCATGCATTATATATTCCATGTCAATGGGATTGGGTGAGTATGGATTTATATGATCCTTACAAATGGGCTCAGCCTTGATATTCACCTTGGTTACACATCTAGTCATCGACAACATGTGTGACTAGTCTAAAGATAAGTAACCACCCATTTTTACAGTGAAGTCTCTTGAAAGACAAATCAAAAAAAAGGAGGTAGGTCTATAACAAAGATGTCTTGGGTACTGGAGAAGACATGACATGCATACAAGGTTAGGTTTAAGCCTTTAATAACCCCTAAAGTTTTGATAGTTATTCCATCTAACTAATTAACTCCATTTGTAATTAAGGTATACTCTATACCTAACATATCAGTTATCATCTTGGGCATGACTGAGCTAATTATACTTGAAGCAATCATACACTTATGGATGAGGTGCTTAACTATGATCAAGGAGATATATAATTGCTTGCTTGCTATTTTTTCTAAGTTCTCCTTCCCTTGGTTGACACAAGCTTGTGGAAATGATTGGAGAGGTTACTACTAGTTCATGAGGATGAAATCTCTTTAATTTTTCCTGCAACAAATTTATTTGAGAAAGAATGGATAGAGCCTCCCACATAGTCATGCTCAATCTATTTTTCTTCATTTGTTCCACTATGTTGAAGGTAATTTGAGTCCCTTTCATCTAAAAATTTGGGATAGCAGCCTCCTCCTTAGTGTGTTAACTGGCTTGTGGTTGATTCTCCTTCTAAATAGGCTTATTTATTTACACTTGGATGGTATCAGGATTAATTTTCTCTTCGGAAACTTTAATTCTAGCTTGTGAAGTATAATTTTGGTTTATTGAGGGAGATTTCTTACCCTATATCACCCTTATTTTAAACCTTTTATTATAGGCCACTAGATTCTTGATTGCATCTAGTACTTGGTTCTGATTTATGCCAATGAATTAATTCTCTTACCAATTTACCAAAGTGGATTCATATAATTGTTTTTGGGCTTCTTCACACACTTCTTCCCTCTATGAAGTTGATTCTTTTGGTTGTTCCCGAGTGTATGATACACTTTGCACCATCAAAGCTTGATTTATCACTCCATTTGTGTAGGTAGCTTGATTTTGTAGCCAATTTCAAGGAAAACACCACTCATAATCTTGGGATAAATTATTTTGAACAAGAATAAGGGCTCTAGAGATGCTATCAGTATTAGCATTTTACATATTAGGTGGTCTAGATTAAGTGAGTTGGCCTTGGGTTAGTGCATTAGTTGATAAAGTAGCTTGGCATATTGGTAAGATTGATTGAATAACTGGTAAGATATAGAATGTTGAGTTTTATCCCTCTTTAATGCTACTAACTAATTTCTAAAACTATGTAGTAGTGATTTAACTTCATGTAATTCACTAGGAAGAGTGGCAAATGTAACCAGTAGATTGATTGTAATAGGGATAGGTGCCAATGAAGGTTGAGTAGGAAGATGATTGGGTGGTCATTCTATTAATAGGGACATAAGAGGTCTAAGATTAATATTTCCATCTTAAATTAGATAATTCTTTGCCCTAATATCAATGTCATGTGCATCAAGGAGTACTACTCCTCCCATACATTAGACCATTATAGCTACATCACTATTTAAATCCCCTAGATAATATAAAATGTAATATTTGGAGATGGACTAAACAAGGGTGGTATTATATCCTAGGCTCTTTGGAATATAAAATTAAAACCAACCATTAGCTTATGTGGATCTCTCTTAATGGTTTTAAGCTACTCTATCCAAGATAAGTGGTTATTCTTGTCTTTAAATTGCTTGCATAATTTTTCTCCTAGCTCATCCCAATTGTGAATGGAGTTAGGTATGAGATTCCTATACCATTGGAGGGATTTTCCTTTTAAATAAAAGGTGAGTATCTTGACTATTACATTATATTCAATGACATTATAGATTGATTAGATATTGGCAATATCTTGTATGTGCTCTATAAGGGTGGTTACATTCTCACCAATGAAATATGGCAAGCTCTTAAGAATTAAAACTATAATATCATCATATTGAGATAGAGCCAAAGGGATACCTCCATTAAAGGGCATAAATAGTTGTTTTATTTTGGAAACCATGAAGGGAATAGGAATTAATCTTACTCTAAGTAGGGAAAATCTACCAAAAGGAGGGGTAGACTAAGCTCTTGGGGAAGATTTCCTTGAATTACTAGCTCTCCTAACAGGAGATGAGGAGGCTCTAACTCTTATTCTTATAGAAGGTGTAGGTAATTCAATATAATAAAAAACAATACCTCTTGAAGATGATCTCATTTATCTTAGAATATAAATGAAGCACTAATATTTGTAAACTATAAATATTTAGAGTTTTGAGGTGTTATATAGAGTGTATTCAATATTATTGACCAAGAATAGCACCAAATCCTTAGCTAAATCTTTGATGTGGTCCCACTAGGCATGCTATAAATTTTTATCACTCAAATTGTGCACATATTGAATTATAATAATTGGTTATGTGATTTAATGGGATCATTCACCAAGGTGTGGAACTCTTTCTCTCCTTGGGATGAACCTCCAAATAAGGTTGGATTCCTTCTAGTCTAAACACATTTGATTTAGGATCAACATGCAGGCCTACAAAGTGAAGGAAAGGAAATATAATGATAATTCTAAATCTAAAATATGTTTTAGTAAAAAATTTCAAGATTAGATAGAGAAACTATACAAGCTTTAAATAACATGCTATATATTATAAAGGATAAGAAAATATCACACAGGCTTTGATATGAACCCTTCAATCATATAAGTGATTTACATGGAGGTGCAGGACATAATATAGTACTAACAAGGATGATAAACAATCAATAGATTGTGTCTACATAGACCTTTATGCACACATAATATGACTTGTAATAAAATAACCAAGTTTTACACAAAGTGCTAGGATGGACAATAATGAGAGGCACAAAAATTATCCATAGACAAATATCAACAAACCATGAGATGCACATAGGTTAAAAAATAATAGAGAGAGATGAGCTTAATTATCACTAAAATACAAGGTTTAGGTGATAAAAGGTTCATGGAGGGAAAATTTTGGTATCATTACTATGCCTACAAATGTTGATCATTTTATAATGTAAGATTTGGGGTTTTATAGGCAATGGGAAGTCCATGGGTCATTGATTAAAATAATAAATATAACTAAGAGAATTAAATTGAATATCAAAAATTAAGATACATAATCTCTCTACAAATTAGAAAGGGGTGGCCAAAATTAATTGGGACTCTCATTACATCCTTGAGGCATGGTGATGATTGCCTTGGGATTGAACTTATCATCTCAACACACACACTCATTGGTTTTATAACAACCAATATTTAATCACTCAATGACCACATCTTGATTTGTAAGCTTCTATGTGTAGGAATGTAACTATAAATATTTTTGGATCTAATTACCTTGATAAATTTTGATTAATTATACCATTTTTAATTTCAATGATCCCTATAGACTTCCATTCCATTTTTGTTGTTAAGACACTCCTTTATCTTAAATGCTCTAGTCATGATCTCATCATGCTAGTCTCACTCATGCATTAATGTTATTATTTATCTTCGCATTAAATTTTATAAACTTGGTCTTAATTTAGTTAATTTTACCAAATACAACATCTTTTTGAGTCATTCATCTCAAAATATTGCTATCCTTGAGCCACCACACTTTGATTCTATAAATATTGCTTATAGCAGTCTTGATAGCCAAATGAGCCATAAATTTTAGGCTAGTATACTGATGATGTGGTGCCATTCCATTCACTACCTAATTTTTACTTGATAGTGTCGTCGCTTTAATCCGTTGAGCCCCAAGCTGTAGTATATGTCCTCCACATGTCATTTCCTTAATTACTTCATTCTCTATCAATTGTGATCTTTTGAATTCCATCCAGTGCTCTCCTATTTATTGGTAGCACCTAATACTGTGTGTTCTAGGCTTGACATATCCACATGGATCCTTATCATTCTTTTGTTTCTTAGCTAAGGCTTTGAATGTAATGCTGAATATTCCTCCTATAGTGAAGAATGATTTTACCATGTGGCATCACCTCACTCTCTCATTGTTTTAACACACTATTGGGCTTTCAAGAACCACCCTTGGGTCATGGAGAAATAGTATTATGATACATGGTGTAATTATACTAACCCACTATCCTAGGGATCTAATACATTGTTTAGGCTACACATAAATATATAAGAGAGTAGAGTAGTAGGATTATTCCATGTGGCATCATCTAGTAACCCACTAGCCTAGAGGGTTTTAAATTATACAGATAATTTCAAGTCACTAGGTCATCAGGATTGCAAAACATGTAAGCATCTTACTAACCCACTACTTTGATAATGTGGAGATCCACTATGAAACTTTTGAAGAAATTTGATTAAGTTTTGAAAATCATTTTGAAAGAGCTTGGGACCATCATGAGATGTGAGTGATTTTTGCATGGAGAATTTCAATTGGACCAGTGTCCTACTATGAATGAAAAATTAGGAAGCCATCAAGATGTCACCATGGGCCCATCAAATTTGATCTTGTCACCTCTTGTAGTCATCACTAGGAGATAAAAAAAACCTTGAAATGGTTGATGTCAAAGTGATTTCTTGGCACACTGGGAAAATTTTGAATAAAAATGGCTAAGTCCTATTGAGTAGAAACATGATACATGGCTTTGGGTAAGACTCAAAGAATCAAATTAGTGTTAGGATGTTTCCTTTTTGTGCATAAATCCTGACATAGCCTAGTGTTCATAACTTTTGTCTAGAATAAAAGTTCTAATGAGTTTATTTGTGTAAAATATCTGACTTACTTTTTGAAAAAAATGTGAATACTATTTCCTTCACCAAAAAGTGTGAAGACCAACCCATGAAGTATTGATTTCTATTCTTGATATTTATCCATTTCTACCAAAATTTTATGATCCACATTGCAAACCCTATTTCATAGACTGTTATATGGTTTTAAACATACCTTTATATTGGTTAAAATATACTTTAGAACTATTATTTTGATATTACTGCACTAGTGATGTTATAATCTGATTTAGATCATGTTTATTTGGTCTTGGTGTTATGTTGTAATAAGGTGATTTAATTATTTTGGTTACGACATTGATTTTGGTTTACTTATTTTACTTTGTATTATTAAATTGAGTCATATTATTATGCTAATTTCATGTCACTTAGGTGTTACTTATGCCTATTTGTGGCTATAGGTATAGTTACATGAGCTAGGTTGGTGGTGGATTTTAATAGTCAGGGAAAAAATGAGTCAATAAAGTGAGCAATTGATTGACATCAACACAGGTAAAATGGATATCATTCATAAGCCATTAAAATCATAGTCCATTAGTTGTGATTATTTCATCACTTTTTATTGTCTTTTATTATTTTATTTCTAGTTCGATCATCTTAATCGAACCATTCTCGATTGTATGTAGACTTTGTCTGCCTTTTTAAATTTTATGATTATCTTGATTAGCCATTTTGGCATTCCATGATTGTGTGGTTATTATTTTTTTAAATTAAGTCTTTGACCCCTTTGTGATCTTATTCTATCCTATTGTTATTTATTTGATTTCCTAGGTGAAAGGACCCTAATTAAATGTTTTAATAAGATCTAATTTGGTCATAATAGCCTAACTAGGGGATCATAGGCCTTTGAATCCTAAATAAATATTATCATGACCAAATATCTTGGTTGATGAAGTAAAATTATTATGTACTTAATTTTGGAAGATTTGGGGATTTTGAGATCTTTTTTCCACACCATTTTTGCTGAGGTAGTTGGAGGAGAGAGGCGTACAATAAAATACTATGGGAAGAAAAGAAAAACTTATAGGGAAGAATAATACCATAAGTTGTGAGTATATGGGCTCAAAAACCCTACCAAGAGAGAGGGAAAAGAGAGCAACTTGTGGATCATCTATAAAAGGAGGTTGGGCATGGTGCAATATGAGAAATATATTTGTCAAGTAAGAAAAAAATTCACCCCTTTCCTAGAAGGCAAATTGAATCCCAAGTAAGTGTTATTTTAAATTGGAAAAAGGAAATGAATGAAATTTATGTTATTGATTTGTATAAACAAATAATTATTTTTAAGTTCTTGAGGAAGTCATAGTACTCCCTGATAAATTTGAAAACACCCTCAAATATATTGATATCAATGTAAAACCTTTTGTGGGAATATGGGTTATCCTGGTTTTGTTTTACCAACTTATTTTAAATTTATAAGCTTAAACTTGGCATTGAAATCTCTATTTTTTATATATGACTCTTTTCCTTGGAATATGGTTAGATTGAATATTTTATTACCTCTATTTTTTCTTGGTTGTAATCATGTACAATTTGTTTAGCTTCTAAAATGAGGGTTTATTATTACGGCTATTTTTTTGGGTTTTATCTTGTTATCTACTTATGATAATTTGGGGTTTCATTTATTTTACCTATTTAAAGTAGTTGGATAGAATAGCAAAATTTTGGGTTTTGTAACCCAACATGTATGCCACATTTTGGGTGTTTTTGGCTATACTAGTTGGTATTTTTTTTTTATGTATATTTATTTTGATATCATAATTTTTACATTAATTAGTTTATGTTATAATTTTGAACAAGACATTTAGATCCTTGGTATTATCATCTACCTACAATTTATTCTGAGAAATAAATTTCATCATATGAAGGTCATTTATAGTGATATCATTGCTTTACACATTTTTTACAGGAGATTAAATGATTGCACTTGGTTAGATAGATAAGGGATGACATATTTAATTCCTAGGTGATTTATTTAACTAGTTTTAAATACCATTTTCATGTTAATGTTACATTTTTCCTCATGGTTATAGGCGATGATTTTATCTCATTATGATTATTGGATTATGTTATTTGATCATTGACATACCTTGAATAAATGATGAAGGTTTATTAGGTTTTATTGAGAATGTAATCAATGCCAATAAAACCTTTGAATAAAAATAAAGGCTACCAATATTTTTATGCGTATTGGTCATTATGTTTTGAGTCAAATTTTAAATATCCTTCAGTTATGAATTTATTATTTGTTGAGTAATTTATACAATTTTTAGTAATAGATTACCTATCCTTATTACTCACATCCTTATTTTGTAGGACTTAAAAGTCAAAATCCACATCCTAGATGATGGTTGGGGGTGGTAAGGGCCACCTATTAGGGGGCTCATAGGATGATTCAGGGTAGGATAGTTTGTGAGGAGAGGATATCTTGTAAATTGTTCATCTGGTCACTTGTTTTGATCTTGATCTAGTAAATGATTCATTGTATTATGTTTAATCTAGCATGATTTATAAATGCAGAAACATTATTTTGTTTAATGTATAAAATTAGATAATTATACCGATATTGATGTTTGTATGAATCTTAGTCAATTGTTTAATTACTTATCTTCCATTATATTATTGACTGGTATATTTTTTATGTTATTAATGTTTACCTTCAAATGAATAGAAAGTTTAAATGACTTACTAGTCTAAGTTACAATCTATATTTTAATACTATCATTATATTGTTAATAGTTTATTGGGAAAATTAGTAAACTCATGACTAGTTGTGTAGAAGGTGAATAATTTTAAAATTAAGGTAAACCCATCTTTGACTGATGTGGAATCTAGTCTGAGCATAACAAGAGGCCTAATTATCCCCAAAAATAGTAAGTGAGCCTATTAAAGAAGGAAATATATAAGTAAAAAAAAAAACTAACTCAAAGGATCCAAGACCAGGGCCCATAAAAGGGACTCAAAGGTGGAAGGAAGGGACCCAACCTAATAGTAATAAAAACTAGAAACAAAACCTGGTTATGAGATGAACCACAAATAATAAGAATAAAGAATGTGAATAAGATCATCTTGGCCACTAATTTCTTCCAAAATATCCTTAGAAGAGTGGTTCAGAACTTCCCCATAAAATTTCCAACACTCTTAAAAAGAGTGGGAATCCTTTGGATTATGCTCATAATCCTAAATTGCATGGGCCCAAAGTAGGAGACATAAGTATGACCAAAATTCCTACAAAGATAACAAATTTCATTATCCTTATCTAATAGAATGTTCTTATAATAGGAACTAGTGGAAGACCTGAGCTGAATTAAGGTGAAGAGTCTAGTCCTTCAAGACTGACACATATATTCTTGCCAAAGTCATTATTCTATATAATTAGGTGTCATAATCAAAGGTCACCAACATTATAAAAGTTTTAGCAATGCTTCTCATAATTCTATCATCTCAAAAAGAAATAAGGAGGCTAGGGAGTTCTAACTAAAGATTAATCCTTTTAGGCCTAAAGTTGAAGGAAGATCAATTGATTTTCCAAGGTTGAAACATGAGGTATATCTTCCCCATAAACTATGGTCCTTAATTTATAAATTTTAAGTAATTCTCCCTAAAAAAAAAGAGAACAATAGGTAGTCATTATAAAGAGCCACAATTTTAACTTCCCCAACTTCCATTTCCTGCTGGTCCAATTCTTGACAACCTCAATGTTGTGCCTAGCCCTAACAAACTTCCAAACAATTAAATTAAAATAATTCACCTCTGCTTCATCTAAGAACTTATTTGTTACATACATGATCAGGTTTGTGTAATTCATGTGAGATTTCTTGAAACATGATGAAGGTCCCTCGATGCTTTCCATTTTTTCAACAAATGAGAAAAGTTTACCCAAACTTTGATCATAATTTCCAGACCTGATGTTCTTTATAAGGCTAAGTATGTTAATAGGATGTGCATAAGTTATTATTTTAGATTCTAAATTGTTATTTGTTGATCAAGCTTGTGATCGTAGTTTCTTGAAAACATAAATTTTGTGTAGGTGATAAATTGTTGTACTTACATTAAAAAAAACACTAAGATGAGTTCATTATCAAGTGTTAGAAATGTCATTTTATCCTATTTTTATATAGTTTTAAAAGTATGTTTGTGGGCATAACAATAGGTTTGTTTGTATCTTAAGAAGCACTATGTATGAGTGTAATTTATCTTTATATACAACTGTACTTAAATTCTTTTTGTGACATGATAAAGATTGTGGTTAACAAAGAAAATATTATGTTGAGACTAATTTTTTCTAATATAGTATTTTAATTTTATCTTGCCTTGGCATGCGACATCCAAATATAATAATCTTGAAATTAGATTTTGATATAAAATAACTGGAAATAATTTGAGTTGTATCACTAAAATTTCCCAATCTCTATTAGGGGTAAAATGAATATATAATAATAGTTTCATTTTAATTGTTGAAGTATGTTTCATTAAGTTCTAAATTAAAAATTTATTTATTATTTAATAATTAATTCAAGAAGTGGAAATTTTTTAGGTTGCATAGATAAAGCATACTTTTATAAGTTAAAATTCGATTGGACTTTATCACTAAACTCCTTTTGAGATGTAGTGATGCATTGGAAATTTTACTTCATTGAATATTTAGTTCTATATGTTTGAAACAATATTCCCTTGGGGGAATGAATCTATTATTAAATGAAGATATTTTTGTTTATTATTAAACTATTGTTCATAATTTTTAATTGGTTTTTATAAATGAATAATGATGATAAATTGATTCCATGTTGTCAGTGTGACCACAAGTTATATTTAAGATGGATTGCTTTCTATTTATGTTAATATTCAAATTTGGAAGTTGTTACTTCAAGGGATTAATTATTTTTATTAATACATCGTTCATAAGAATTATGATTCTTGAAATAAATAAATTAAATAATTATAATACTAGAAGAGCGTGAAAAAAAAACATAGTTGTAATTGGTGTATTAATTGAGCTAAAATGTGAGTTTTGTATAAGCATGCTTTGGTTTAAAAGTGGAATAAGTCTATTTAGAATTATGAGTTGAATATGATGACCTTGGTATAATTAAAATATATTCATGAGTGTAAAGGTTTTGATGTTCCAAAAAAGACAAATTAGGGAAACTAATGAATAAAACAACAATTGTATGGATTAAGATTAAGTGATGTACTTTTATTATTGCTTTAAATTTAATCCTACACAGTAACTGGTTCTTATGATAATGACCATGTGACAAGTAGATAGTACTTTAGAGATTTGAACTCTAAATACTTACCCATAGGATGGTCCAAGGTTATTATGAGAAAAACTTAAGAAATATAGATTAATGGTATGGTGCTCACTTGTGTGAAGACATCGCTCCTTGACAAGAGTCATGGTAACTTAATTAGATCTCAACGGTAAATTTTTTATGTAAAATGATAAGTGTAAACACATAGTATGAGGATCCATAAAATATTAAAAATCATGGTACAATGATCTATATAGGGATAATACTACAATGGGCTCTTTACTTATACAAAATTAATTAAATTCTTACTACAATTACATGGATTTTATAGGTATAATTCCCATTTTATAACTTGTCAAATGGACATTGTTGATTAAGTCAAATAGAACAATGTTACTTCTATATTATGAATCTTGGATTATAAAACTATGTTAGAACTCATGAACTTAGGAAAAATAAACAAATTCTTATTTATTTTAACCTATCCCTAATGTTCAAATATCTTTATCAACCTAAGCATCCCAATAAGAAAGAAGGGGTAGATAATCTACCCCAATCTATACCTAGACTTACGTATATTTAAGTCTCTTAGGTAGGATAAGGACACCTAGGTGGTCATATTGGGAAGGTGTCTGACCCCATACAATTTAGCACTTATTGTTATGGACTACATAAGGATATGCCATGAACTGCATGTAGATTTCATAGGGAAATAATCTTCCCCATAGAATCTTCTATGGATAATTACCCTAAGTAAGGGTTTCATGTATGTAAATTTGGTTATAGGGTTTGTGGGTATGTTATGCAAAACTAAACTATGTGTAGTGGACCTTATTCATGATTTTGCTTCGTACTCTAAATGAAGTGATTCTCAAAAATATTTGTTGGGTCATTTCACCTGGTATCAGAACCTATGCTAATGTTATAAAATCATAAACATATCTATAAATAAGAATCTATAAGGGTTTAATTATCCTAATACTACGTAAGAGACAATTTTTTTACTCCCTAGGAAAATGGCTAAAACTATAACCATCAATAATCAAATTGGCAATGATCAAGTTGTTGATAGGCCGCTATTAAGAAGTAAAGGTCAAGGCTAAGGTAGAAGTAGAGGTAGGGGCCGTGCCACCCAAAACCTTAATCAAAATATAAATGAACCTCTCCTTCAACATGACAATGAAAATAGTGAATCCCCTAATGATAATGTAGTTGGGTACAATGATAAGAATTGGAGCAAAGCCAAACACAATAATTAATTCATGCACTAATAAAAAGAGAGAGTTGAACAATATAAAGACAAATTTTAATCACTCAATATATTGTGCCTTATCATTGATTAATCTAAATAATAAATCATTTTTTAGATTACATATTTATAGGAATAGCATCCTATAATTTCTCTGATATTCTCTCACATGAATCCTATAACTAAGAAAATCTATTACAATTTATTTTTATAATAAATAAAAATATATCTCAATAATACAATATTATGAATAATTCAATATTATCATATTAACCATATTGTTATAACAACTAAGTAACTAATATTTACCTCTCAATAAATCAACCTCTTACTATTTACCATACTGTAAATATCTAAATTCACTCAATGTGAAAACTAACCCTAAAATTCCCCCCTTTAGTTTTTACATGATACAATATTTTTTTTTATAATTGTAGCATGTTACACCTTCGTGTGTTCATGATATTCTCTGCATACATGTGCCATCACACATCTCTTCTTTCACACTCATATGCAATTTGGTTTTAATAGGTTCACCAATAACATTCTAAAATGGTTTTTACAAGTTCACCAATAACCTTCCAAAATGGTTTTCATAGGTTCACCAATAACCTTATAAAATATTTTTTGTAAGTACATCAATAACCTTATAAAATGGTTTTCTCAACTTTACATCTAACCTTACATAATGGTTTTCTTATATTTACCACTAACCTTACAATCATGATTGATACAATGTTATTTAGATCAATATCTCTAATGTAAATATATAAAAGGGTTACATGGGAATATTATTCACAAGTGAATAGGTACAACTATTCTTATTTTTTAAACATGTTGAAAAAAAATGTAACTACCACACTGAAATAACTAAAAACACATACCACACAATGTTACCACATCATTAGTGTGGCCCCATCATTGGTAATTGACGAGAGCTTGCTAAAAGACCTCCTTCCTCTATGTATCCTTCAGCATCTAGTGTGTCATTACTCACTTAGGTGATATGTCGATGTAGCTCAGGTATATGATTTTTTTAAGGGAAATCCCCCCCACAATACGAACATCACGTAAAAGCAAATATGTGTTGTAAGGCAATTTATTTTTATTTTTACAATTTTTGACTCTATTATTAATGCAAAAACTTTGCACTTAGTCTTAATATTAAAATGACTCAAGACATAATTAAAGACTCAAAATTACTATCGAAAGAGTCTTTGACCATAATGACTTGACAAATTTTTTTATTCTCAATTTTGACACTTTTGACAAATTGACAAAAAATGACATAACTTAATAAAAATATGATATAGACATATTTTACAAAATTTATTTGAGTTGACTGGAATAATATTTAAGACACTATCTTAACTCAAATAATAAATAAAAAGAGACTCTACACCATGACTACTTATATTCATAACATCAAACTCTAAAATATAAAGACTCGTGACTTTTTATAAACTCACTAATGTAAAAAAAACTCAAATCTTGTTATAAGACATCACAAAATATTAAAATACTATAATTAGACAAACTATTCAATGCATTAACCTTTATACCCAATAGCATTGACTTAGTAGTGGAGTTAACAACTTGTTATTTGATCTAACATGTTAATGGAACATGCATCTTTGAATGGCTATCAATGTCATGTACAAGGATGTTGTGGCATATCAGGAAATAAGCAAAATGGATCATGAACTAGTATGCAAAATATATCATATTGAATAAGATATGTGCACATGTCTACATGGATTATTTGACTTGAATGGTCAATTTTCAAGTCAAATACATAGTCCAATGCAAGGATTAAGCCAAAAACTATCAAAATATAGAAAACAAACCAACAGGATATACTTAACACCATGAGGACATATCAACATGTGTAAATCTACATAATCATGATTAGAGCACAAGTGGTCTTCAAATGGTGACTAGTGTCTAAAGTAGAATTTAAGTCATAAGGCTAGTGTAATTTGTAAGTTGTGAGCATAGGTATCAATCCAAACCTGAATTATGGCATAATGCAGACAAGGTCAAGCTTAATATTACCATGGATCAAATGTTTCTTCCAATCAAACCAAAAAATGTAGTTCAATGCGAATGCAAAGTATTTGATCAAGTAAATGTTGAGTAGTTTATATAAGACACGATGTACATTGTCTTAGTAGGAGATCACATATCATAACATGGTAGCAATGAGACTCCTGATATGATTAAGATGTATTTGTAATTACTCATAATATAGATACACAAATGCATGGTAGGACTCTTATGAAATAGGAACCTATCTTAAATATAACAACTCAAGACCCTCTTAGGATTCTCATTATTCACAGGTACAAGATCATAAATAGATATGATACCAATGATAGGAATCAGAGAAGATCCAAACACAATAATTAATTCATACACTGATAAAAATAGGTATTTGAACATACATAGAGACAAATTTTAATCACACAATATATTATGCCTTATCATTGATTAATCCAAATAATAAATAATTCTATGAGATTACATATTCATAGGAATAACATCCTATAAAATTTTTGATATTCTCTCACATGAATCCTATAACTAAGCAAACATATTATGATATATTGTTATAAAAAATAATAATATATCTCAACAATACAATATTCTAACTAATACAATATTACCATATCAATCATATGGTTATAACAACTAAGTAACTAATATTTACCTCTCAGTAAATCAGCCTATTACTATTTACCATCCTATAAATACCTAAATTTACTCAATGTGAAAACTAACCCCCAACATACAACATAGTTGATAAACAAGAATAACTCCATGGAATCTTGACAGCTCTAAATTCCATTCAAGGAAAGATTGAAAATTAAGAATGTAGATTGAATAATATTGAGGGTGAGCCCTAGGGAGAAATTTCTCGATTAGAAGTTAGAAAATTAAAGGTGCAAGAACTCAAGGAAGTAATAATAAGATTATTATATCCAATCATTATATAACTTAAAAGGCTTCCCCCACCCACATTTTTTAGTGAGAAATTAGGAGACACAACTAATACATGGCTTGTATATATGCAAAAATATTTTAACCTACATGACATGCCATCTAATGTGAATGCAAGGGTTGTTATCTATCAGTTAAATGGTTATGTTTCCCAATGGTGGAACCATATATTTGTCTTGAAAGGATATCAAACTATGACCCTCACCTAGACAAATTTTGAGAGTCATTTATATAAAAGGTACTTGAGTGAAAACTTCAAGGAGTAAAAAATAATGGATTTTAAAATGCTGAATTAGGAAAATATGATTGTTTTTGAATATGAAAATAAGTTATTGAATTTGATACATCATGTAGACCATATGCATGATGAAGAGATAAAAATAACCAAGTTTAATCTAGGGTTGAAAGAGATATTGATGCATAATGTCAATATGACTAATCCTAAAATGCTAAAAGTTGTCATAGAGTTTGCCCATAAGGCCAAAGAAAAAGAAAAGTCTCGACAAAGGGTGAGACAAGACTTTAAACTAGATAGACATCAATCAAAAACAAAAAATCTACCTTTAGCACCTACAAGTTTTAATAAAATAGACCATAATTATAAGTTCCATGGGAATAATAGAAGTTTAAATTTATTCCAAGGATAAAATAAGAATTTTAAGTCTCACAACACATAAAAAATGGGCTCTTTTAAGAAATAACAACATCAAAATAATCAACGTGAGCCAACCACAGGGGAAAATACTATTCCAATAACTCCACAAAGGGTAGTAATGTGTTGGGAATGTGGTGATAACCACTACTATAAGGACTACCCAAATTTGAAAATGGGGCGACTGACAAACCATAGAGTATATGCAGTAGTATAAAATCAGAAATATATTTTTTAAAGATATATCAATAGAGATAAGAGGTAATATATATGGTAATTATGTGACTATTTTAATTAATTATGATGTAATGGACAACTTTGTTACACCTACTATAACATATTTGTGCAAGCAAAAATCTATTTGGTTAAGAGAAGGCTTGGAAATTAAGTTTGGTACTAGCAAAAGGGTACCTATCTAAGAATGTTTGGAGTAAACTGAACTTGATCTTGTCATTTTTAGATTTAGGGTGAACTTATCTTTAGCACCCTTGTGGTCTTATGATATCATATTGGGCATGGATTGGTTACAACAACATCATGTAGTACTTTATTTCTCCAAAAAAAAGATGTAATGTGCTTATAAAAATGGAAAACTTGTAGAGATACAAAGCCTTAAAGGACCAAAAACTCATAAAATTATTTTAGATATATAGTTAAAAAGGTCTATGATAAAAGGGTGTAAACTCTATGCAGTCTAACTGTAGGAATTTCCCAAGGAAGAAGAATAGTCTTGTTTATATTTTCCTATTATATACCAATTTATGAACATTTTTCTTGAAAATTTTCTTGGTCTACCACTTAAACATGAGTTTAAATTATCTATTAAGGTTGTGTCATGGATTACCTCTACATCAAAATACCCTTATAGAATGAACATGGTAGATTTACAAGAGCTAAACATTCAACTACAGGAACTCTTGGATAGTGAAAACATTAATCTAAGTGTGTCACCTTGGGTTTCTCTGGTAGTCTTTGTAAGAAATAAATATGGTACTTTAAGGTTATGCATTGACTAATGTATGCTCAACAATGTGATGATAAAAAAAAGCTACCCACTACCCTAGATCGATGATCTATTTGATTAGATGAAAGATGCAACATCATTGATTTAAGATCTAGATACTATTAGCTAAGGATCAAAAAAGAGGACACTTACAAAAAAAACCTTCTAAACATGGTGTGATCATTATGAGTTCATTGATTTACAATTTGGCCTCTCAAATAGACATGTTGCATTTATGAATCTAATGAATAGACTTTTTAGAGATTTCTTAGACAAAATTGTACTAGTAATCTTAGATGAAATTCTCATCTACTCTAAGAATGAATCTAAACATGATCATCACTTAAGACTAGTTTTATAAAGGCTAAGACATCATAAACTATTTGGAAAACTATCCAAATGTGCCTTCTATCAGATTCAAATACATTATTCAGGGCACATGATTTCTAAGAAGGGAATTTTTGTACACCTAGTAAAAATTCAATCTATTCAAGAGTGACACGTTACCTCTAACATGCATGAATTTTGTAGTTTTATGGGCTTGGTTGGGTACTATCAGTGATTTATGGAAATTTTATCTTGCCTAGCCAACCCCATCACATTATTGTAATATAAAGGCAAAAAAATTGTATAGACACCTCAATGTTAAGAGTCTTTCAAAAATATTAGAGAGTTTTTGACAACCACTCTTATTCTGATTATAATTAACCCAGATGATTATTTTGAGGTGTGGGTTGATGATTCTAAGGAAGGCTTTGGTGGCATATTGACCCAAGAAGGTAAATTGGTGGCATATGAGTCTTTCAAGCTCAAGGAAGATGAAAATAAAAATCCCATTCATGATTTATAACTTGATGTCATAATCCATTCACTAAAATAGTGGAATAATTTCTTTATAGGTAAAAATTTCAAGGTCAACTCTGATTACCACAACCTGGAGCACCTATTCATGCAAGACAATTTGAATGCCCACCAATATAGATGGTTAGAGTTTGTTAGTAACTTTAACATGGACATATCTTATGTGAAGGTAAAGTAAAATTTCATGACTGATGCACTCATTAAATATGCATATATTACTACCTTATCTATCAAAAGTGTTATTCTAAAATAGTAGTTTACTGATAAAAACTACCAAGAAGTAAGTGTAGGACTGACTGATGAGCCTTTAGCAAAAGAGTTTACTATTTTTTATATTGAGAAATATGGTCTTGTAAATCATCAAAATATAATTTTTTTACCTAAATTAGGTGGACTGTGTAATGTTGTGCTATAATAAGTGCATACATCACCTCATTTTGCCCATTCATGAGTCACAAAAATGACCCATGAGCTTAAAAATATTTACTTCTAACTTGGTCTAAATCATGATGTAGTCAACTTTATGGCAAGTTATTTGGAATGTCAGTGTGTAAAGTTTGAACACTACCATTTTAGTTGTTTGGCATACCCACATGACATACCAAGAGATAAATGGGTATTAGTTTCACTTGATTTTATTATTGGGATATCTAAATCCCATAACTAGCATGACACTATCTTAGTGGTAATTAACAAAGAAACCAAGGTTGGCTAATTTATTGTTAGGAACTTGACTAATGATTCTTTTTTTTTAATAAACACTCTGTGAAAGAGGTGGTTTGGTTACATGGCATGTTGGAGGTAATTATCTCCAATAGAGATAAGATGTTCACATCAAGGTTTTGGCAAACTTTGACCATAGATTTTGTCACTCGATTGTATTTCAGTTCTTCATACCACTCAAAAATAGATGGTCAAACTAAAATATTAAACTAGGTATTTTAAGACATGTTATGCATGTATGTTATGGATCAATAGACTAAGTGGGACAAATATCTCCATTTAGTTGAGTTTGATTACAACAACTCTTATCATTCTATAATCAAAATATATCCCTTTGAAGCCCTATATAAATAGAAATGCAAGTCCCCACTCGGTTGGGTTAGCTTTAAAAATAGGGCCATTATTAGTCCTAAATTATTACTAGAATATGATGAGCAGATGGACATAATATACCAGAACTTGAAGGTTACCTTAGATCAACAAAATATTTATTTTGATCTAAAAAATAAACCTTGTAAATTTGTTATTAGTGAAAAGTTTTTTCTATGTAAGACCACATAAAGTTCAATAAAGTTTGAAAAAGCCTCCAAGTTATCTCCTTACTTTGTTAGCCCATTCAACATTATGGATAAGACCAACCCTGTTGCCTATTGGTTAGCTTTAATTTCTTCTTTATCTAGAATTCATGACATGTTTCATATTGCATTATGAATAAAATATATATCTAGTCCATCTCATGTATTAGAATGCAAAAAATTACAAGTTATGGAAGAGGAAAAAATGCAGCTATACCTAATGAAAATCCTGGGTCATCGTAGCATTAAACTAAGAAATAAATAAATTTAGAAAATATTGATACAATGGGACCCACTGAGTATAAATAATGCTACTTTGAAAGATACAAAAATGATTAAACAACACTATCCTTGGTTATTTTGATCTATTACTAAGATGGCTCTTCATTAAGGGGAGGAGGATGTTACGATCCAACTTACATACCCTCTTTCATAGACTGCTATATGTTTTTCAACATACCTTTATATTGGTTAAGTTATACTTTTAGAAATATTATTCTGATAGTACGACACTATTGATGTTATAATCTAATTTAGATAATGTTTATTTGGTTATGGTTGATACTTATTACAACCATAATTTATGTTGCAATAAGGTGATTTGGTTATCTTGATTATAGCATTGATCCTGATTTAGTTCTTGTACTTTATATTATTCAGTTTAGTCATATTATGCTAATTTCATATCATTTAGGTGTTATTGGTGCCCATTTGTGGCTACAAATATAGGTACATGAGCTAGGTTGGCTATGGATTTTGGTAATCAAGGCAACAACAGTTTGAGACAGTGAGCAATCAAGTGACACTGACACAAGTAAAATGGATATCATGCATAATCCATTAATCAATAGCAGTCCATTAGTTGTGATTGTTTCATCACTTTTTATCATATTTTATTATTTTATTCCTAGTTCAATCAACTTTACTCAAACCATTCTTGATTGTATGTAGACTTTGCCTACCTTATTTCATTACTATATTGATTAGCTATTTTGGCATTTCATGGTTGTGGGGTTATTATTTTTTAAATTAAGTCTTTACCCCTTGATGATGTTATTCGATCCTATTTTTATTTGTTTAATTTAATAAGTGGAGGGACCCTAAATAAATGTTTTACCAAAATCTAATTTTGTCATAATATCCTAACTAGGGGCTCATGGGATTTTGACTCCTAAATAAATGTTATCATGACCAAATATCTTGGTTGATGGCATAAAATTATTAAGTACTTCATTTTTGGAAAATTTGGGGATTTTGGGTTCTCTTTCTGTACAATTTTTTGTTGAGGTAGTTGGAGGAAAGTGTCATAAGAGAAAAGATTGGGAGGAAAGAAGAAAACCCTAGAGGGAAGAAGAATGGTGATAGATGTAAGTAGATGGGATCGAAAACCTTGCCAAGAGAGAGGAGGGAAATGAGAGCATCTCATGGATCAACTATAAAATGAGGTTGGGCTTGGTTTAATGTAAGTAGTCTCTTTAGTAAGTAATTAAGCAACTTCATCCCTTTTCTGAAAGGCAAATTGAATCCCAAGTGTTGTTTTAAATTGGAAAAAGGAATTGAATACTTGTTGTGTTATTGATTTATAAAAACAAATAATTATTTTTAGGTTCATGAGGAAGTCATAAGAGTTATTGATAAACTGGAAAACACCCCCAAATTGATTTAAATCAATTTAAATCCTTCTTTAAGTATATGGGTTATTCTAGTTTTGTTTTACCAAGTTACTTTAAATTTATGGGCTTAAACCCTATCACTAAAATCTCTATTTTTTTGGTATAACTCCTTTGCTTAGAATATGGGTAGATTGAATATTTTATTAATTCTATTTTTTTCTTGGCTATAAGCATGTACAAGTCATTTGGCTTCCAAAATGAAATTTATTATTACAGCTATTTTTTTAGAAGTTATGTTTATAATTTTTTCATAGTTTATCTTGCTATCTGCTTTATGACATTCTATGTTTTCATTTATTTTTCCTATTTAAAGTAACTAGGTAGAATAGCTAATTTTTTGGTTTTGTACCCAAACATGTATTACACCATTTTGAGTGTTTTTGGATTTCCTGGTTGGTATTCTTTTTAGTATGTATATTTGTTCAGATAGCATGAATTTTCATATTAATTGGTTTATGTTATTAGAACTTTTAACAAGACATTTATATCCTTCGTATTATCATATGCCTACAATTTATTTTAAGAATTAAATTTAATTATATAGAGTTTAGTTATAGTTATTTCATCAATTTACACATTTATTGTGGGTGATTAAATGACTGTACCTAGTTAGATGGCAAAGGGGTGAGATATTTAATTCCTAGGTGATTTATTTAACTAGTTTTAAATACCATTTGCGTGTGCTTATTATATTTTTACTCATGGTTTTAGGTGATGATTTTATCTCACTATGATTATTAGATATGTTATTTAATCATTGGCATACATTGAATAAATGATGAGATTTTATCAAGTTTGATTTAGAATGTAATCAATGCCAATAAAACCTTTGAAGAAGGATAAAGGCTGTCAGTATTTGTATTCTTGTTAGTGATTATGTTTTGAGTCAATTTTTTAATCTTTATCCTTTAATTATGAATTTATTATTTGTTGAGTAATTGTTAAAAAATTTAGTAATGGCTTTCTTATCCTTATTGCTCATGTCCTTGTTAAAACCCAAAATCCAGACTCCACCTCCCATCTGATGGTTGGGGGTGGTAAGGGCCACTTATGAGGGGGCTCATAAGATGAATTGAGGTAGGATAGTTCATGAGGAGAGGCTTTCTTTTAAATAGTTCATCTAGTTACTTATTTTGATCTTGATCTGGTAGATGATTCATTGTATTATGTTTACTGTAGCATGATTTATAAATGCAAAAATATTATTTTATTTAATGTATAAAATTAGATAAGTATATTGTTAATAATGTTTATATGAATGTCAATCCATTATTTAATTAATTATCTTCCATTATATTATTAACTGGTGTACTTGTTATATCCTTAATGTTTATCTTCAAATGAATAGAAAGGTTAAATGGATTACTAGTCTAAATTACAAATTGTATTTGAACACTATCATTACATTGTTAATAGTTCATTGGGAAAATTAGTAAACTCATGACTAATTGTGTAGAAGGTGAATGATGTTTGAATTAATGTAAACCCACCTTTGACTAGTGTGAAATCCATTTTGAGCACAATAAGATGCTCAGATCTCCCAAAAAAGAGTAAATGAGCTCAATAAATAAGGAAATAAAGAAGAAGCAAAAATAAACTAGATAACTTAAAGGATCCAAGACTAGTGCCCATAAAAGGGACTCAAAGGTAGAAGGAAGGTACCCAACCTGATAACAAAAAAAACCAAAAACAAAAAATAGATACAACATGAACCAAAAATATTCAAAATCAAGGATGTGAACAAGATCATATTGGCCACTAATTTGCCCTAAAATATCCTTAGAAGAGTGGTTTAGGACTTCCCCATCAAATTTATAACACTCTTGAAAAGAGTGGGAATACTTTTGATTGTGCTCATAATTTTAAATTCAATGGTCTAAGAGGAAGAGACATTAGTATGAACAAACTTCCTACCAAGAGAAAAAATTGCATTCTCCCTATAAAATAGAATGTTTTGATAATAAGAACCAATAGAAAACCTGAGCCAAACCAAAGTGGGAAGAGTCTGGTCCATCGAGACTAATTCCAAGATTATTGCAAAAGTCATTCTGATGCATAATTGGGTGATGGAATCAATGGTCACCAACATGCAAATAGTTTTAGCAATGTTTCTCAGAATTATATCATCTTAAAAATAAAGAGGGATACTAAGGACTGCCAACCATAGAGGAATCTTATCAAGCCTAAATTTGAAGGAAGATCAATTGAGTTTTCAATGTTGCATCATGAGGTATACCTTGCCCATCAACCATGGGCCTTAATTTATAAATTTTAAGCAACTCTCCCTAAAAATAGTAGATAACAATAGGTAGTCATTAGTAATATCCATAATTTTAACTTCCCCAACTCCAATATATTTCATTTTTGTCCAATTCTTGACAACATCAATGTTGTGCCTAACACTAAATTTTTTTCAAATAAGTGAATTATAATATTTCACTTTCTCCTCATAGAATAACTTATTTGGTACATACAGGACTAGGTTATTGTAATTCTTATGAGATTTATTGAAGCACAATTAAGGTCCCTCAGTGCTTTCCATTTTTTCAATAGATGAGAGAAGTCTGCCTAAAGTTTGATCACAATTTCCAAACCTGATGTTCTTTATAAGGTGAATGATGTTAAAAAATGCACTTAAGTTAATTTTATAGTTCTTAAGTTATTATATTATAATTGTATATTTTAAATTATTTCTTGGTGATCAAGCTTGTGATCATACTTGCTTTAAAACATACATTTTGTGTAGGTTATAAATTTTTTAACTTACATAATAAAATACACTGAGTTAAGTTCATTATCAAATGTTGGAAATGTCATTTTAGCCTATTTTTATATAGTTGTACAAGTATGGTTGTGGTTATAACAATAGGTTTATTTGTGTCTTAAGAAGCACTATGTATGAGTGTAGTTTATCTTTATATATAGATGCACTTAAATTCTTTTTGTGACATGATAAAGATTATGGTTAATAAATAAAATCTTGTGTTGAGACTATGTTTTCTCTAAAATGGTATGTTCATTTAATTTTCCCTTGGCATGCTAAAACCAAGTATAACAAGATTGAAATTAGATATTGATGCAAAATAAGTTGAAATAATTTTATTTGCATCACTAAAATTGCCCAATCTCTATTAGGGACAAAATGAATATATAGTAATAGTTTCATTTTAATTGCTGAAGTATATTTAATTAAGTTCTAAATTAGGAATTTATTTGTTATTTAATCATTAATTCAAGAAGTGGAAATGGTTCAGGTTGCATAGATGAAACATCCTTTTCTAATTTAAAATTCTCTTGGACTTTATCACAAAATTCCTTCTTTTGAGATGTAGTGATGCATTAGAAATTTTACCCCATTTAATATGTCATTCTATATGTTTTAAATAATATTCCCTTGGGAGAATGAATCCATTACTAAATGAGGAGAGTTTTGTTTATTATGAAACTATTGTTCATAATTTTTAGTTGGTTAATATAAATGAATAATGGTGATAAATTGACACCATGTTGTCAATATGACTGTAAGTTACATTTAAGAGTGATTATTTTTCATTTATGTTAATATTCAAATTTGGAATTTGTTGTTACTTTAAGGGATTAATCATTATTATTAATACAATAGTCATAATAATTGTGATCCTTTAAATAAATTAATTAAATAATTATAATACTAGAAGAGTATGACAAGAAATAACCATAGTTATAATTGGTGTATAAATTGAGATAGAAAGCTAGATTTGTATAAGCATGATTTGGCTTAAAGTGGAATAAGCATGTTTATGATTATAAGTTGAATATGATGACCATTATATATTTATAATATATTGATAAGTGTAAAGGTTTTTATATTCCAAAAGGGACAAATTGGGGAAACTAATGAATAGAATAATGGATTTACAATTGTATGGATTAAGATTAATTGATGTACTTTTATTATTAGTTTAAATTTAATCCTAAACTATAATTGGTTCTTATGATAATGACCAAGTGATAAATAAAAAGTAATTTAGATATTTTAACTTTGAATACTTACCTACAAGATGGTCTAAGGTTACTATTAGAATGATTTAAGCAATGTTAGTTAATGGTATGATGATCACATGTGTGAAGACATCAATCCTTGTAAAGAGTCATGGTAATTGAATTAGATCTCAGTGATAAATTGTTTAATGTAAAATGATAAGTGGAAGCACGTATTATGAGGATCCCTAAAAGCTTATAGATCATGGTATAATGATCTAAATAGGGATAGTACTACAATAGACTCTTTATTTTAAAATTTTAATTAAATTCTTACTATAATTGTAGGGTTTTTATAAGTACAATTCCCATTTGATAACTTATCAAATGAACATCATTTATTGAGTCAAATAGAAAAATATTACTTCTATATTATGAATCTTAGCTTATAAAATAATTTTATAACTCATGAAATTAGGAACAATAAATAAATCCCTATTTGTTTTGACCTATCCCTAATGTTAAAATATCCTTATTAACCTAAGCATCCCAAGAATGAAGAAGGGGTGAATAAACTACCCAAACATATACACAAAATTATGTATATGTGAGTCTCTTAGGTAGGAAAAGGACACCTAGGTGGTCCTATTGGGAAGGTGTTTAATACCCTCGTATAGTTAAAAACTTATTGTTATGGATTGCATAATGATACACCCCAAGCTACATATAGATTTCATAGGGTAATAATTTTCCCCATAAAATATTCTAGGGGTAATTACCCTAATTAAGGGTTACATGTACATAAATTTGGTTATGGGGTTTGTGGGTATGTTACATAAAACAAAGCTACATGTACTAGACCCTATTCATGATTATGCTTTATGCTCTAAATGAAATGACACTCAAAATTATATTTTTTTCATTTTACCTAGTATCAGAGCCTATGTTAATGTATCAGATCATAAACATGACTCTAAATAAGACTTTGGAAAGGTTTAATTCTCCTAATACTACCTAAGATACCATTTTTTGACTCCTCAAGAGAATGGTTAAGACTAGAGCTAACAACAATTAGGTTGACAATGATCAAGTTATTGATAGGCCAATATTGAAAGGTAGAGGTCAAGGTTGAGGTAGAAGTAGAGGTAGGGTATGTGCCACCCAAAACTTAGATTAAAATAGAAATGAACCTATCCTCCACCATGACAATGATAATAGTAAAGCCCCTAATGATAATGTAGTTGGGTACAACCCAAATAATAGGCTATAAGTAGTCCTTCATGGAATCTTGATAGATCTGAATGCTATTTAAGGTAAGATTGAAAATCAAGAACGTAAATTAAATAATCATGAGGGTGCTCCCTAATGAGAAATTCCTCAATTAAAATTTAGATAAGTAGAGGTGCAAGCACTCCAAAAATTACCAATGAAAATAGTAGATTCAATCATAAGAGAGCTCAAAAATCTTCCCCCACCTACCTTTTTAGGTGAGGAATGAGGAGATGCATCCAATACATGGATTGTAAATATACAAAAATATTTTAACCTACATGGCATGCCATCTAATGTAAAGGCAAAGATTATTTTATACTAGTTAAATGGTTCATTTTACCTATGGTGGAATGATCTAAGTTTCTTGGAGGGGTATCAACCTCTGACCCTTACTTGGCCAATTATTGAGAGTAAATTTTAGAAAAGGTACTTGATTGCAAACTTCAAGGAGTAAAAAATAATAGATTTTTTAGTTGTTAAAGTAGGAAAATATGATTGTTTTAGAACATGAAAATAAGTTCTTGAATTTGATATGTCATGTAGACTATATGCATGATGAAGATACAAAAATAACCAAGTTCAAGCTGGGGATGAAAGAGATATTGAAGTATTATCTCAATATGACTAATCTTAAAATGTTGACAGTTGCCATAGAGTCTACCCATAGGGCCAAAGAAAAAGAAAAGTCTTGACAAAGGGTTAGCAAGACTTCAAACTAAACATGCATCAATCAAAAAATAAAAATTTAGAACCTAAAAGTTTCAATAAAATATACCAAAATCATAAGTTCTAGGCAAATAACAAAAGTTTAAATCGATTCCAAGGACAAAAAAGAATTTTTATTCTCATGGTACCTCAAAAATGAGGTCTTTTAAGAAAGAAAAACATCAAAATAATTAGTGTGGGCTAGACATATGGAAAATACTATCCCAATATCTCTAAAAAGGGTAGTAGTTTGATGCAAATATAGTGATAACCACTACCACAAGGACTAACCAAAGTTGGAAATGGGGCAATCAACATATCATATAGTGTATGCAGGTGTAGAAAATTAGAAATTTTATTTTTAGGCTACACTAATAGAGATAAGAGGTAATATATTTGGTAACTATGTGACTATTTTAATTGATTATGGTGTAATGGATAACTTTGTTACACCTACTATAATAGATTTATGCAATCAAAAATTTATTCTGTTAAGATAAGGTTGGGAAATTCAGTTTGGTATTGATAAAAAGGTACCTATCCAAGAATGTTTGGAGAAAATTGAACTTGATCTTGGAATTTTCATAACTAGAGTGAATTTATTTTTAGCACCCTTGGGGTCTTTAAATATCATATTGGGCATGGATTGGTTGCAACAACACCATGCAACACTTGATTTATACAAAAAAATATGTAATGTGTTGATGAAAATAGAACATTTGTAGAGATACAAGGTCTTTAAGGACAAAAAACTAATAAAATAAATTTATATCTATAGTTAATAGGGACTATGAGAAAAGGGTGTAAACTCTATGCAGTCTAACTATAGGAACTTCTCAAAGAATAAGAATAGTCATGTGTAAATATTTATATTATATAGTAATTTATGGATGTTTTTCTTGAAATATTGCTTGGTCTACCACCTAAATGTGAATTTAAATTCTCTATTGAGGTTATGCTATGGACTACCCCTATATCAAAATCCCCTTATAGAATGAATATGACAAATTTACAAGAGCTAAAAGTTTAGCTATAGGAACTATTGGATAGTGGAATCATCTAGCCAAATGTGTCATGTTGGGGTGCTCTAATGGTCTTCATAAGGAAGAAAGATGGCACTTTAAGGCTATGAATTGACTACCACATGTTCAACAAGGTAATGATCAGAAATTACAACCCATTGTCCTAGATCAATGATTTATTTGATTAAATTAAAAATGTAATAGCATTTTCAAATTTTGATTTAAGATCTGGCTACCATCAACTAAGGATCAAAGAGGAGGGAATTTATAAAATAGCCTTCTAAACCTAGTGTGGTCATTATGAGTTTATTATTTTGCCTTTTGTCCTCACAAATGCCAATGTCATGTTTATGAATCTAATGAAAAATGTTTTTATAGATTTCTTAGACAAATTTGTTTAGTATTATTGAATGACATTCTCATCTACTCTTGAAATGAAGCTAAACATGATAAACACTTGAGACTAGTTTTGCAAAGGCTAAGATAGCATAAACTATCTGGAAAGTTATCCAAATGCACCTTCTATAAAATTGAAATACATAATTTGGGGCACATGATTTATAAAAATGGAATTATTATAAACCCAACAAAGATTAAATCCATTTAGGAGTATCATGTTCCCTCTAACATTCATGAAGTGCATAGTTATATGGGCCTGGCTGGGTATTATTATTGATTTATGGAAAATTTCTCTCACCTATCCAACCTTATTATGTCCTTCTAATATAAAGGTAGAAAAATCACAAGGACACCTCAATGTTAAGAGGCTTTTAAAAATTATCAAATATTTATTGACAACCACTCCTATTCTAATTATACTTGACCTAAATGGTCATTTTGAGGTGTGGGTTGATGTTTATAGGGAAGGCTTTAGTGGCATATTGACACAAGAAGGTAAATTAGTGGCATATGAGTCTTCTAAGCTCAAGGAAGCTAAAAATTAATATCCCACACATGATTTATAACTTTATTCCATAGTGCATGCACTCAATAATGTAAGCATTTATTACTAGGTAAACATTTTAAGGTGAATTATAATCACATAGCCTAGAGCACATGTTCATGCAAGATATTTTGAATGCCTACTAGCATAGATGGTTGGAATTGTCAGTAATTTTGACATGGACATATCTTATGTGAAGGGAAAGTAAAATCACGTGGTTGATTCACTCAACATATGTATAAATATTATTGCCTTATCTATTTTTTAAGGAAATTTTATAAGTGTTGTCCTAAAATAGTAGCTTATTGATAAATACTACCAAGAAGTAAGTGCAAGACTGACTAATGAGCCATTATAAAAAGAGCTTGTTGATTTTTTATTGATAAATATGGCCTTATAAGGAATCTAAATAGAATTTTTTGTACCTAAATCAAAAGGACTACACAATGTTGTGATACAAGAAGTGCATATAACACCTCTTTTTGCCCATCCATTCATCACAAAAATGACCCATGAGTTTAAAAATATTTACTTATGGCTTGTTCTAAAGCGTGATGTAGCCAAATTTATGGTAAGGTGTTTGGAATGTCAGTGTACAAAGGTTGAACATGTAGACACATAAAATTGGCCATCAATAACCTCTAACCAGGCTTTTAACCAATTTCCACCAAACTATATAATTTGACCTAAAAACACTAAAGCACATTAAAATATTTTAATCTAATATAGTCAAGTGCCAATTTTGGCTAGGGTATCCCTAAATGGAGTAGTGCAATTTATGGTCTAGCTAACTTTAATCAAATCATTTTGAGTCAAAATACCAATTTTGCACCTCAGTGCTCTAGATTGCTCTTTTCTATCAAATTTCTTGTATGAGACATGTGTATTTGTTATTTTATGTTGAAAACATCCTAAATGGGATAATGGATCCAATTCATCTAACATTGCATTCTAATTCCAGTCCATTTAAATTTTGGACCAATAATAAGGCATTCTAATCAATTTAAGTAATTTGTGCACAAAGTGCTTAATCATGTTTAAGAGCTAATTAAACCAAATTAGAGCCTAATTAATAATTCCATAGAAACTTGTTGAATACCTATTTTTAGAAATGAATATTGAATACATACATCATCCCCCTCTCATCCCTCATCAATGCCTCCCATGCCTCTTAAATGCCCCTTTATCCCAAATATTGATGAGCCTATTCATGTATTTTTAATTACATAATTGGATTAATACTTAGCCACACATCTCAATCTTGAGATGGATGGTTCTGGTTGATCTATCCATTTGCAAAAATCTATAAGTAAGATGCCTTGACACATGAATTTTAAACTTAACTTGTGCAAAGTTACCATGCCAAATTGATTCCAAAAATATCTCACATGCCAAAGTTATGATGCCAAAATATTAAAGCCAAATCCAAGCAAGGTGCCAAAGACAGATGAAGGTAGTCAATCTTCCATTGATGTAGACTTCATGAGCACAAACCAATCAAGCCATTATAATAAAGCATTTGGAGCATCCAAGGAAGGTGAATGATTCTTTTTTTTTCCTTACTTTTTAGTTGTGTTTTTCATTTTTTTATTAAGCTCACCCTAGTAACTAGGCATGAATGTGTTAGTTTATTATGCTTTTGATTTGATTTATCTATTAACACAATACTAATCTCCCCTTCATCATCAAATTCCTAGTTCACAGAACACTACCATCCTAGGGGTTTTATATACCCACATGACATACCAAGAGATAAATGGGAAATAGTTTCACTTGATTTCATTGTTAGGTTGCCTAAAACCCATAGCTATCATGACATTATCTTATTAGTAATTGAAAAAGAAACCAAGGTTGGACACTATTATTAAGAACATGACTAATGATGTTATTATTTTTACTAAATGCTTTATGAAAGAGGTAGTTTGGCTACATGGCATGCCAAAAGTCATTATCTCCAATAGAGATAATATATTCACATCAAGTTTCTCATAAAATTTAATCATAGATTTTAGCACTCAATTAAATTTTAGTTCTTCACACCACTCAAAAATATATGGTCAAACTAAAAGATTAAACCAATTAATTGAAGACATGTTATGCATATATCTTATGGTTTAGCAAACTATGTGGGAGGAATATCTCCATTTAGTTGAGTTTACTTACAACAAATCTTATCATTCTAAAATCAAAATGGCTCCCTTTAAATTGTTGTATAGGTGGAAATGCAAAACCCCAATGGGATGGGAGAGATTATAAAATCGAGCCATTACTAGTCCTAAATTGTTACTAGAATATGATGAGTATATGGCCATAATATGTCAAAACTTGAAGGTTTCTTAAGATAGACAAAAGATTTATGTTGATATAAAAAGGACAGCACATGAATTTTTTTGGTGAAAAGGTTTTTCTATATGTAAGACCATAAAAAAGTTTAATGAAGTTTGGAAAAACCTCCAAATTGACTCCTTGATTTGTTGTCTCATTTGATAGTGTATAAGATCAGCCCTATTACCTATTGACTGGCTTTAGCTCTTTTTCTATCAAGAATTGATGACGTGTTGCATATTGCATTACTAAGAAAACATGTATCTAATCCATCTCATGTATCAAATTAGAAAAATTTACAAGGTATGGAAGAGGAAAAGATGTAGTTAGGCCTAGTGAAAATCCTATGTTATCACAACATTAAACTGAGAAATAAATAAATTTAGAAAATCTTGATATAATGGGACCCACTGAGAACAAGGAGTGACCAATTGGAAATATACATAGATCTTTAAACAACATTATCCTTAGTTATTTTGATCTATCACTAGGATGGCTTCTCATTAAGGGGAAGATGATATTACAATCTAAATTACATACCCTATTTCATACACTACCATATGTTTTTCAGCATACCTTTATATTGGTTAATCTATACTTTTAGAACTATTATTTTTATAGTACTACACTAATGGTATTATTATCTGATTTAGATCATGTTTATTTGGTTCTAGTTGATATTTATTATATAAATAATTTATGGTGCAATAAGGTGGTTTGGTTATATCAATTATAACATTGATTTTGATTTAGTTCTTATACTTTGTATTATTTAGTTTAGTCATATTATGATGTTACATTCATATCATCCAATTTTTGTCAATTCCCATTTGTGGCTTTACATACAAGTACATGAGTTAGGTTGCTTATGGATTCTGGCAATCAAGAAGATATGGATTAGGATAGTGAACAATCGAGTGACATCAACATAGGTAAAAGGGATATCATGCATAATTCATTAATCAATAATAGTCCATTATTTGTGATTATTTCATCACTTATTATCATCTTTTATTATTTTATTTATGTTTTGATCATCTTACTCAAACCATTATTAAATGTATGTAGACTTTGCCTACCTTATTTCATTTTATTATTATCTTGATTAGCCATTTTGGCATTTCATAGTTATGGGGATATTTTTATTTTTAAATTAAGTTTTTGACCCCTTGGTAATGTCATTCAATCATGTTTCTATTTGTTTAATTTCCTCGATTGAAGAGACCTAAGTAAATGTTTTAATAAAATATGATTTGGTCATAATAGCCTCACTAGGGGGTCATGGGCCTTTGACTCCTAAATAAATGTTATCATGACCAAATATCTTGGTTGATGAAAAAAAATTATTACATAGTTCATTTTGGCAAATTTTGGGATTTTGGACTTTTTTTCCATAGCATTTTTTGTTGGGGTAGTTGGAGGAGAGAGTCCTAGGAGAAAATAATGGGAGGAGATAAGAAAACCCTAAAGGGAAGAAGAATTAAAATATTTATGAGTAGATAGGCTCAAAAACCCTAGCAGGAGAGAGGAGAGAGAAGAGAGTAACTTTTTGCTCAACTAGAAAAGGAGGATGGATGTGGTGCAATGCAAATAGTCTATTTAGAAAGTAAACAAGAAGCTTTGTCCCTTTCTTAGACGTCAAATCAAATCCCAAGTGTTGTTTTAAATTATAAAAAGGAAATGAAAACCTATTGTGTTATTGATTTATTCAAATAAATAATTATTTTTAGGTTTATGATGAATTCATAATACTTCTTGATAAACCTGAAAACACCCCTGAATTGATTTAAATTGATGTAAAACATTATTTAGGAATATGGGTTATTTTGGTTCTATTTTACCAAGTTATTTTAAATGTTTAGGCTTAAACCCTAGCCCTAAAATCTCTATTTTTTTGGTATAACTCCTTTGCTTGTAATATAGGCAGACTGAATATTCTATTACCTCTATTTTTGCTTGGTTGTAAGCATGTGCAAGTTTTTTGGATTCCAAAATGAGGTTTATTATTACATCCATTTTTGTATAAGTTGTGTTTATAATTTCATTAGGTTTTATCTTACTATCTTCTTATGATGCTTTGGGTTTTCATTTGTTTTACCTATTTAAAATGGCTAGGTAGAATAGCTAAATTTTGGGTTTTATACCCCAACATGTATTGCACCATTTTAAGTGTTTTTGGCTTTGTTGGTTGGTATTATTTTTTGTACATGTGTGTGTGTGTGTGTGTGTGTGTGTGTGTGTGTGTGTGTGTGTGTGTGTGTGTGTGTGTGTGTGTGTGTGTGTGTGTTTTGATAGAATGAATTTTCACATTAATTGATTTATGTTATTGGAACTTTGAACAAGACATTTAGATCCTTCATACCATCAACTACATGTAATTTCTTTTAAGAATTTAATTTCATCATATGAAGGTCAGTTATAGTGATTTCATCATTTTACACATTTGTTTTGGGTAATTAAATGATTGTACTTGGTTAAATGTCAAAGGTGTGAGATATTTAATTCTTTAGTGATTTATTTAACTAGTTTTAATACCATTTGCATGTGAATGATATCTTTTTCCTCATGGTTGTAGGTGATGATTTTATCTCACTATGATTGTTGGATTATGTTATTTGACCATTAGCATACCTTAAATAAATGATGAAGTTTTATCATGTTTGATAGAGAATGTAATCAATGTCAATAAAACCTTCAAAGAAGGAAAAATGCTAAAAATATTTGTATGCTTGTTAGTGATTATGTTTTAAGTCAAACTTTTAAGCTTGATCCTTCAGTTATGAATTTATTATTTGTTGAGTAATTGCTAAAAAATTTAGTAATATCTTTCATATACCTTATTGCTTACATCCTCATTCTATAAGACCCAAATACTAGACTCCATCTCCCAACTAATGGTTGGGGGTGGTAATGGCCACTTATTGGGGGGATAATAGGATAGATCAAGGTAGGATGGTTTGTGAGTAGAGGCTCTCTTGGCAATTGTTCAATTGGTTTCTTGTTTTGATCTTGATCTGGAAGATGATTCATTATATTATGTTTAATTTAGCATGATTTATAAATGTGAAAACATTATTTTTTTTAATGTATAAAAGTAGATAATTATACTAGTATTGTTGTTTATATGAATCTTAGTCAATTATTTAATTACTTTTCTTACATAATATTACTGAATAGTATACTTCTTATGCTCTTAATGTTTAGCTTCAAATGAATAGAAAGGTTAAATGGATTATTAGTCTAATTAATAATCTATATTTGAATACTATCATTATATTGTTAATAGTTCATTGGGAAAATTAGTAAACTCATGACTAGTTGTGTAGAAGGTGAATGATATTAAAATGATGCACATAAGTTAATTTTATAGTTCTTGATTTATTCCATTATGATCGTAAATTTTAATTTTTTGTTTGGTGATCAATATTGTGATCATAGTGCTTATAAACATAAATTTTGTGTGGGTGATAAACTATTGTACTTACATCATTAAAAAAACACTAAGCTGAGTTCATTATCAAGTGTTGGAAATGTCATTTTAGCATATTTTTATATGGTTGTACAAGTATGGTTGTGGGCATAATAATAGGTTTGTTTGTGTCTTAAGAAACACTATATATGAGTGCAGTTTATCTTTATATGTAGCTGCACTTAAATTCTTTTTGTGACATGATAAAGATTGTGGTTAACAAAAAAAATCTTATGTTGTGACTGTGTTTTTTCTAAAATAGTATGTTTGTTTGTTCTTCCCTTGGCATGCTACATCCAAGTATAAAAATCTTGCAATTATATATTGATTCAAAAAAAATTGAAATAATTTGAGTTGTATCACTAAAATTTCCCAATCTCTATTAGGGGAAAAATGAATATATAGTAATAGTTTCATTTTATTTACTAAAGTATGTTTCATTAAGTTCTAAACTAGGAATTTATTTCTTATTTAATCAATAATTAAAGAAGTGGAAATGGTTCAGTTTGTATAGATAAATCATATTTTTTGAGTTAAAAATCTCTTGGACTTTATCACTAAACTTCTTCTCTTGAGATGTAGTGATGCATTGGAAATTTTACTTGATTGAATATTTCATTCTATATATTTGAAATAAGATTCCCTTGGGGGAATGAATTCATTATTAAATGAAAAGAGTTTTCTTTTTATTATAAACTATTGTTTAAAATTTTTATTTGGCTTTTATAAATGAATAATGGTGATAAATTGACACCATGTTGTCAATATTACCGCAAGTTACATTTTAGAAGGATTGTTTTATGTTTATGCTAATATTCAAAGTTTGAAGTTGTTGTTACTTCAAGGGATTAATTATTTTTATTAATACAATATTCATAATAAGTTCGATCCTTTAAAAAAATTAATTAAATAATTACAATACTAGAAGAGTATTACAATAAAAAACCATAGTTGTAATTGGTGTATTAATTGAGATAAAAAGGTAATTTTGTATAAGGATGTTTAACATTATGCATTGAAAATGATGACCATTAAATAATTACAAATATATTTATAATTTTAGTGGTTTGGTTGTTCCAAAAAGGATAAATTGGGGAAACTAATGAATAAAACAAAGGATTTAAAATTGTATGGATCAAGATTAAGTGATGTAATTTTATGTATGGTTTAAATTTAATCCTACACTATAACTAGTTCTTATGATAATGACCAAATGACAAGTAGTTATTACTTTAGATATGTGAAATATAAATACTTACCTATAGGATGGTCTAAGGTTACTATGAGAATGAGTTAATCAATATTAGTCAATAGTATGATGCTCAGTACGATCCTTGACAAGAGTCATGGTAACTTAATTAGATCTTAGTAGCAAATTATTTTATGTAAAATGATAAGTGGATGTATGTAGTACGAGTATCCATAAAAGATTATAGATCATGTTACAATGATATAAATAGGGATAGTACTACAATTGGATCTTTACTTATACAAAATTCATTAAATTCTTATTAAAATTATAGGGATTTTATAGGTATAATTCCCATTTGATAACTTGTCAAATTAACATCATTGATTGAGTTAAATAGAACAATATTACTTGTATATTATGAATCTTGGATTATAAAAGAATGTTTTAATTCCTAAACTTAGGAATAAAAAATAAATTCCTAATTTTTTTGACCTATCCCTAATGTTAAAATATCTTTATTAACCTAAGCATCCCAAGAATGAATAAGGTGTGGATAAACTATCCCAACATATACCCAGAATTACATAGATGTGAGTCTCTTAGGTAGGATAAGGACCCCTAGATGGTCCTATTGGGAGGGTGTTTACCCCCATATAGTTTAGAGCTTATTGTTATGGACTACATAATGATATGCCCTAAGATACATTTAGACTTCATAGGGTAATAATCTTTCTCGTAGTATCTTCTATGGGTGATTAGCCTAATTAAGGGTTGCATGTATGTAAATTTGGATATGGGGTTTGTGGGTATGTTACACAAAACCAAACTACCTATATTGGACCCTATTCAATATTCTAATTTGTATTCTGAATGAAGTGACACTCTAGTTTTTTGGGGTCATTTCAAAAAATCTAATAGAACTTTGAAAACCTTTTTCCACTAAATTTTGAGCCTTGAACTAATATTTGAATGTTTCTTTTCCATGGTGACCAAAAATGGTCAACGACCCCTTAACACCTCTTGAATTTATTTTTTAGTCTTAGATCCATACGATTAGATTAATATGATTTCACTTTGAACTTCATGATAGGTGAATAAGTAGATTAGTTGACATTACATTTTTCACCATCAATAAAATTGGTGACTCCACTAGGGAGTTTTAACTATTTAATTTTGATCTATTCCAAAAATATTTTCACATATTTTATTTTTTAATATTTTATATGTATATTACTGGAAACCTTCATGTCATCCATTTTGATATTAACATTGTTTATGAAAAAGTTGATATTTTTATTAATTTAACTCATTTTAGTGGGTATAAATATCCATAAGATCTGCAACATATATTTTTTGTTATTAATTATGAAGAAAAAGAGCCTTTAAGTTTGAGAATTGTAATTTATTTTTATTTAAAGATCAAGACCATATTACCCAAATAAACTAGCAATTGAGATGTGAAAGAGAAAAAAAAAATGTCAATATTCAAGTCTATATAAGATTTATTTCTGATAAACCCCCTAAAGACTATTAAATCTTTTCAAAATGATTGATTGAGAAAGAAATAGAATGAGGGATGCCATAAACAATTTGTGATAAAATAAGGAACATGATGAGATAACTGACTATGAATAAAATTATGGTGTTGAAAATGAATGACATAATAATCATTGGATTTGTGGTAATCCAATTGATATTGGAAATCATTCTAGAAAATTCTATTCACTAAAAGGAGTATACGTTCCAAAATTATCAATTAATTTAGGCAAATCTTAGGAGATCATCTTGATGCCTTTAAATTTATTTGTGTAAATCTTGTCATTATTAATGAAAAAGTATCTATTGGGTTGTTTTCTTAGATGTTAAAAGATAAAGCATATCAATCTTTCATTAGTTTACCTACTAAAGTTATTCATGAATGGAAATATATTGAATATTGGATTAAATTATGTTTTGGTGACCCTAAAGAAGATCTAGATTTAGTTCATAAAACTAAAAACACCTATATTGACCCTAGAAAAACTATTTATTATTTTACAACTAAAATTTTCAAACTTAGATAGAAGATTATAGCTGATGTAAGACCCTCTAAGAAGTTGGCAAGATTGTATTATTTTAGTGCATTACCCCTAAATTATAAAATCGCATTATAAGATAAAGATATATTAGAATATTATGTCAATATTAATTTTTGTATTTGATATGAAAATAAGATCAAACACATTTTTTTAAAATAAAGAGATTTTATTAGTCTAATTTCTAATAGTACAAAAAAAATTTAAGGCCATACATAATTTTGGGAATGAGTTGGTCATTGTTAAGTAAAAATTAAATGATCAACCTAATTCTTTAGATAAAACATCAAATATTGATAAGAATAAGTATAAAAATAAATTTTAGTATTTTCATGTATGTGAAATAGATCATGATCTAAATACATGCATCACTTTTCAAAAATTAAAACATTTTATGCATGGAAAAGATAGTATTTCTATTGAGTTGGTAGAAAATATAAACATGTGAAATTATGACAAGACTTTAGGTGACATCAATATAAAAATATTATGTATTATCCAAACAATGAAAAAGGAATATAATTATGTTCTTAAAGATAATTTAAACACAATGAAAGTTTATAATAATCAACCTTATCTTATAAATCCCTACCTTAAGATAAAGGTAAAGCTACAATGTGAAATGATATTATTGCCTGATAACCCTTAGTAAATAAATCCTTTACCTAGCCAATACAATAATGTGTAATACCAAACCAACAATATTTAAGACTTGTTTGTAGAGAAATAATATGGCCTCTATTTTTTAATGATGTGTGTTGTCAAGATAACAACGTTGTCAATTTTTTTTAATCTCTTATAGGAAAAATATTTAGGTATGCTTATGAATTATATTTTGAAAACACCAACAATACCATTAAATTTTAATCATTATGTATTGGTCTTGAAATTTTCATTGAATTGAATACTAAACACTTTAAAAAATTATTCTTCTTCTTATATATATATATATATATATATATATATATATATATATATATATATATATATATATATATATATATATATATATAATCCATGAGTAAGGAAATAAATTAAATAAAAATTAGGTAAAAATGTGAAGAGATAGATTATGGAACACCTATGTGACAAGTTAAATCATAGGTCAAGTTCACCAAATGTTTAACCCTAAATAGATATGAATAAATATAGTATAGGGTTAAGAATATATAAATTAATAAGAAAAATGGTGATAAATAGATATATAGTAGGAAAATTAATTGTAAACATAGATAAAATAATATTCTAAATTTAAATGTTGAGATATGCTAAAAATAAAAAGTATAACTATTGATTGTTATTGTAATGAATTGAAAAAAAAAGTAATAACTATAAGACAAATTATAAAAAATATATAAGATTAACCAATATCGCTTGCATAAATATACTTAGAAAGTTTGGTCACTGGAAAAAAATTAAAGATTTAAATATTTCACACATTCTTATGGAATTCAAAATAATTGTTAATAAACTTGTTTTTTATGCTTCAAACCCAACCTTATGTGACATAGAACCTTCTATGTATTATACATATTCTAAAAAATTTAGACCCAAGCTTTTGTATTTAAATAATAGTTTGCATGTTTTCAAATATGATGAACATAATGATTATATTATAAAGGATAATTATTTTGATCATAATGATTATGTTTTAAATTATGGTGATAAGTTTCAACTTATTAATAAAAATTTACCTCCAATTTTGGTAATCTTGGAATCAATGTTTCTCCTCATGACCAACATAAAAAAATTAGAATTGAGGAATCTTCAGTGAGGATCAAAGGTGAAACAAATCCAATCATCTTAAGAATAGAAAATGACCAAAATTATGTTTGTTTGGGTGTAAAATGTACAACCTTGGAAAATTTATTATTTCTTAAGTTTTTTAAAGAGTTCACTAAAATATTTTCTTGGTCATATAAATATCTAAGAGGTTATGACACTATTTAATCTATTTTTAGTTGAAGTGAATCAAAGTAATAGATATTAAACTATTAAAATTTGAATAATGATATATAAGAATTAGATAATGAAATACATTATGCTACATAATTTTACAAAAATTATAATTTGATAAAAAAAATAGTAAATGGAACTATAGATATTTTGCTAACTGTGCAAGTGAACTATGACTGGAAACTACATGAGAAGAACTAATGATTGTGTCATGACCAATTGTAATAAATTTAATTTATGGCTAGATAATAATGAAATAAAGGAAGACATGGGTAAGGGGTGTCCTTGTCTACTGATATGGCCACATCTTGGCTGAATAGGTTCCTAATATTCTGATTTGGATCTAGGTGACTGCCTACAAGGGTTGACTAATAACTTTTATGTTATGTATTACCATGTTAAAAACCTATAAAATATAAAACCCTAGATCATAAAAAAAATAGATATCAACTTTAAAAGGGTAAAATGGGTAAGGGGAATAACTTAACTTTCCTAAAAAAACCCATGTAATCTAAGTGTTGCCTACATAGCTCAAATGAGCCTCAAAGTGATATAGTTATCCCTCCTAAGGTGATCGTGTGATCTATGATTGTGAAACTATATGATTTTAGATATAATATTGATTGAAATTTTTGATAATAGATTCACTTAACCTAAAATTAAATAAATTCATATTACTCCTATGACTATTATAATGTTACAAAATTAAACCTAGAAGAAATAATGATCTTATGCACAACATGTAGTAGGACTGCCAAGTGATTTATAGATGTGTTTTTAAAATACTTAATGTGCTTATATAAGAGAATATTTAGAATATTTTCACTAACTAAATTTAAAAATTGCATGAATATCCATTTTTAAACGTCTCAATTCAATAATGCATCTATTAGAGCATGGGTATAAGGCTACACTAGTAGATAAAACTATAATGTGGATCTATCTGATCTAGTATAGACTTATCCCAAAATAAAAAAAAACTATTATTTAAGGTTTGATAGGATCCTCAGGTTGAATAGGGATGAATAGGCTTAAAATAGGGATTTCTATATGATATTTTATATATTCACAAGATAATAGAGGCACTCATATATTATTAGTTAGTGAAATGGTGATTGGACCAAGTAAGGTAAGGATGTCAATATTAAATATTGTCAAACACTTAAAAATCAATTTAATGTTTCTAAATTTACCCTCACTTTATTCTAGTGATGCAATAAAGTGAAATTACTAAAGTAAAGTATATGTAGACTTTAATTTGTATACATACTTTATATTTTCATGTGAATCTTGAATGTGCAATATGCCTTAATGAAAAACATGAAATAACTCCACTAAAATTAGTTATTGTCCATATTTTAAAAAAACATTTAAACTTGAAATTTGAATTTTGAAAATAGAGTAAGGAAGTTATACTACCAAAAGAGTATGCAATATAAATGCCCTATAATTTTAAAGTGGAGAAGTATTTACTCCCTTATTGAGGTATTTTATAGAATCAAGTCTCAATCTGGAAACATTTTAATTCTCTTGAGTTGGAAATATTGTATGCTCCAACTTTCACTTGACTATGTAGAGTAATCTTGTAAAATATTTGAATGGGGAACCATAAATTATGCCTCGTTACATATTAAAAGTGAAACCATAGATGTTGAGTTTCACTAAACTATAACATGGCCCACTTATAACATGAAGATGAATCACATCTTTGTAGACAGATCTAGATTATTTTTGAATATTTAAAACTTTTGCACTTGAGAAAGTTTTTAAATTGACATATAGTAACATGAACATGAATTAATATCATGCCCCATGTACTATATCAAATTTATTTTGAATTTTACAGTTATTAGAACCTATAATTTTTTGATATTTTCCACTTTGTAAATGTATGAATGAGTTCATGTGCATGCGACATGCCCTTATAATCTAAAAAATTAAATCAGGCTATAATTTTGAAACTGTTTAGAGTTGTAAATCTAAAAAAAATTTAAGAAGACTTGACTTCTCAAGACAATCCCATTGAAATGGGCCCCTAATTTATGGGGCATAGCCTATAGGTCACTTAGCTCAAAATTAGAGTTATGTAATATGTGAAAAATGTAATCATGTAGAATAACTTTAAATTTTGAATGTATTTCATCATATATTATAAAATAACATTGACTTTATATATGAAACATGTAAGGGATTAATATATCATTGAATCACATAATCATCATATGCATGATATATATCATGACACTAAATTAATAGTATAAATTAGGATTAATGCATCATATGAATCATGACATAGTAGTAACAAATAATGAACATATAGATAATGTCATACAATATCATGTATTTTTTTTAAAATGTCATATATAAGGCACAAATGTGACATAAAATGGACATGTGAATGCCACATAAATACACAAGTCAAAGGGCCACATAAAAATGGCATAATTATTCCATTCAAGCAATAATTTAAACATAAAAGTCTAAGGGCCACACATAATAAGCAATAAAACACTACCTCATGATGCAGTAAAGTAAGAAAAGAATCATAGAACAAATGAATATATGAATCATATGTCTCAATGTCATTGTTAGAAATTAGTATATTCATGTAACACATGTAAAGTATGAGTGATTATTAAAAAAATTAGGATATATATACATGGTATAAAGTTTATGGATAGATACAACTTGTTTTAATTGTTCACAGAGAATAAAGAGATGCCCCCAACTTAGCAAGGTTTTTGGGTTATGAGGGAAGCTTGACATTGAAACCATGTAAAATTATATCATGCATCACACTCAAATATCTCATGAAAATCAATGTGAATTAAAAATATGAAATACATTATCAATCAAACATAGAAAAAATAAAATATGGGAAGAATTAAACTTTAAAAAAATGATTTTTTGGAAAATATGTTTAGTTTTTTGAATTTTTGAATTGTTTGCATGTTTCTGAACATTATCCATATTTAATTTTTTTAGTATAATTATTTGAAACATTGAAATTTAAAATGTCTTAAGAATGATTTAGAAAATATTGGAATAGTAATTGATTTTAATAATCCTCAATAAGGTGTAAAAGCATTGTATGATAAGAGGGAAAGTAAGTAATGTGCCCTTAATGTATATGTAAATGACTAATGGAAAAGTATCTTGAATGAATAAGATAGATAAGAATGTAAATGCTCATCATGGGAAAGAGAGAGATATGATCTTGTAAGTAAATTAAAAGTTATAACATGATAAATATGAAATGATTATAAAAAAAAATAACATTGAAAGCATTTGTAAGGTGGTTGCTCTGGATTGTTTGAATTGGTTTGAAAATCAAGAGGGCAAGTGCCAAAAGTGAAAAAGAAATCCAAAGGCTAGAATAATGCTTGGGTAAGGGATAGAATAATTTTTATATAAATAAAATAAAAATAATTTATGTATAAAGGGAAGAATTCAAGATGATTAATCAAGAGACATATCCCAATTGGTGTATTGGGAGGAAGTAAGAGGCTCTGTCCAACCAAGGATCTCATCAATAGGATGTGCATATGTATACCCAAGTACATTGTATAAAAGAGTAACTTATTGTAAAGGATAAATGTCAAATGTATATGCTTATGAATATGAATTATGATTATATGTGTATTATACAAATTTTGAGTAATTGGATTAAGCATACATAAATAGCTATAAACTACTCAAATTTTAGCATAACCTTAAAAATTTGGAGTAAAATAAAAAAAATTAAGTTAAAATAGAAGATATATACCTAATTTATACCTTCACTATAAGTTTTTAGATAAGATTATACTCCAAATTAACAAATTGATTACTTGATGTAGACTTAGACCTTGAAGTTTTAGTGATGGAGTATAGTTTGAAAATGGACTAAGATGATTAAGAGATTATGGACCAAATTTTCATGGAGTTTTCTCATTTTTATTTGCATGGAGGATGGTTTGGTTATTTTTAGATAGGGAATAGGGAAGATCAATGGCCAAAATTCAAAGTTGGGTATAGGAAGATCAATGGTGGATATTTATTCAAGTAATTGGGATGTTAATAAGAGGAGAACTGAGGTATTAATAATAGGTTAGATATATGTGGGATATGAAATATGGATAATGGATTTAGATAATTAGTTATGAGGGGGTTACATGGGCTATGTTAGGCATAATAATGATAAGAGGATTTAATTAATGGATTATTAGATAAAACTACATAGGAATAGTGAGATGATTAGCAAGCCAAAAAAGGTGATCAAATTATGATGCATACATTTTTACCCTCTTTGTAAGGTCATTGTGAGTGGATGAAGTGGAAGGAGTAATGGTATTTAAAATAAAAAAGACACTCATGGATTAATAAATGATGTTAGTGGACATTATCCCCCTTGAGGGGACATGCAAAGAAGAAGGAGGTAGATAGACACTCAAAACAAGAAATGAAGGGTGGGATGTGTGAAGAGATATGGAGTTGGGATGTGACATGAGGGACTAATGATGAATAAGATGAAATTGACATGATTAGTGAGCTATAAATTAATTATGACCTTTTTAAATACATATTCACCTGTAATATAAATGATAGTGCCATAGTTGTTGACACATCCCAATGGGGAATCAACATGATGATGATAAGACAAAAGGTCATAAGCTTTAGATATATCCCAAGAAAGGACACATGTCAGGGAGAGCTATGGACCAATATGATTGATATATTAATCAATGATCTATCAACATATCCAAAGAAAGGACATATTCATGGGAGAGTATTAGGCCAAAATAAGATGATGATTTGATAATATTAAAAATGAGTGTAACTCAATACTAAAGTCAAGAGATATGATGAAGGAGATGAGAGAGGAAAAATGATATGATAAAGTGACAAAACATGAAGGATAAGAATTAGACTACATTACATCAAATTAATGATCCATATTTTGATTAATAGTGATGATGCCCCTAATAAGGGAACCTAGAGTTATGATCTTGGTCATGCCCTAATCAAAGGAGGAAACCATAAAATTTAAATGATTAATTTTTTAATCATCTATAATGGATTAATGATGGAATAAAATATATGTGTTACAATTTATCACATCCAATCAATAGGTGTGGGTTATTGAATGGGAAGATTATGCAAATGATTGTAGAATTGATAAGGGTTAATCCATAAACTGATTGATTAATGATTGATATTATATCTCAAGTATTTAAATAATGCAAGACTTGTGATGATGAATGATAGGGAAAGAGGATATAGTGGCCAAGGTGACCTTATAAATTCTATATGAATAAGTGTTGGATACATAGTCTAAAAAGACCTCAGGATAATGTAGTTCAGACTTGATGATGGATGACAAGATAGACTAGAGAAAGAAGAAGATAATGACTATTAGATGTGTTAGTTGTTAGACATATGTTAGTTGTGATGATGATTGGATACTATAGAGATGATATATGATTGAATATAAGATAAAAACATGATGATAAAGTACTTTAGTAATGATTAGACACTAGATGAGTGGACTTGTATGATCATCTTGAATATAAAGGACTAAGATAAATGATAGGATAAGGGATATTAGATATTATGACAATTGATAGTGGATAGGAGAAATGATGAATGTATTCCATTATAAATCCATAATTAATATGATAAGGCTCATCATATTTTAAGCAATCTGACGTAAATATAACACTAGGAAATATTCCCCATGATATAAGTATGACCAAGAAGATGTTGTGCCAAAGTGCATATTTATAAAAGGGGAAAATATTTAACTCTACATCATTAAGGGCACCTAAAATAATCATTTTAGCTTTTGATATCATCATATCATCCTTGTTCATTTCCTAATAAACAAACAAATTTATGCTATAAGAAAAATCAAAATAATACAAAAGGGATATATACAAACAAACATTTACACATAAGAAAATATAGGATAAAAGATAAATAAAAACACAAATCATACAAATAACACACACAAATATATACATGTCAATAAAATATGGTGTTTTCTATTGTCTAAATGTATAAAGATGGGATGGATGAAGATGATGATTGATGTCAATAAATGAGGGTGAATAGACTTGCCTTGATCATAAGTGGGATGAAATGGGATGCATTTGAGTAAATATTGATGTAAGTATAGGAACTAATTGACTCGATGTTTTTCCATGTTTTGAATTTAGGTAAAAGACTCAAAACTTATCATACTAAGGTGAGATGAGGTCAGTGCTAGCTCAATAATGACTATATTTTCCCTAATTTGGAATATGTGACATAAGATTTGAGTGTGGATGGATGGCTATGACTTGGTTATGTAAATGAGAGGTGAAATTAATGAATATGGATGATGATGTGAAAGGGGGAATAAGAATAGGACAAGATATATTAGGATATGTTTGGACTTTTTTAGATTTTATGATTTTAGGGGGTTTTTGGAATATTTCAATTTTTAGGTATTTTGGGATATGAAGGTATAGTATACAAAGGTGGTTACTAGAAAAATGAACACAAAACCTAGAAACCAAGATAAGGATGAATGGAATGAATAATAGACTTAGACAATGCTCAAAGAAGCTAATGGATAAGGAAGAATGAACTAGGGATTGCCAACAACCACATCGTGAAGGAACCAAATATCTAGTTACTCAAGTGTCAAGTAGAGGATATGCTAAGATGATTCCAAAACATTTCCTAATACATATTCCATTACCTTACAAAGATAAATATTGGAATAAATAATGGACATAATAAGAGGATGTAAAACATGATGGATAAGGATGTTTAGGATAACATATGTATAAGATAGATAAGGATGTTTGGAAGGTGATGAAGATAGGGTTGAAAAGGGATATGATGGGTAGGAATAATGGATAAGGGGATGGGATAGATAAGTAATGTAGAAAAGAGTGAGAAGTAACTTGAGGAAATCACTATATGGATGGAGTGAATTTTTACCCCAAGTGGTGAGGTACAATGTGAACAATAAATTATTTTACCATGATGCTAGAAACCATTTTTTATCATGGTACTTTCTCGAGGTGTTAGAAGACTAGTTTTCACCATTGGATGATTTTATTTTATTTATTTGACTTTTTTGAATCTTTTAACTTTTTTTACTTCTGGCATCTTGATTTATTGTACATGGGTGTGAGATGTAGGAATGTTGACACTTTATTGATATTCAACCAACACCTATTATGAATAAATGTGATGATAGGATCATTTTGTCATTGATAGATGTATTGATGCTATAGTGATCTTCATTGATTATCGATTTAACATCCTTTGAATGTCTCAACCAAGTGTCTTTGTAACCACTATGAGAGATGATGTTATATAGGAAAGTAATGTGTAGTAGGGATGGAATTGGATAGTTTTGATAGTGAGGTTGTGGATGTGGATGAGTGATATAATGATGAATAGTGTGATTGGTAGGAAATTAGAGATGGGGTTTAATAGTTTCACACACCACTAGTATGGTTTAAGGGATATTTTTGATTGGTATCATATGTCAAATGAGGTTAAGGAATCCAAGATTATTTGACTTATTTGCTCTTTGATCAAAATATTAGAAGGATGAACAACTGCATTAATTTTGACTTCTTTAAATTGTGTGGTAATTGCTGAAATGATAACTTCTTATTTTATTAACTTGATTGGATTTGTATTTCCCCTAGTGCTTGTAATTGGGATTTACTAGGGGTATTTGAATTTATAATTGGAGGATGATTATTTTGACTTTGATGATTCCTTAACACCTCAAGGATGTTTCTACTAGGGGATGATGATTTTTTACTTGGCCATTTAAGAAATCCTTATTGGCTTTGATTGATTATTTTTGGATCACATTTGACTTGATTATTTGGTTTGATTAATCGATTATTGGCTTGGATCCTTGTAGATTCAAAACATGGGATTGTATGTTGAGGGGAATCCATTGATGTGTATCCCTATTTGTCCCATTTAGGGAGTGGGATGGAGGGATTATTAATAGGAGGTGGATGATTAGGGATGTTTGGTGAAATGGGTGGATTAAGGGGATGATGGGCAACATAGTCCTCATAAAAACTACTAGGATACCCAACCTCAATGTCAAAGAAAACACCCTCAAGAATATTAAAAGGATCACTAAGAATATTTGTAGAATTAACATCTAAAGTTAATTCATATCCAACTTAATGATCTTAGACTGATAAAGCATCCAAGAATTGTGTTATGATTTCATAATCCTGAGATAGATCAAGAGTCATGCCTTATGACTAGTTGATATTCGAAATAGAGAAAACCTAAAAAAGATAGGTGTTGATATGACTTTCATTTTTTATAATGGATGATTATTATGATGTGGATTCTAATTCATATGCTAATGATGAACATGATCCTGATGTAGATGACCATTCTAATACTGACTTTGATAGGGATGTTGATAAGGTGATGTCACCAATAGATCATTTTTTGTTAATATCCATAGAGATGACTCATTAGATAACATCATTATATATAATAACCTTTTATATTTTGGGTTTAACAATAGATACCTTAGGCTTAAGTGATTTGTGAAAATAGGGGATTTGGTGTGGATAGGATATAGGGATGGCTCAATCAAGAATGGTTGTGGTATGGAGAATATTAGGGTCATGACCTTGGTTGAGAATGGAATAAGATTGATCATACTTAGGAAGCACTTTTTGGCATACCCCTTTTTGCACACTCTTAGGTATAGACACATTGGATTCACCCTCAATTTAAATGTTACCATAGTCTATGAAGATTTGAATAAAATTTTGTAAATTTAAGCATTGATTAATAATATGACCCCAAGTTTATTGCTATAGACAATATTGGTTTACTTTGTACCAAGACTTCTTAGGCTTGGTTGGATAAAGATGTATTATGGGTGGATAGACCATCATACAAGTATAAATGAGTTTGTGGTAGAGATATTTTAATGATATAAGAATATAATTATAGGGCTTCTCTTCACTTCTTGGCTTAGATGTGAAATCATCAGACTTAGGTGTGAAAGTATTTGAGTTTAGACTAGATGTTCCCATGAGGTGGCTTAATACCAATATTTGGAGGGATCATGGTATATGATGTATTTTAGGGGATGAACTAGTATTGGATGAGGCTGATAATTTAGGATTCCCTTTTCTAGTAGGATGGGGAACTTTTAATGGACTATGATTAGTAAATGGAGGATGCAACTATGGACCAGGTATGAACTAGAGGTAGGGTTAGTTAAATGGGTTAAAATCCTTTGATAGTTTGGACACCCATTTCTAAGATTCATAATAGGAATTCATCCTTGCTGGAAAAAATATATTTATTAAATAAGGAAATCTCTTTATTATTATACTAACTAAGAGGTTATGACCAAAACTAATATTAGTGGATGAGGGATCGGAATAGGATTGGTTGTCACAAGAATTAGATGTGGATAAAGGTTGATGAGGCACTTGTTTGGTATGTGACCTTAGGTTTAGGGTTTTAAAATCATTAAGAAGGTGGGAACCCATATATAATAGACATAAAAGGCACGCATACTTATGGTGAATATATACTTGTGAAATAGGACAACCTCATCACTTGTCTATTGGGGGACATTACGACTATGGTTATGATGAGTGGACAATGGGGACTATCATGCTGGGATAAAATGTGGGATAGGTTTAGATGGAGATTTTTAATGGGGAAGGACAAGGGATATTATTTTAGGATTGATATAATTGAGTTCTATAGGTAGGTAGGCACATATTTCTAAGACCCATAAAAGGATATTGTCCTTGTTTGCAAATAGGTATTGTTCTACAAGAACTAGGTCTAAATCCATGTGGGTAGATGATAAATGGGTGATGGATGTGAAGTTAGAGTAGGGATTGGGTAAAAATATGGTCCTTGGATAAAGTAAGTTTTAATTATTGATCTAGTATGATAGGTGATGGGTAAATATGATAAAGACTCAATGGATTATGATATCAGACTAGGATTAGATTTCAAACTAATAGTATGATAGGTGATAACAATATATCAATAATGCTTAGTTTTAAAGATAGAAAAAGGATAGGGATTTGACTAGTTTCTAGATTCAAACTAGAAAGATAATGATTATATGGGTGATATTTTTAAATAGGCAAGATGACTAGATTAGATATAACTAGATTGAGGATGACTAGATGCTAGATTGAAATTGACAAAGTGACAGGTTGTTAACAGGGTATTGATTGAATAAGAAATTTGATAGAATAATGGATGATAAAAAAATATAATGGTGGACTAGAGTGATAAGATGATATATAAGGATAACAAAAGGACTAGTTTAAGCCTTATATTGATTTTCTCAAGGTGAATTGGATATAAAATTATGTGATGAAGGGTATATGGAGGGATCAAGGATTATGGGATTAAGGGTGGTGATGTAAAGATGATTAGGGGTATGGTGAGTATGGTTTAGACATGTGTGTGACCTAAAAATCCAACTATATGTGTTATAAGATTAAAAAAATAAGATAAAGTAATATGGGATTTGTCTAGACAAGGTAAGATTAGATGAGATGATAGATAATGATAATATCACGATGTATTAGATAGGGTGATAAATACATAGGAGGATGTTGAGATAAAACTAGACTAGGATATGTCTAAGATGGGATGATAAGATGTATAAGATAGACAAGATTATACAATATTAAGGATTTACAAGATATGATGAAGGATTAAAAAAATAAATTTTATACAAGATATGATGATGGGTAAAGTAGATAACAATTTATAATATTTTAAAGCATGTATAAGATGGGAATATACAATATAATTTAGGTTATCCAAGATAAGAATGTAAGGAGATGAGAGGGTAGAACTAAAATACGGTGTAGGGATGACTAAGGTAAGACTAAAGGATATGAAGGGGGTATGACTTGAGATGAAATAATGGTGGGACAAGGTAAGATTAGAATAGATGATAATACTAAATATGGGGTGATGAGGATATGACTAGGATGGGATAAGATACAAGATAAGGATGTGATCTAGGTAGACTAAAGAGTAAGATTAATGATATGTCAATCATGGTATAATATTAGATGAGATAATGATGGGACAAGATGTGATGACGAACAAGGTAAGATTAGACTAAATGATAAGATAGAAGATGGGGTAATTAGGGTATAACTAGGAAAGGTAGTACAAGAAAAGATAAATAAGGATATACAAGATGATGATATAAGTTATATATAGCTATGTATAGGCTCACTCATCTCATAACCAATGCTGGTCTATCACAACCACACCAAATCAATTAAACCACAAACCTAATATTAGTAAACTAATATGGGAGTGTAACTCAATGACTACACTGTATAATGACTTTGTAAGTGAGGCTATATGCTATTAATCCATTATAGAATCTCTCAAACCCTCTCAACCCCATTTACACTTAATGACCACTTGGGATATCATATTGACTCTAGAATCAAGTTGCCTATTATGATTAAAGGTCCTATTCTAGGTTATACAGATTCTCTAAGGGCATCCCTGATATACACTAAGTACATGGGGCCCAATTCCATATAGGGTATTGTCTGATTGTTGGGTTAGCGAGTTAAATCTTTCCATTCATAGAAGACATGTATGGGGTCAACCACCTAGCCTAACAACTATCCCTAATTTTTATACTCCACCAAAACATGGGGTGTGATTGAATGCATGGTGATGAAATCTGTATCACTAACACATAAGACTATGGTAAGTGTGTGGGTGTAACTTACACATCATGTTTCCCCTAAAATATAAAAATGGGAGAGTTTATTAGTGGTTTTTGATCCTCTAAGACTTGATATTAGGATGAAAGGATGATAGCATACACTATTATAGCCCTCAAGATTTACACATAGGTAGTCAAAATATTAATTAACCAATTTATTTATGTGTGTAAAAAAAGCAAATAATATGGAATCAAAAACAAAGTTTAAAACTACCACTTTAATGGGCATCCTACAAGAATACCAATTATTAATTTCATATTTATGGCCTTTGACTGATCGGACCTACAAACAAGACAAGTTGGTAGTTATAGATGACTCAATCCTATAAAAACATTGTTAGTAGTTTTATCCCCCTAACAATTTTGATTGTTGACTTTGAGGGGTGACCTGCAAAAATGATATTAGTAGTTTAGTTGTTTTTTCTCTTTTTTTAACTTTGATGGTCGTGTACCTATAGGTTATAAAACAAAACAAAATTCTCTCCATATTCATATGATTTTTTGCTTTTGAAAACTAAATTAATTTTATTGAAACTATATAGACATATTATTAAAAATAAACTATATATATATATATATATAATTATTTTTGTTTTATACTAATGAAAGAGGAAATATAATTACACAAAATTGTGACTCATATTTTAAATTATTATAAAAAATCCTTCTCTTTTTTTTAATTTATTTATTTAATTTAAATTAATTAATTAACTAGGATGTGAGAGGTAACAAGTGATAAGGATATTTAAAATAAAAATTTCTAAAAATGACTTAACACATTTTCAAAAATTCTATCATGTAATAGTAAACCCAAAGTAGGAAAATCTAAGTGCATGCATTAAAGTGCATTAAATGGTGTGGATACAAAATTCATTGTAGATACTTCTAGTTTTGACAATTATCATGATATATTCTACAATGGATTTTGAGTGACTTTGACTACAAACTAAATGTTCTTTCAAAAGTTTTAGGAAATATATGAGATGAATTTGAAAAAAATGAAATGAATTAATTTACAAATAAAAAATCAATAATGCAACCTAGCAAAGAACAATGTTAAGTATGTCATTGGGACTATGTATTTTAGCAAGTTAGAATTGAATCCTATAGTGAAGTATGCAAAGATTCAAAGAGCGTGATCTCATTCAAGGTCACTAGGGCTTGGTATTATCTCATCTTACAATGGAAAAGGGGAATGAAAACCATTTAATAAAAAATTTGATCAATTCACCCTTGGCCCACATCTTACCCCCAACACAAGGAACGTGTCCTAGAGAATATATGGACATAAAATTTAAGACTTGGATTTGCAAAGTTATTCTTCAAGCCTAACCATGAAAACATGAATAATGGTAGAGTATTTTTAGCATAGAAAATTGGTAGAAAATGATTAGAATAGTGATATTAAACCTATGATAACTTACTCAAACAAAACAAAATAAAAAACCGTAAAATTTTATAAAAATCTAAGAGTAAGGTTCTGATAACTGAGAAAATGTTTCATGAAATGATTTAATATTAAGATCATCTTATCAAAACATAACTCATTTTCATGAAGAACGTAAATTTGTCAAAAATAATAAATCATAAATTCTCTTTCAACCCAACCTAAAAACTTGAGCAAGCATACTCAAAGCATAAAATATTAGTTCAAGAGGGCTCCCACTGTGGTCTCTAGATGTATTATACAAAATTTGAGTAAATGGATTAAACATACATAAATAGCTATATTATACTCAAATTTTAGCATAACCTCAAAAATTTGGTGTAAAATAACAAAATAAAGCTAAAATAGAAGATATATACCTGATTTATACCTTCATAATAACCATTTAGACAATATTATATGTCAAATTGACAAATTTATTGCATGATGTAGACATATACCTTGAATTTTCAGCAATGGAGAAAATCTTATCGATAGACTAAGATGATTAAGAGATTATGGACTAATTTTTCATGAAGTTTTCTCATTGTTATTTGTATGGAGGATGGGTTGGTTATTTATAGAGAGGGAAGAGGGAAGATAAATGGATATAATTCAAATTTGGGCGTAGTAAGATCATGGTGGATAATTATTCAAGGAATTGAAAATTCTTTAGAATCCTCTATATTTAGAGGTTTCAAGAGAAAGGAGATCAAAATGAAGGAGGTTTATAGAATTAGATAATTTTAGAATCCATGTTAGTTGTTAATAATGATTAGAGGGGATTTAGTTGGTGATGATGTGATAAGGAGATGATTAGGTGAGATAAGTGACAGTGATGTCATGGCTAGTTGTAAGTTTATAGAGAAACCTAGGGAATAGGTGAGAGTTTCTGAATTTAAAATTCATAAGTGGGCATGGAAAGATTTATTAAACAATTGGGATGTTAATAACAAGATAAATGAGGGTATTAATAATAGGTAGGATATATGTGGGATATAAAATATGGATAAGGTACTTAGATAATTGGCTAGGAGTGGGTTAAATGGGTTATGTTAGGAATAATAATGATAAGAGTTAATTAATGGATTATTAGACAAAATTAGATGGGAATAGTGATATAATTAGCAAGCTAAAGAATGTGAGTAAATTAAGAAGCATACAATATGTTATAATACAACCCTCCGAATCACTACTCATATTCCCATGTAAACCTATATCCTCATGTGAAATAGGAGAATATGTGACAACATGTACCTATGTTGAATATTTTTGAATAACCTATTGTGAATTAGGAGATGAAGACCTCCTTTTATGTGTCAATTTTTTCTTAGGATAATGTATCATTCCCTTTGAAACCAATTTAATTTATTCATGTGTAATTGTATCATGATCATAATTAGATGGATAAACTAATTTTTTAATATGTTCATGCTCATGAATCGATGCAGAAACTGATTATATAATTTGCTCATGCTCACTAATATATGAATAAATTGTAATGTGTTTTAGAATATGTAGATCATGATCTTGAATAATTATATAAATTATTTCATTACCATGTTTCTCAATAATGATGTCAAGAATTTATTCTAAAGAATAAGTAACCCCCATTAGTTATAAAGGATATTCATATCAAATTCTTAAAATTTTGACCACTTGATTATCATTAATATATTTCATACATTTATACATTATATAAGATATTTCTTTAATATTTTGTATCCAAGGGCATCCTAATATCATATCAAAGATCCATGTGTTTGGTAAAAATAAGAATGGGGTGGGAATTATGAGAGGGCTCACTTCTAAAGGTAGTTTATATACCCAATATTATCATGTGTATGGCCATAAAATTCTTTGACAACTCTAAAAGTATCTTATATATCTTGTTATGTATAACCAAGAGAGTAAATTAGTGTTATGGTGCACACATTTTCAATTGATCCATTGTTTATCATAACAATATATATGGATTGATTATCAACATATGCTCTAATTAAGATTGAATGTGTATCTAAATCATCATTAACAATTTCAATATCATAAAATGTAATCATATGATGTGATGTTTATTTACTTGTAATTTTACCAATTATTCTATCAAGTGGATTTACATGAGGAGAATGATGAGGATGATAATTATAAACATAATATACTTTATAATTACCCTTTTTACTTGCTTCATGATTTTTAAAAGTATATTTTTACATTTTGAGCTTTGAATTGTCATTTTTTGTGCCTAACCTCTTCATTAGGTGTGCTAATATAAATAATGTTCTCATAAATAGATCTTGAATATTGTGCTTAAGCTTGAAACATTTATTTTTAGAATTATTAATACATATATGGTATCCAAAATATGTATTACCTTCAAAAAAATTATATTTTTATCTAGGGGAGTCCACTTAAATTTATGGAGGAAGAGTGATTAGATTGCATTAAAGTATATTTTTTAATAATACATGTGGAGGTGAAGGTAGCCTTTAAAAATAGCTCCTTGTTGGACTTATAATTGAATCTTTTATGTTAGTTATGAGACATAATTAACTACAACCTTATCTTCATTCATGATTTGATTTGGTTTTATCTTATAATTTGAATTAATTTTAAACTTGACACTTGAATTAAAAGGAACATTTTAAGTATACTTAAGATTTTTCAAAGTAAGCAACTTGACATCACATTCTTTTACTATATGGAATAATTCATCAAAATATTTGAACTTATTAAAGGTAATTGTCTCTTGAAGTGGAGATAAAAACATTGATTAAATATATCTTGGAACTCATTTTCAGCCATTTGATTCATCATTTTGGATAACATAGTCTTGTATCTTATCACATTTTCAATGTTTTTTTCATTATACCCTTGTTTGACCTTTACGATTTGGGCATATGATAAATTTTCACCAATGTTGATGGAAAGGTGTGTTAAAAATTATTTTTTCAATGGATTTTATGTCTTTAATAATTGAAGAGGAAGATCATAGGATCATATAAGAGAATATTCTTTATGACTTCTTTTAAATAACTTTGTCAACAATTTGTAATTATATGCATTGACTGGACAAGCTACATATAATACAAACAATTTTTGTTCAATATCACCTTTTATTTCATATAGAGGAATCTTAGTAGCTAAAAATCTAACTGGTAATGGATAAAATGCAATTTTGGGTGCCAAAAGGTTATGAAACAAGAAACATGATTCCATAGAGGGACTAGCATGAGAAACAGTTTGTTCAATGTTAGTTAACTTAGCTTGTAAAAAAATAAGTGTGTGTTCAAGAAGAGTATTTGGAGAGGTAATATGAGGAGTATAAGTAGAATGAGTAGGCATAGGCATAAATAAATTTTGGAGACTAAGTGACATTCCCAAGCCAAATATGATGCTATAGTGTAGAAATAAGAATAAATTCAATTATATGAGTATAAACATTGGATGGAATTTATTCAGATCCTTTATTTTGATAATCTCTAGCTACATATAATAATGAGTCGACCTTTTCTATATGTTCACAAATATATTTCTTAATTTTTTCCTCATTAGTTAGACCAGATTGTTTCTGAGTATTAGGTTTTGAAATGATAGTCATGATGTGCCCTTCAAGAGGGTGTGAAATAAATAATGGATGTTATCATGAAGTTATGTATTTTAGATAATTCATAAAATATTCTTCCTCCTATTCTCAAGTCATTTTAGATTTGACAAAATCTATTGGAGATGAAAAATGGCGTAATATACTAGTACAAGCATTTGTAATAGAGAAAGCTTGATATTGAACATTATTTTGTGTAGCTTCTTAATTAACCTAACATTAAATACATGTCAAAAAATATTAAATAAAATGTTGAAAATAAATACAAGATGAAAAAAATAATTTCATAATTGTATGTAGCATATGAAAAAAATATTCATTAATTGATCTCATTGTGAATGCAATATAATATGAATCAAGTAACTGTAATGAATATGAATACAATACAATAAAAAATCAAGGTCTAAGGGTGATCTAGGCATGGGTTTAAATGATCATGTGAGCTCTCAAATATAATTTATCTTTCATTGATTAATGTCATCCCGATGTTTTAGAGCATTAATTATAGAGTAAAAACCATGCTTATAGTCCACTACCTCTTTTCTAAGAGTACAATGAAAGTAAATTACTTGGGTGATATGCTCCTCTCAAGTACACCAAAAATCAAATAACTAAAAAAGGGTTCATATGGTATAAAAAAGTGATCCTAGGTGTTTCCAATGTACCATGAGGTATATATAAAATAAATACTATTTTTAATTTTATACAATGGTTGAGTATTGGTGTAAACCACTCATGCCATGATTTATATAGAACAGAACACCACGTAGCCTTTCACAATAGTCACTAAGTAGTTTTAAAAAAATTGGAACATAGTTTCTAGAATAAGCACAAACAAATGAAAAATAAAATTAAAATATTTCTATGTATAGATATCAATAAATTTCAAATTGAGGTCAGAAAAAAGATATTTTGTGTCAGATTTATTTTAGGTAACAAGACAAACTTATTCAATGTCAGATTAAATCCAAGGTCAAATAACTTGAATTTTTATGTGTTAGATTTTATCCAAAGTTGAAGATGTTTTATTTTAGTGTCACAAATTTATATAAATATGTATCAAATCCTAGGATAAAAATCAATTAAATATCAATAAATGTTATTAAAAAGTAGCAGGTTCACCAAAATGTTTAATCTATTTTGAGTTGAAGTGAACCAAATTGATAGATATTAAAATATTGAAATTTGAATGTTGTTATATATAGATCTAATAATTAAATATATTATGATACAAAATTTTATAGAATTTATAATTTTAAAAAAATAGTAAATGAGCCTACAAATATGCAACCCTCCCTAAAACATATATTGTGATGATTGTGCCAGTGAATTATGACTATAGATTGTTGGTCACTCTGATTGACCCACATAGAAAATAGATATTGGATTAACCATTCTGAGAGGACAAAGGGAGGTAATAATCATGGGATAAAATGTCCCCTTGTAATTTTAGGATTGTTTTTGGTTCAACCTAAGGACTGAGTAATTTAACTAGCTTTACTTTGAGAATAACAGCTACTACCACTACAGATTTAATTGGTATGAGAATTCATGTTCATTTAATTACTTTATTTTTATTTTTTTATACCATATTGTCTACTTGATTCAACTGATAAAACAATTAAAATCTACTTCACTAAAATTCCTATCACAACCTAAAATAAAGTATGACATCATCCAAAAAATAAAAAGAAGAGAGAGGGTAGAGCAAAAAAGAGAGGGTGTTTTTGTTCTAAATGAGGTTCTTGGTACTGTAGAACTAAAAATTATGTCTGACCATAGTTATACCACTATGTTTCTAGTCTAATAATTGCACAAACTTATAGCCATTCATTGGGTAAATTTCTAAGGATAATCATGAAATCCATTGATCTATTGAATCAATTCTAAATATATCCTATCTTTCACTCTATATTTATTGCACATGATGAATGTAAGAAGTTTAAAATAAAACATGAAAAAATATAAAATACTAGTTATGATAGATACGGCACAACATAACTAAGGAAATCATCTATAAACAATCACACTAATAGTCCTAGCACCAATTAACCAACTAAATAAAAAGATGAGACACTAAACAAAAAGAATATAATAAAATCTATATTTAACATTCTAAACATATTATATTACAATCAATACCCCCTAGAAATCAATTAAAGTAGAAGGTGTGGGAGAAAGGTTGTTGTAATCTAGGCCAATTCTAGTAAAAAATTGATGCCTAAATGTCAACCACTTGTGGATGCATAGTCATGGTGAAAACACCAAGGGAAGGAAGGTACAATCCTAGCACAATCCCAATATCACTTCAACCCCAAAATTTTTGACCCTTAAGATGGAAATCCAACCATTTATATAGATAATTTGATCAACTTATGGACTTTTCATCCATCTAAGCCCATTAATAGGGTGGTTATAAACATCAATGATGATTAAAAGATGTAGTTGAGATTTTGATAGATTTTCCAGCTGAGCGATGCCTTGTAGTTAGATTTTATGCATGTTAAATTTATAATTTTTGTCTTTTAGCTCTTATTTATCTTATATAGACCTCCAAAAATTAATATTCTATCATTCAATTCAATTCACAACCCATTCATATAGGTCTTGATGTCTAAATAGGTAATCAATCTTAGTTCCATCACTTTTTTGATGCCATCACTTCCACATGGAACTTTTTTGGGTTCACTTCCATTTTCCTTTGATAAGCTATTGGTGTTTCCCATTGGGTCCCATTTTTCCACTTAGTAGCTTGCCATCATCCCAAGTCTTTACTCTATTGTTTACCTTTTTCATTTCCATATCCATGTGGCTTCTTCTCATCTTTTCAAGCTCTTCATGCTTTAGACTAATGCCTCTAATGCCCTGACCTCCTAGGTTAATGTTATAGGCTCTCAGTATTTCAAGAGGGTGCCATATGGAATCTTCTCTGAGCCATGAGCCTTTACCAATGTCGATCAACTCTTGAGATTTTTTATTAATTCATTAATTCCCTCAAGGTTTCAAATTTTTGAGGTTTTGAGGCTCTAAGGTTTCAATCCTTTGATAATGCCTTTAACTCTCCATCAAGCCAGGTCATTGAGATAGTGTCATGTGGCATGATCTTAGGGTACTAGGGATTTAAAAATAATTAATCATTTTTTCAAAATATTTAGATCCAAAGCTATGTGTTGATGATATTTGGACATGTGGAAGAATTTTTGGGGTCTATAAATATTTGAAAACCTATGATAAAATATAAAAAGCAATTGAGTAAAGATTTTTTTAAAAAATAAGTTTTTCCAATTGAATTTTATGTGAGAATCAATCATTTAATATAATAATTGAAACTAATCATTCACATAAACTTAAGATTCAATCCTAGGTATGCATAAGTTATATTATATGTAAAGTATGATAGAAATGATCTAAAATAGAGGAGTGATAGATTATTAATAACATCATGATTATTGAATATTTTTTAAAGATGTATTACAAATATTAATCCAATTTTATATGAAAAATATAATCATGAGATATAACACCAAAAGTTATCTCAAATGAAAAAGGGTTCATATTTTCAGCCTAAAAATGGGGCATGTTGTAAAAATATACAAAAAATGGTGAATTTTTTAGGGAGAATGTTTTTAATCATTTAGAATCCGAAAAATCTATTTAAATCACTCCAAAATTTAGACTACAAATATTCATACCTAAATGCAAGTATAAAATACAAATAATTCTCTTCAAACAAAATCAAAAATTTGAAGGAATTGAAGTCTACCTTAACTTGTGGAATACTAATTTTATATTATATTATAGGACATCAGTGTGTGAAAATGATAAAGTCATTATAGCTCTAGAATTCACATAAAGTAATTCAGACATGCTTAGACAACATGAACTTCTAAAAGGGAAAAGATTTGGAAATTTGGTTGGGGGAACTGACATGGGTATTTCTCTACTACTATCCATGCATATATATCCCTAGCATAGATAACTTTGATCCCACTCAAGGCCTTGCTCTACTGCCAACCAAGCCAAAAAGCCTATGGTGAAGGTTGCTTGAATCACCATTTTGGGGAAGGCTTTATTTACATTTTTTATTATGTTTCCTTCAAAAAATTCATATGAAAAGATTTATCTATTCATTCTATTAATGGTTTGGGACCAATCCATGGGTAAAATTGAAGATTAAAAAAATGTTTATTACCAAGACAAATATGTTCAGTGTTCCTACTTTGCTTAAGATGTTCAATTAAGTGTAATTGATGGCTGTAAACAAGAAAACCTTTCTAAAATGCACATGTTCTATTTATAATCACATGCCTCCAAATTTTATAAAATACACAAAATAAAATGGAAGCAACCTATGCCATTATTCAAACATGACTTTTCACTTTCTAACTTTAAAGGTTCAAATGAGTATATTAATTATACTCCACCATTTGAGGTTCCTCAACCCACTAACATATGGAAAGAGAAATCCATAGGGTTCTTCCTTCTACTCAATGCTTTTGTTTTAAGGATAGAGCTCATAGTTGTAATAGGATGCCAAGGATAATTAATAAGCTATAATATTGAAAAAAAATATAACCAAAATAGGAAAAGTCGAAAACAAACATATGTATATTAACATTTGAATAGGAGGTTCAAGGCATACCAGATATTTAGGATAAGAACCATCCACTACATGACCATATTACTTCTCTTCTTCAAGTATTAACTAAATTCACTCTTATAAATCTAAAATATAAATTACTTCATAATCATAATAATTGTCATCTTATTTTTTAAGCATATTAAAATTATTTAGAGAATAAGCTTGATAAGGAGCTAGGTAAAACTGAGAGGTTTCTGCTTGGACTATGGTAGAGAGTAGTTTTTTGATCTAATATTGTAGTCTTTTAGAAGGAAAACATATTTTCTATTTGCCTTGTATAGAATTAAGGGAACTAATCTTCTATCTAAATGGATTCTATGAAATCTAAGACTAAATTATTTGCTACAGACATCTTTACAAATGTGGAAATTAGGGGATCTAAAGCATGCAAGTATAGATATAAAATAGCTACTTCAGGAGTTATAAGACTAACAAGGACTCTATTAATGCTCTTTTTAAAGCTAAAGTTAAAGTCCCTAACTATCTCATGAGATTATCTCCTAATCATAATAAATTCTTATAACAAAATGTGAGCATCAATCATTAGACTAAACTGAAGCAAAATAATATTTTCAAATTCATTCTAGCTAGTAATAAAATTAAGTGTTAACCATGAAAACCAATCATAATTTCTTCCTCTAAAGTAAAAGGAAATAGTCTACATGCAACATATTCAAATTTGATATTTAAAACATGCATATCATACTTAAAAACAATAAGATGTTCCTCAATAGTCCTTATTCTTTCATTATGAAATCTAGGAAGAAACACAAATGGATCCCCATCTGGTAAGTTATGTTGAATGACAGATATTTATGATTGATTCACCGAGCCAAGACATGGTGATAACCACATATTTTATATAATCATATATGGGATAAAAAATGTAAACATATGTATACCATGCCTATATATAATGGTTATGTTCTTCCTATACCTCAACAATTTAAATAAGAGTGAAACAAGAAGGGATAAGAACCTAAGTCTAGAACTTGTAGTCCTTATAGTGGGGTCCAGGTTGATTTTAAATAGAAAATAATTAAAATATAAATAATAAACAAAATTTTCATAAATATTAAATCAATGAAAACACTATGGTCATCTTTCTAATGCCAAAAATTTTGGTATGTGTGTTTGAATCACACAATAATGAAGAAAGCATAAAGGAGGGGAAAAAAGACTCAATCAATAGATAGTTCCTTCAAGCCCTCCTAGTACTAAAAATTTTATTCACTTCAACTAAATCATCCAAAAAATAGTTATTGTATTAACCATTCTAAGAGGATAAAGGGAGGCAATAATCATGGGATGAAATGTCCCCTCATTAATTTTAGGATTGATATTGGTTCAACCCAAGGACTGATTAGTTTAACCAAGTTTACTTTGATAGTAACAAATTCTACTACCATAGGTTTAATTGATATGAGTATTCATGTTCATTTACTTATTTATTATTTGTTTATACCCTATTTTTGACCGATTCAATTGATAAAACAATCAAAATCTAATTTAATTTAATTCCTATCACAACCTATGCTAGGGCAAGACATCATCCAAAAAAATAAAAGGAGAGAGAGGGTAGGTTAGAAAAGAGGGTATCTTTTTTCTAAATAATTTTATTAGTATTGCATAAATAAAAATCATGTTTTACCATAGTTATACCAGTGTCTGTCTGGTCTAGCAATTGCACAAACTTATAGCCACTAAGTGGGAAATATTCTAAGGACAATCATGACATCCATTGATCTATTGAATAAATTCTAAATATATCCTATCTTACACTCAAAAATTTGCACATGATAAATGCAACAATTCTAAAATAAATACTGAATAAATCTAAAATACTAGTTATGATAGTTATAGCACAATATAACGAAGATAATCATCTGCAAACAAGCACATTAATAGTCTTAGCACCATTTAACCAGCTAAATAAAAAAAATAGAGACAATAAATGAATAAAATGTATATTCAAAATTCTAAAATCATTATGTTACAATGAATAACCCTTGGGAATCAATTAAAGATGAAGGCATGGGAGAAACATTGGTGTAATCTAGGTCAGTTATAGTAGTAATTCAATGCCAAAATGTTGATCACCTATGGATGCACAGTCAAGGTGAAAACACCAAGGGATGACATATGCAATCCTATCATAATCCTAAAAATTCTTTGATCCCAAAATTCACAAACCTTAAAATGGAAATCTAGCATGTTTATATAGACAATTTGATCATCTAATAGCCTCATCTTCTAGCTTAGCCCATTAACAGGGTGGTTACAAACATCAATGATGATTGGAAGATGCAGTTAAGATTCTGATAGAGTTTTAAACTGATTTATGCCTCAAAATTAGAGTCTATACTTGTTAAATGTATATATATATATATATATATATATATATATATATATATATATATATATATATATATATATATATATATATATATATATATATATATATATATATTATCCCCTCTTTATCTTATATGGACCTATGAAACTTGATATTCCACTGTCAAATTGAATGAATAATCCATTCATAGATTTGATGGCATTGATAGTTAGATGAACCATCAATATTAGTTATATCACTTTTATGATGCCATTGATACCACATGGTTATTTATTATCTTCACTTTCCTTTTCCTTCATTAGGATATTAACTTTATCCTTTAGGTCCCACTTTACCACTTGGAAACTTGTCATCTTCCTTGAGATTTACTCTATTATCTACCTTTATCATTTTCATGGCCATGTGGATTCATCTCAGATTCTCTATCTCTTCATATTTTTTACTAATGTAATTAATGCCTTGAGATCTTGGGTTAATTTTATAATCATTCTAGGCTCTCAAGATTTTAAAAGGGTTCCATGTGGTATCTTATCAAGGCCTTGGGTACATGAGGCTTTACCAATGTCGATAAACTCCCAAGTTTTTGGGTTATTTCCTTAATGTCCCTAAGGTTCTGAGGTTCTAAGGTTCTAAGACTTTGTTAATTCCTTCAACTCTCTATTAGGCTAGGTCACTAGGATCATATCATGTAACATGATCTTGGGGCCCTATAGATTTATAAGGATTTAGTCTTTTTTTCAAAAGATTTGGATCCAAATCCATATGTTGATGATATTTAGACATGTGGAATAATTTGGGGAGCTCCAAGAATCTTTGAAAACTTACGAGAAAATTAAAAATTGACTAAGTAAAGAGTTTTGAAAAAAAATAAGTTTTAGAAGCAAATTTTATACAAGAAATAGTCATTCAACATAGGAATTGAAACTAGTCATTCATATAAACTTAAGATTCAATTCCAGATATTCATAAGATAAAGTCTATATAAAATATGATAGAAATGATCTAAACCAAAGGAGTGATATACTATGAATAATATCATGATTAATGAATATTTATCTAAGAAGAATTGAAAATATTAATCCAATTTTATATGAAAAACATAATCATGAGATATATCACCAAAAATTAGCTCTAAAGAAAGAGGGTCCCTATTTTCAACCTAAAAATTGGAGCATATTGTGCAAGCACACAATAAAAACTACTTGAGAATTATTATTTATTATGTCGTGATTAAATGTAGGAATTTAATTTGTGATTAGATAAGTTTATAGGAGGATAAAGGCATAGTAAGACCTTCTCTATTAGTTATAGTATGCCCTAGTTGATTGAGCACCTAATTTTTTGATTTAGTATATGTAACTGCCTATAATGATTGATTTATAAATTTTATATTTTGTATTACCATATGGAATACCTATAAAATATAAAACCATAGATATTTCACAAAAAAAAATATAGAGGTCAAATTATAATGGGGACAATGGGTAAGGGGAATATCTGATTTATGCTCAAAAACCTTGTGTAATCTGAGTGTTTCCTATATAGCCCAAATGGGCCTTAGGTCAGTGTAGTTCTCCCTCGTATGGTGATTATGTGATCTATGATTATATATCTATATGATTGTAGCTATAATATTTATTAAAATTATTAAAAATGGATACCCTTGATCTATGAATAAAATATATTCATACTTGGCCCATGCATGTTAGAATGTTATAGAATTGAAATTGTAATAAATAGTGCTCTTTTACTCAGTGTGTAGTAGAGTTTCCAAATAATTTCTAGATGTACTTAGATAACATAGATGTAATTATATATGTGAATATTTAGAATATTTAGTTAACCAACATTTAAAAATATGTGAGAGAATCATTTTTAAACATCTCATTTTGAAAAAGTAAACATTAGATTAGGGAGAAGAGGCTACACTTGTGGACAAGGCCATAATGTGGCTCTATCTGACCTAGTGTGAACCTATCCCAAAAGGACACAAATTGATATTAATGGTCTAACAAGAGATTATAGGTTAAATATATATTAATAAGATTTAAATAAGAATGTTTCTATGATATTTTTTTAATTTTTTCAAGACAATAGAGTCTTTCTTATAGATTATGAGTTAACGAAATGGTGAATAGACCAAGGTAAGGATGTCAATATTAAAAATTGTCAAGTACTTAATGATTAGTCTTATTTATCTACAGGTATTATCATAATATAAAATAATATAAAAATTAAACATGATATAAAACCTATTACGCAAAAACCTCATAGATTAATCCCCTTATTGATAAACACCATCAACAAAGAGCTTGATAAATGTTAGATGGTGGTGTCATTTACTAGTTAAATACATTGATTAGGTAATTAATGTTGTCTTGGTTCGTATTAAAAATGGTAATATCCATATTTGTGTTGATTTTAGATATTTGAATCATACAAGTATCAAATCTAATTTTCCTTTACCTAGTATTGATTAAATTTTACATCTAGTTGTCATTGTGAAATGATGTCTCTTTAAGATAGATTTTTTTGATATAATTAAATCTTTGTAAATATAGAAGATAGGCATAAGATAACTTTAAATACACATAGAGGTAATTTTTATTTTAATAGGATGTTCTTTAGACTAATAAATGCAATTTTAACATTTAAAATAGTTATGCACTTAGCATTTGATGATTTGATTGACATTATTATTCAAATTTACCTAGATAATTTAAATGTCTATTCTAAGAAAAGAAAGAAACACTTAGACCACTTATGTGACATTTTTATTAGATGTGGGAGATATGGTATTTATTTAAACCTAAATAAATATTTTTTTGGCATAACTAAAGTTATTTCTAAGGATTAAATTTCTATAGACCTAGATCGTATCAAAGTTATTAAAGACTTGCCTCCTCCAAAATATCAATCTAATCTAAGATATTTGATAAAATTGAATTTTTATGTAAATTTATTTCTTATTTTATGATAAGATAATCCATTACATATATATATTAAAAAATATAAAATCTATTAATGAGATGCAGGATCTGAAACAATAGTTGATGAGAGCAAAAATGCAATAGTAAGTGCTCATGTACTTCTAAAACTAAACATGAATGAACCTTTCATTTTTTATGTTAATGTGAAAAAATAGGCATTAGGTGTTTTTTTTACTCAATATGATAAAAATTAACCCATTACTTATATGATCCATGTGCTCGAAAATGTTAAAATTAGGTATCCAACAATTGAAAAATGTGTTCTTTCATTAGTTTCAGCATTAGGTAAATTTGAATATTTGTTGATGAGAAATAAATTTATATTACACTCAAATTTACTTATTTTGTATTATATTTTAAAGTATACCATGAATAATGGTAGGTTAGATAAATAGATTTTTAAAATTAAAGAATATTATCTTTAATTTTAAATATCTATAACAAGAAAAGGTAATGAACTAGCCAAACACCTTGTTGAATATATAACTTTTGACATTAACACTCTTGTTTGTGTTGTTGATTAAATGCATGTTAAACTTGTTTTGTAAACCATGAAAATTTCAAACCTTGCACAGAAATTCAAAATTGGTCTTTAAATGCAATAATGGGACTATTTATATTTTCATTAATTATTCATATCGTAATTTGGTCTATTATTTCTAAAACCAAGCTTGTATAAACTCATTAGATAAAATTAAATGTATGTATCTTCAGTTATAAGATTTAAAATTTGTTTTGCTATAAAATTTATTATTTTATAGGAATAGATATGGTATATTATTGAGATGTCTTTGTTAGTTTAAGTTTTTATTCCATTTAATAGTTTTTTCCCCTATACATGTTTATCTTTCTTAGGTGTTATTTTAGGTCATTTGAGAAAATAGTCCCACATTCATGAAGATGTGAGGACACATTTATCTTCCACCTATATATGTACCTTTCTTAAATTTATTTTGGCTAATGCGTCTAATTCTTATTATTTAATATTTTAATTAGTGAAGACTTACTTCTTCTTTCTCATATTTTATTTCACTTCTGTAGGAAGTATCTCTTATGCATAATTTTTTTTTTGCATATTACTGAGCTTTTTGTTTCATGTTCACTTAGACCTTACTCATCAATTATGGACTAATTAGACATGGTATTAGAGCATGGTCTTTGGTAGTTGAATGTCAAAGTTCCTATTATGAAATTTTTATTTTTATTTTTCATGTCATAGATCTACCATTTTTTGACCTCACACACTTTAGATACACCCTCTCTCAGATTTTGATCTTTTTATAAAGTCCTTGGTTGATCTAGATTCATAAAAATAATGAGGTAAAATGTATCTCTTGTTGATCATATTTTATGTGATAGATTTTCATTGAAAATATCTTGTGTCATTAGATTTAAAAGGTGAAAAAATCCTAGGATATGTTGTAAACATGACCTATTTTCGTGAAAATCACTTTTGGCCATTTTTTGAGGGTTTGAATGCATTTTTAGATTTTTTGTAGATATTTGGTGGGTATTTTGTATATTTTTTATATTTATACAAAATCTAAATATTTTTGATTTGAAAATATTCTTGTACCTACTTTTAACTCCATCAAACTTGTCACCTCTATGTGCACTTGTTAGAAATATGAGTCTTCCTAACACCTATAAAAAATGTGGTCAATTCTAACACTAATAGAAAATTGGCTCATCCTAGCACTTGATAGAACTACTAACCATCCTAGCACCCATAATGTTAGGTTGTGGAGCTAAAAGCTTCACTGTATGTAGACATGGAGGTTGCTAAGAGGTTGCTAAGTTGCAGAGCAACCAACGTCAGTCTGATCAACTGACATCAGTCATATCTAGTGAGCAGAGCAACTGACATCGGTCAGGATCAGCCAATGTTAATCATCTCCAAGCAGACAGGGATCGACATCGGTCACTTGTACAGTTCCAAAACTGCTTGTTGATGAATAGTTAGTTAATGAACTAGTTATTTGCATGTAAAATGCCAATTTTAGACTTGAAGCTATGGATCTAATTATTGTAATTGGATGTCTAATTATTGTTTGTATGGGAGCTATTTAATATACTCATGGGTTGTATTGTAAAGGTGTGCTAGAGAGTAAGAGAGCAAATATTAGCTCCTTCAGAGTGAAGAGAGCAGGGTGTGTTCCTCCTAGTGCCACAGTGCCAAGTGTGGGTGCTGGTTTGGAGAATTAGAAGGATTCTTCATGTATGTATGATCTTGGTTAGCAGGTGTGCAAGGCTAGGTTTGGAAATCTACATGGTAAGTAAGATCATTGATCTATAGGTGTTTGTGTGTGTTTGATCTAAGTTTGCAGGTGTTGAAAAACCAAGTTGATTTGCAGGTGGCAGCAAGATCAGGGAGAACACAACATAATAGGTAATAAAATTAGGTAGGATCTACTTGGAGTATGGTGTGTACTTAGTTAGAGAGGAATAGAGGAAGGCAAGGTAGATCCTTCCAAAGTAAGATCATTTGCGTTGCAGGTTGTTGCAAGTTCATGGGAGATCTACTTGGAGTACGGTGTGTACTTAGTCATGGAGTACATGGAGTACTTGTGTACTGGTAGTAGTGATATTAACTAGTGGTACTGGCAGTAGTGATACTGACTGGTTGGAGGTGAACACCAACTTTGTGTTTGAGTTGTGTGTTGGGACCGTAATTGAGAGAGTGAGATCTTGAAAGTGAATTAATGTACACTTGGTGTGGGAAGCCTGTAAGGTGTGGAAGAGTGTGGCGTCTCTTCATTGTAATTATTTTTTGGAAGAGTATTAATACAATTGGGTATTGTCTCTCATATTTTGTATTATTTTTGAATTCTAGTTACTTATGCATTCTGGTTAAAATTCTACATTTAGTTGCTTGTACATGGCAATCAATTGTGCTTCCTAGATCCCAACAAGTGGTATCAGAGCTAAGGTTGCAGGGAGTAGGTTTGTGTTTGATTACAGGTCACTCTTAGGGGTTTTTGATTGAGTGGGAGTATAACAATGGCAAAAGAAAGTACACTAAGAATGGAGGAATTGAAAAGCACGAATGGTCAATTACGGTGTTATGGAAAGAAAGAGCAGGTAAAGAAAAATTGTTGGTTGGTAGAAGATCAGCATGAAGGAATTAAAGCAGATGTTGTAGGTATTTTTGCACAAGATGCTCTAGGATGTTCCTTAGATAAAGTAGAATCTTGTTTTATAGATTCTGTTGCCTCTTTCCATGCAGCTCAAAATAGAGTATTTTTCCATGTTAAGGTCTTTGGAGACTTTGGAAAGATTTATTTAGGAGCTGGTGTGCCTTGTCAAAGTTTTGGCAAAGGGGAAGTTAAGCTAAAATTGCAGGCAGCCAACACATAGGTGTTGAAGGATGTCATACAAGTCCTAGTTTTGAATATCAGGCTAATTTCTTCAGGAAAGTTGGGTGATGAGAGATGCATAGAAACTCTCACAGTGGATGCACTTGAATTATCAAGTGGTAAGAAAGTAGGTATCCTTTATCTATCTACTTATATTACTGATTCTTCTTCTATTGTGAGGATGTGGCTTTGTAGGCTTGGTCACATGAGTAATAAGGAGATGCATGTTCTTAAGAGGAAGTCAGATGTCTTTGACAGACTTAAGAACTGGAAATCCTTGGTGTTCATGGAGGAGATGATGGATAGAGATCAGTAGAAAGGATTGAGTAACTCTGAGCAGAGTAGTTTAGATAGGGTTTTGATTCAAAGAGAGCTCATGGGTAAAAAGTCATCACTCACATGAGAACACAGATACCAACGTCGATCAAGAGGAACCAGCGTTGAACAGACAGGTGCTGATGTCAGTCATGTGTAGACCAAAGCCAGTGGTGTCAGGTAGGGTAAGATTGATGTCAGTCAGAGAATCGATGTTAGTAATAGGTAGACACTGACGTCGGTCAGGAAATTAGCATCAGCAATCAAGACAGTCACATGGAACTGATGTCAATCAGATGCAGACTGTGTGGTGACTGAGGTCGGTCACTGGAATGGATTTTGGGTAGATAGCAAGCTGTCAAGGAGTCTCAAATGCCCATATGGAGGATTGAAAGGGTAAGTAAGCCTCAAATTTGTTATTCCTCTTCTTTATACTCATTGCTCATTGCAGAGCAGGAAAGATCTAGGAAACAGTGGGAGCATGGCATGAATAGGATGCAGAACCAAATGGGAGATTTGGTAGGGTTGCTAGCCAAAAGAAAGCACTGAAAGATGAATGGATTCCTTGGTTAAAGAATAGAGAGAATGGACACGTGAGATGGAAGGCCAAGTCATATGATCTTGAGGAAGCTGAAGGACAGTGGTACAGGTTTGACAGGTGGATGATAAAGCATGGCTTTAGTCAATGTCATTGTAACCATTGTGTGTTTCTTTACCAAGTTGGATAATGGTCACTACATTATCCTATTACTGTATGTGGATGATGTACTTGTTGTAGGTGCATACATATAGGGTTTTTCTAAACTAAAGGTAAAGTTAGTTCATTGGTATGTCATGAAGAATTTGGGAGCAACGAAATTCTTTGGCATGAGTAATCCTAGAGACAGGGAAGATCACAAGTTGATGTTGTCACAAGATGATTATGTGAAGGTAGTGCAAGATGTAGAATGGTAAGCACACCTATGGATGGATAGTTCACAGAATAGGGTCCCCAATCACATGATGAGGTTAAGTACATGTGTACTCCTTGATATTGCCCACGCAGTGGGAGCTATCAGAAAGTTTGGAGCCAATCCAGGAAAGAAGCATTAAAGGGTAGTTCAGTGGATTCTTAGGTATCTGGGATGGACTAGTAATAGGTATACATGTGATGTAGGTTTAAGTTCTATTCTACATGGGTTTATAGATGCGGATGCGGCAGGTTACTTGGATGACAGGTTGTACACCATAGGTTTTATGGTGGTTGGTCTTCAAGGTTGAGCTTGAAGAGGGATACAAGTCAGGAAACAAATTAGATGGTGTATAGGTACAGGTATAGGTGCAACTATTTATCTCTAAGTGGGAGATTGTTAGGTTGTGGAGCTAAAAGCTTCACTGTATGTAGACATGGAGGTTGTTGAGAGGTTGCTAAGTTGCAAAGCAATTGACATCAGTCTGATCAACCGATGTCGGTCATATCCAGTGAGCAGAGCAACTAACATCAGTCAGGATCAGCCGACATCGATCATCTCTAGGTAGACAGGGACCGACCTCGGTCGCCTGTGTGGTTCCAAAACTGCTTATTGATGAACAGTTAGTTAATGAATCAGTTGTTTGCATGTAAAAGACCAATTTTAGACTTGAATTTGTGGATCTAATTATTGTAATTGGATGTCTAATTATTTTTTGTATGGGAGCTATTTAATAGACCCATGAGCTATATTATAAAAGTGTGCTAGAGAGTAAGAGAGCAAATATTAGCTCCTTCAAAGTGAAGAGAGCAAGGTGTGTTCTTCCTAGTGCCATAGTGCCAAGTGTGGGTGCTATTTTGGAGAATCAGAAGGATTCTTCATGTATGTATGATCTTGGTCAGTAGGTGTGCAAGGTCAGGTTTGGAGATCTACATGGTAAGTAAGATCATTGATCTGCAGGTGTTTGTGTGTGTTTGATCTAGGTTTACAGGTGTTGCAAAACCAAGTTGATTTGCAGGTGGCAGTAAGATCAGGGAGATCACAACACAATAGATAGCAAGATCAGGTGGGATCTACTTAGAGTACAGTGTATACTCGGTCGGAGAGCAATAGAGGAAGGCAAGGTAGATCCTTCCAAAGCAAGATCATTTGAGTTGTAGGTTATTGCAAGTTCATGGGAGATCTACTTGGAGTACAGTGTGTACTCGGTCGTGGAGTACGTGGAGTACTTGTGTACTGGCAGTAGTGATACTGACTAGTGGTACTGACAGTAGTGATACTGACTAGTTGGAGGTGAACACCAACTCTTTGTTTGAGTTGTGTGTTGGGACCGTAATTGAGAGAGTGAGATCTTGAAAGTGAATTAATGTACACTTGGTGTGGGAAGCCTGTAAGGTGTGGAAGAGTGTGGCATCTCTTCATTGTATTTCTTTTCTAAAAGAGTATTAATACAATTGGGTATTGTCTCTCATATTTTGTGTTATTTTTGAATTCTAGTTACTTGTGCATTCTGGTTAAAAATCTGCATTTAGTTGCTTGTACATGGTAATCAATTGTGCTTCCTAGATCCCAACACATAATGACTCTATAGAACCTTGATACTATCAGAACCATGGCCCATCTCAGCACCACCAAAAATTCTTAGCATTTAGACACCTACTAGAACTCCATAAAACCTTGACACATGTTAGAGACATGGTCAATTTTTACACTACTATAACCATGACTCATCCTAACACATGTCATAACCTTGGACCATCCTAGAACCTAATATATCCTTAGCCCATCATATCACTTATTAGATACCTTTGAAGTTCTAATGGTTATTGATGACCTCTAAAATTCTAAAGATTACTCGAGGGCTTCCTATTTTTAATGCCCTTAGTTATAATGAATGATCAAGGGCTAACTATTTTTTCCAAGGTGAATTATACCCTCTTAACATTGACATGTACATTTTACCATCCTAACTCTTGCATGTGCATTCTAACCTCCTAACTCTGACATGATGTTTGTGTAGCCATCAAATTTAACCAAGGGGTTTTTAGTAGGGGTTTTCAACACTAGTCATTTGGAATTAAGTTTCATCATAGTGATGTCATAAAACTCCCCCAATTTGACATCATCTAGGGGTGCACTCATCTTAGGGTTTATCCCCTAGTCATATGGGATTTTATCCCTTGGTCACAACTAACCTAAGGGGTATTAAGTTTTTATTGAAAATTTGAGTCAAACTTTTACAAACCCAAAATTTATGAAAAATGAAGATTTATTTTATGATCAAGAACATCAGACTCCCATAACTTTCAGCCTATAGCTCTTTTTGAGGTACTATTTTTTATGAAAGTGCATTTTTTTTAGTTATACACATATATTCTATTCTTGATCCTTGTAAAATTTAACCTATGTAATTTCAATGGGGTTGTATTTCCTTGTTTCTCTTTCATAAACTCTACTTATAAAACTAAAGTGACACAATTGAAAAAATTATTCTTGTTTGTGAATTTATTTTTAGATGAGTTTAATGTTTATCTTTTGAGCATGCATTATCACTTTATCACTAATTGTATAGAGTTTTCTCCTTTTTTTGGATGAATTTTTAACTAAGTTTGACATCCATTCTCTAAGAGATATGTTTAAGAGACCACTATGATGAAATTTTAATCTCCATTCCTTATTCTTAGAAATATAAACTATTTTTCATAGTGTTTGTGCATGGAACACTTTTTTTTCAACAATGCCTTTATCCATTTTTATATGGACAAGTTCCTACAACCATTGACGTAGTTTATATCAATGACTAGTTTAATTCATGTGGTATGGTGTATGGTTTCTTATTTTTAAATGTTTCCATGGATCTACAACATCATTTGAAGCACATGAAGTGTCCTTGAACTATTTGGATTATTATTTATAATATGTTTAAAGACTATCCTTCTAAGATTTTAATATCTCTTTACCTCCTATTATTTCTTATGATGACACATTTATGTTGGATAATGTTATTCTCTTTATCAAGCCACCAGTATGGGATGAACTTATACAAAACCTTAAATGTCTTTTTTCATAATCCACATCAATTCATATAAAAATGTAGTTATTCCAAATCCATCATATATTTTTACTTTAGAGGAGTATATCATCTCTAGTGAGAGTAAAACTATTGAGAGCATTGATGACTCATACAATACTATGAATACTCATTACACAAATCTATGTGTTTTATTTGAGATATATTATTAATTTTTTAGGGTTGTTAATTCATTCTCTTCACTTCACATGGAAATTATTTCAATTAATATTCCATTGTAATGTTCTAATAGGTCTACTTTAGTGGCATTACCTTCAGTTCTTATGCATGATCTTTCTAGACCTATGCCACATATCATATTTAGACCATATTTAGATATATTCATACTAATTCATTCATAATCCAATGTGGAATAGATATACTTCTAGTACACTCATTATTTTATTCCTATGAAAAAGGGAAGAAACATTATTTGATGTAAATGGATCTTTTTCAATCTTAAAGCAAAGGATATCATCATCAACATTGATCACTTTGTGAGATATAATTGGAGTTTAGGTTACTTAAATATCATCTTATAGTGGGATTCTTCATCCTCTATTTATTATTTACTTTGGTACATAATCAAGCCTAGTTTATAGGACCCAATTCTACTACCCACCTAAGTTATGCTTAAGGGGGGTGTTAGTGTAGATTTTTATTTCATTTAATGGTTTTTTCTTAAACATGTTGTTTAGTTTTCTTAGGTGTTATTATAGGCCATTGGGAAAGATAAACCCACATTCATGATTATTTTAGGACATTTACATCTTCCACCTATATATGTACCATTCCTAAATCTATTTTGGCTAATATTGCTAATGTTAATAATTGAATCTTTCAATTATTGAAGACTTGCTTCTTCTGGCACATGTTTGATTTCACTTCTACAATAGGTATCTATTCTACATAATTTATTTTTATATATTACATATATTTATGTTTTATTTTTACTCATACCTTAATCATCAATTGTAGCCTAATTTGGTAGTCCTACCCATGACCAAATGAAAGTGTAAGATTTGGCTAATATAGCCAAATAGGATTCTAAGGCCTAATGGAAGAAATCTTCCTCATAATATCATATCTTGATAAGAATAAACTATATTATTATAAAATATGCATAACTACTGTGCAAGATGAATTTATTCAACTAGAATTAAAAGAGTTTCATAAATGCAATATATTAACTCTACATTCCACATTCCATTACACATTTCTCTATATATTATGAATGCACTACTAGAGTATACACTATATATGAAAGAGAGAGTGAGGTGGATAACCTATAGTGGGTATGCCAACACTATGTTCACACACCAAGGTGGGGGACAAAGTGGTAGACAACCCATAGTGGGTATGTCAACACTACATACAACAAAATGGGGAACAAAGTGGGGGACATCCCATAGTGGAGTGTGGTCCACTCATAGTGGAGTGGATAGATTGTACAATAAAAACATGTGTACATCATTAAACATATAATTATGCACTAAATATATGTGTAGATAATTAATTCCTAAGTAAGTTTAAATTGAATAAGTGTGAAAAGAACCCAAAGGTAAAACTAGATTGGGTGAGAACCCTTTTTCACACCAACACCGCCCTTAAGTGCAAATTGGGAGGAAAGAAAATTAAAAACATGAAATAAATAATGGGTCCCAAAAACAAGGCCTAATGAGGTACCCATGTACAAAATGATCCCCCCAAACATAAGAGAGAAGGGCAAAACCCATAGGACAAAAAATCCCACCATGATAAGATGAAATAAGGTCATAAACTCTCCCTTAAGTAGTGCTAAAGCTAAGTATCACTTTGGATGCCAATCCATCTTATCAAAATGCATGGATGTTGATTCACAACCTCCAAGTGATGTAGGAATGGTGTTGAATACATGGATCACTCAAAGTAAAAACTAGATGCCAAGGTAATGGGTAGTGAAATAAACCTGAAGAAGCATTATTTGAACACCCCCCTTAATAATAAAC